>JAGSMR010000008.1:9647500-10042500 GCA_029286605.1 Sericinus montela | reverse complement strand
ACACAAATATTTAACAATTATTTCTGAATTGATTCAATTCTATGGTTGGATGTTAAATAGTTAGGGGACCAAATAGAAGCCGCGTATTCAAGTATACTACGCAAATATGCGAAATGTAGTACTTTAATGCAATCTATGTCACTGAAAGAGTTGCAGACACGCTTAATAAATCCAATTTGTTTGTATGCTTTATTCACAATGCCATCGATATGTCCTTTGAATGTTAGTCTAGAATCTAATTGTATACCTAGATCTTTAACCAAGTTTACCCTTTTTATCGTACGATTATTAATTATGTAATTAAAATCTATAATGTGTTTCTTTCGAGAGAAAGTTATTTTGACACACTTCTTACTGTTGTTGACAATTTTATTATGTCTGTAGTAGGTTTCTAGATTGCTAAGGTCTTTTTGGATATTGAAGCAGTCTTCTAGTGTATTAATTTTGTGATATATTTTTTTGTCATCAGCGAACATTAGGTGCTTTGAGTGAATGAAGCATTCATTGATGTCAAATAGGTAGGCATTATACAGCAGCGGTCCGAGTATTGAACCCTGTGGGACCCAGGAAGTTACTACAACGTTATCACTGTGAGCACCACCAAGCAAAACTGCTGGCCTGCTGTTACTAATGTATGAGGTTACCCATCTGTGTAGATCTCTACGTATACCCAGGACATATAGCTTCTGTAAAAGAATGCCGTGATCTACTCGGTCAAAGGCCTTTTCAAAGTCGGTGTATATTACGTCAACTTGTTGTCTTTCATTTATCGTTAAATGTATATAATCAATAAAAACAGCAAGATTGGTTACTGTAGATCTTTTTGCCATGAATCCATGCTGTTCAGCCGGTAGAGATTTGTTAAGGAAATACCTAACAAGTTTAGAAATTAGTTTTTCAAAGATTTTACCTAACGTGTTTAGTATTCTATAGCAAGTCACGATAGCCGAGTGGTTGGGTGGTCGGAATTTCGAGTCAATAGACCCGAGTTCGATCCCCAGTTGGTAGGCTCGTACCAATGAGTTTTTCAAAAAACTTATGTATGAATATCGTTGGCTTGGACATAAAGGCGGCGATGGGCTCACCACCTGTCACGTTGTCCCGAAAATATCTTCGGTGAAAGGTGGGTCGAAGGGACTTAATTGTCTAGACTCGACCTCTGTCTACCCCTGTATTGGGAATTGCGTGAAGATATTTATATTTATTTATTGTGTTTAGTATTGAGATTGGACGATAATGTTCATTTCTGTTTTTGGATCCGTTTTTATGTATAGGTATTATTAATGCCTCTTTCCATTTATTTGGGAATGCTCCATAAGTGTTATCAGACATGTTGTAAATATTAGATAGGGGAGTAGCTAATTGTTTAGCACACTTAATCATAAATATAGGAGGTATGTTGTCACTTCCAGAACCTTTATTAATTTTGTGTGTACTTCACATACAGAATACATTCTCAGCGCTAAAGCTTACATTGTGTAAAATATCATTTGACTTTACGTTGCAAATATGAGACAAATCATATGAAGAATTTGGTTTTTGAAATACACTTTCAAAAAATTTATTTAATCCTGCACATATGTCAATTTTACTTGTATAGGATTCTTCGCCTAAATATAATGAGTTAGGGTATACAGAATTATTATTGCGTATAGATTTTAAGTATGACCATAACATTTTAGGATCTTTTTTTAAATACATCTGCATCTTGGTAATGTACTTTTCATGACATATCTTCTGTATTTTCTTTTGCCTAGCTCTTAATATACAAAACTCTCTATAATCGTTGGGATTTTTATACATTTTCCAGTGTTTATGTTTCAAGAGCTTTTCACGAATGATATGCTTTAAAGATTTAGAATACCAAATAGGATAAGAGGACGATCGGATCGATTGTTTAGGTACAAATTTTTCAATAAGAAGATAGAGTTGAATGTAGAAACTTTGAACAACATCATCTATAGTATCGCCAAAAGTATAGAGGACCAGTCAACTTCTGTCAGAGCTTTATTAATTTTATCATAGTCGGCTCTGTGGTAATTAAATCAGATGCATCTACTATACATAGTGTAATAAAGAGTGAACAAAATTATCAGGTGTTCCACTAGACCACCTACCTACAAAACTAATTATTCCTCTTCACTGTTGGTCTGCATTCCGGAGTAAATTTAAGTATTGTGCGACAAAATAATGGAATAACTTCCCACCCGCTTTCAGAAACCTGAAGTACATAAAAATAAATTGATATGAAGTAATTACACAGTAAAGCCAATGTCTTGTCATTTGAATGTTGAAAAGTTCATCGTCGTTATTAATTTTTTGTTACATCAATTTGGCTCAATTTTGCAGTAATCAGTGTGTTATATTCCTGCTCTTTGTGTCGCTTTGTAATATTATCTCTGCCTATTTCTCCATTTTATTTTATTTAATATTACTTAATAAGGTCGTCTTTTTTTGTTTAGAATTATCAAAAAGAAATTTTTCAATGTCTTTTTCTTCCTAATGAGAACATATTAACAATGAAGCAAATTATATAACTATAATAGAATTTAAGGTATCAAATACGAACTGAAGGGAAGAGACTTAGAAGGTATTGTTACTTTAAAATCTTGACTCTTTTGTCCTTCTTAAAGCCATTAACGTATTATTACTTAAAATATCTTTAAAGTAATGAGAGAGAGGAAAATCATCGCAATTATAAATAAATAAAATAAATAAATATCTTCACATAATTCCCAATACAAGGATAGACAGAGGTTTAGTCTAAACAATTAAGTCCCTTGACTCACCTTCCATCGAAGATATTTTCGGGACAACGTGATAGGTGGTAAACCCGTCGCCATCTTTATGTCCAAGCCAACTATATAATTTCGCACATAAGTTTTTGAAGAACCTATTGGTATGAGACTGCCATCTGGGGATCGAACTCGGGTCTCTAGACTCGAAATTCCGACCGACAAACCACTCAGTTAGCGTAACTGCATTATAAATAAATAATTAATTAATTTAATTAACTGTGGTTTCTATTCTAGTGCAAAAATTTCATTTATTTTATCACGACGACGACCTCCATGGACGAGTGGCGTAAACACCGGTTTTCCAGGTGTCACCATCTCGAGGTGCCGGGTTCGATTCCCGGCCAAGTGAATATAGAAAACAACTTTTTCTACATTCTCTCGGGTCTCGGTGCTTGTGGTCCCTTCGTTGTTTCTGATTCCCATACCTCAAGTGCTTTAGCATCTTACATTGGGATCGGAGCAATGCCTGTGATGTTGTCCCTATCTATTTATGTATTTATTTATCGTAATTTGTAACAACAACGTAAAGCATAAGTAGGTTAGGTAGTATTGCATTCCTTTCTAACTCTTTCACAGGTGAATTCGAAGGTACTTTTCGCCCTTTGAAATTAAAGAGAAATCGATTGGAGGGAACAATGGCTCAGCTACGAGTAAAAAAAACATAAAAAGTAGGTTTTGAATTGCGATGTATTTACCAGACGACTTGTGGTGAGGTTTCATTTTATTTCATCCTCTATACTGGTAATGTGGCACTGTAAAAGTAAATAAGGAAAATATATACTAGGTCTAAGACAAGGTCTATACCACACTCACACTGCTTCACAACTGTTTCTGCCGTTAAATAGTAGTATATCAACTGTAGTCTTCCAGTTCAAAGGGCATGACTTGCAATGAGCTATTCCATCTTTGCTCGGGGATGATAACGCTCCACTTCCATCTTAAGTCTTAGGGGCGAAAACCACTAATACAGCTAGTAACATGTATAGTCACACACACACACATACACACACACACACTCACACACACACACACACACACACACACACACACACACACACACACACACACACACACACTCACACACACACACACACACACACACACACACACACACACACACACACACACACAAACTCTCACTCCTTGTACTCCTAACTAGCTACATATATGTCTTAGCTCTCTTATATGTATCAATCATTAATGCATCGATGAAACACCTTTTGAAATATATTAATACACTCGAGAGCAATGAATTCGGGTCACTTAAAAAACTATAAAGCTCGGAAACTAAAAGCAAGCTCATTGGCAGTAAGACGACGACATGCTGAAGCTACCTTGAAACCAATAATACCTGCAAATGGTCGTAGACTGGAGCGCGGTGATCGTATTTCAAGGGTAAGATATGCCCAGAACCATTTTAATTGGACTATTGAAGATTGGTCGAAAGTTATGTTCACCGACGAATCGAAATTTATGCTCTAAAAGTACGGTGGAATAGATGTAAAGAAGACCAGGGGAAAGATTCAAGCAAGCATGCATAGAAGAAAAAGTAGCCTACGGTAGTGAGTCTATACTTGTGTGGGTCGGAATTTCATCTGAGAGTCGTATAGAACTGGTGTTGATAAAAACAGCTTTTTAACAAGCGTAAGATATGTGGAAGAAATCCTTAATGAACATGTTGGCCCATTTATGGTCAATTTGGGTGAGGATACTATTATGCATGACATTGCCCGACCTCATAATGGTTTCATTGTGAATGACTACCTCCTAGAGGTGAACATTACTCGTATGGAGTGGCAAGCACGCAATCCGGATCTCAACCCGATCGAGCATGCATGGGACGAGCTAGGGACTCTCTCTCAAACGTAAAAACTTTCCTTCTTCCTATGTGTGTGTGGTAAACGACTAAAGGAAAAGCTTTGAAAATACTATTTGTTACAGAAAGATATTTTTTTTTTTACAGAAAGATAGCGGGATAATCAACTCGAAAAATGCTTGACCGAAATTGGCGAACAGAAACAACTAAAACGTAAACTACACTGTTGTTGCAGTCTGCCAATTAGATTCCGGCAAGGGCCTTAATTAGCCAGCCAGGCGTTATAATTATGACTTGAAGTGAACTTTTACAGGCCACAATGTATGTGTTTAACACCGAGGTTTGGTTTTTCAATACCCAATTTAAATGTGTAACTCAACAAAATTGCTATTTAAGAAAACCTTTTTTAAGCAAACATTGACTTAACTACGTAACTATATAACATTTTATGTTATTTTACTTAAAACAGTTTACCTGTTTTTTGTATTTTTAACTTAAATAAAAATATCTGTCGTTAAATAAAGATTAGGCTAATGTGACAAGAGAAATAATCTACTGTACGAAGACAATACCTTTCTCATGTGACGACAAGCAATATTGTTCACTTACGAGCAAATGAAGACTCTCATGAATTGAGCCTTATTTCAGTGGAATATTTTTTAGAATTTCTTTAGCCGGAACGACGTCGACTTTTACATCAATATAATTATTTCAAAACATGATAGATTACTGAAAAAGCTAAAACTGACAAGAAATACGAGTACATAATAAAGATACTGCATCTTGATGGATTATCTATCAACCGACTTCAAAGAAGGAATGATTCTCAATTCGGTTGTATGTTTTGAAAAGATGATGTACGTAAGGATGTTTAAATATGAAGAAATTTAATAATGAAGGAAAATTAATGATAATTATAAAACATAGTCCTTTATCTCCATTATATTGAGAAGTTCACTGTTAGCCTTTTTATGAAAGCGGTTATGTACGTGGTAAGTGGTTCTTGTATCCCAATGGACACGACGTCGAAGCTTTGTTATCGTCGACGGTTAACATCGCATGAACTTGACTCTTTATCTCTATATATTATGTACTATTCCACTGGCACTACACTACCATCACACTCTAAATACTATTCCAGCCAAAACACAACACTTAATACCCTTCGGCGGCAAAAATGTTATAATTTACATGGATAAATATTCATGTCATCATTAAGCGGCCA
This sequence comes from Sericinus montela, assembly GCA_029286605.1. Lineage (NCBI taxonomy): Eukaryota > Metazoa > Arthropoda > Insecta > Lepidoptera > Papilionidae > Sericinus > Sericinus montela. The sequence continues at coordinate 10,036,661 of JAGSMR010000008.1, read as the reverse complement.
TAGTCTAATGATTAGGGTACGGACTGTATTGGTTCGTGCCCCGCCTTTCGAATACTCTCGACTCTCGTAAACCAACTTCAGACACATGCATTGCATTAGTTAGAGTGGTTAACAGGAATACTAGAAATGTTATTTGGCATTGCTAGTGTCTAGTGTCAATTTAAAAAAACGTGTAAACATCTATGACTCAAGCACAAACATTCATAGGACAAACATACAAAAATGTAGGCGTCTAGCGGGAGTCGATCCAGGGGGTTACCCTTAGCTTTGAAGGCAGGTTCACTACTAACTAGGCTATCGAGTAATCAACTTATTTTATGCTTTAACTTTAAAATGAAAATTTTTATAAACACTCCTCATTACCAGTCGCAAAGTAATGTTCCCTGTGACTCTGTGTGGGACATCCTTGGCAATTGGATAGTGACATCATAGAAGTACCTTTATTGATGTACAATGAATGAAATGAGATAATGAAATATCTTCACGCAATTCCCAATACAGACAAAGGGTAGACAGAGGTCTAGTCTAGACAATTAAGTCCTTTCGACCCACTTTCCACCGAAGATATTTTCGGGATAATGTGACAGGTGGTGCGCCATCTTTATGTCCAAGACAACGATATAATTCGTACGTAATTTTTTGAAAAACCCATTGGTACAAGCCACCTGGGGATCGAACTCGGGTCTCTCGACTCGAATTTCCGACCACCCAATAACTCGGCTATCGAGACTTATGCCACGATATTAATATACAATCACATGTTAATATAAATAAACGTGGCACGAGTATGAACATTCATATTCATTACATAAAATGTTCTCTTGGAGGATTAGAACCCGCAACCCTTAGCTTTGACAGGGTTACTACCACTAGGCTATCTGAACGTATATATATTTACTTAATTTTTTAGCTTCATCTTTAGTGCCGTCGAGTTGTGGCATAAAAATATACCATCGATTTTCTTCTCGTTAGTAAGAGGCGGTTTCCCCGCCTTGACAGGAGAAGCCTTCAAAATCCAAAAAAAAACGTCTCCAAAAATTAGGGGAACTAGATCACTATATTTTAATCCTCCTCCTTTTTCTAATGATTAATATTTCTAGATTCTTCCCTAAAAGTAACAAGGAACAGTAATAAACCAAAAGGCCCATCGTCTACCTTGCATTACGAGTTTCAAGGTCGTTACCATCAAAAATTGAAAAAGACCATCAGAATAAGAAAAACGTTGTTCGTTTGTATAAAAAGATAATGCGGATAATATTTTTAATTGAAGAAAAATGTACTAATTTTCGAAAAGGAAATATAAAATAATCCGACAACCTTAAGCGAATCCTTTTGAAATGTTTAATAAAGAATGTAAGCAATATTTGGTTTTATTTTTTTCCTTATTATTCTTCTTCGCTCACAAAAGTGTTTTATTCTGTTAAAGAGGAAAAATGTAAATTTATAAAGTAATAGCAACCCCTCTTCACCCTTGTGAATATTCCCCATAATAATTTTTCCCGTGTTTTGATTATTTCAATAAAATAATAAATGAGTACGTACTATGAACATGTAGTACATTGTTTTATGTACCAGTTATAATTTTCATAGCACACGCTCAGTTTTGAAGTTATTTGGTAATACCTTAACTTACATTACTGCAAACGAAAAATGTGGCTTAAAACATAATATTATCACTAAAATGAATAACAGCGTGCTACGATGGTTTACTGGCATTGTGCGAATAAATGAAAATTTAATGGTGAAGAATTAATACTTTTCAAAGACCTTGCAAGCAAATTGTTCGAAGAGGCTGGGTCAAGATTACTCGGATAACTAGACGTATGAAGAAAATTATGAATTTGAAAATCGCGAAAGAGGCATTCAAATACCGTAACACTTGGTGATCTGATCTGCTTGGCTACCCCGTCAGGGCCTATGTGTGTTGATATAATAACAATAATGTCATTATTTTATTATATTACACGTGCAATTTTCTTTAGATGTTTTTGTTAGCGCCGAGCTCGTGGTAAATTCGGCACGTAAAATTGCTATTAACAATTTTAGTGGTTATATCGATAATGTAATTGGAAGCAGGGATAATCTTGTTTAAAATCAACTTTATTATGATGTACCTTCATTAAGTAAGTAAAACATTGCAATTTTATTATCAATAATACAATTATCATCAACATCAAATACGAGTACATTATTTTTAGTTTTAGTTACGACAAACGAATAATTCGGTGATCGGAATTCAAGTTGAAAGACCAGAGTTCGATCCCCAAGAGGCAGGCTTGCTTCGGTATATATGTAATAATAAATAAATAAATATCTTCACGCAATTCCCAATACAGGGGTCGAGTCTAGACATTTAAGTCCCTTCGACCCACCTTCCACCGAAGATATTTTCGGGACAACGTGACAGGTGGTGAGCCCGTCGCAGCCTTTCTGTCCAAGCCAAAGATATAATTCGTACGTAAGTTTTTGAAAAACTCATTGGTACGAGCCTGCCACTTGGGGATCGAACTCGGGTCTCTCTACTCGAAATTCCGATATATATATATATATATATATATATATATATATATATATATATATATATATATATATATATATATATATATATATATATATATATATATATATATATATATATATATATATATATATATATATATATATATATATATATATATATATATATATATATATATATATATACATATATATATATATATATATGTATATTACATATTAAAATACCAATAGCCTACCTACGACGTGCTGTTGCAGGAGAACAGCAGGTGAATGGTATAATTTTTTCACTTTCTCGTCCTCATCCGTATCTACAAATTAATGTTATTTATCTGAATGTTGCTCAGTCTGTTTGTGTATAAGATTTTTACTATTAGACCAGGTAATGAATTTTTTTTAATGGGTTAACCGCTGATACAGGAAAACATGGGAGCATTTATGTTAGAAAAGGGTAGACATTTTGCTTAATAATGAGTCTTTATGCAGATGAAACTGCAGGTATCGTACAACAGCTAGTAGAATATTCGTTAGAATCTCTGTATATTTATTTATCCCTTTCTCGCTCCACCACTCTATTTTATACTACCTTTTAGAATAAAAATAAGATTATAAGCTATGCTATGAAATTAAAACCACTTTGTAAAAGTGTTGGTGAAGCTCTTTTTGACAAATTGATAATGACATTAACTTCTGGCCTTGTGTGTAATAATTTACTATGATCTTTATTTGTTTTAGAGCTAGGTGTTAAGTTTCTGTTAAACTATTTTCTATTGATGGATTTGCTATTTATGCTAGCATAGAATGTAGGATATTATGTAATCTATTAACTGGAGGAAACACATTTATTTCTATTCAGTCTTAAGGGATGTGGGTTCGAATACTGCTAGGGGCAAAATTTGAATGACGACGAGGAACGCTTATACACGACTGTGTGAACGAGAATGTTAACGAATAGTTATTTTTCTCACTATGGGACATTGCCTGAAGAAAAAAAAATACATAGACTACCTTTATCAAAAAACTTAAGTACGATTGACGGCGATGAACTCACCACCTGTCACGTTGTCTCAAAAAACGACTTCGGTGTAATGTGGGTAGAAAAGACTTAAGTGTCTAGACTAGACCTCTGTCTACCCATGTATTGGGAATTGCGTGAAGATATTTTTTTAAATATGTTCACATATACAATATACATACTCTTCTCACCTTCGCTCTATCGACTGATAAACTGTGTAAAAGGTTTGTACAATATCAGTTAATGAGACATAATTCAACTAGTCTTAAAGCTTTAGCCACGATAATAACATAATATTTCAACATTATATTCTATATAAATAAAAATAAATAAATATCTTCACACAATTCCCAATACAGGGTTAGATAGAGGTCAAGTCTAGACAATTAAGTCTCTTTGACTCACCTTCCACCGAAGATATTTTCGGGACAACGTGACAGGTGGTGAGCCCGTCGCCGCCCATTGACCTCTGTCTACCCCTGTATTGGGAATTGCGTGAAGATATTTATTTATTTATTATTTATTTATATTGATTTCTTAAGCAAGAAAAAAATAAAGAAATATTGACGGCTTAAAGCATTTGTAATGTAAAAATCCGTATTGTATTTTAAACCATACTCTCATGATTAATATATATGTAAATATAATGTACTTTCATTTGCCTTGTAAAAGCAAGTATGCAGAAATAAAATTATGCAAAATCACTAAGCTACCAGCTTTTGGAGCATATAATATGACAAAATATTTTATTACAGTATACTATATTTAACCAAAATTTACGAGTGTGTAATGTATAATTGTACGCGTATGTAAAATTAAAAGCGAAACTGTTATATCCAACTTATTACTATGTAAAAAGTATCAAAAATTACAAAACTTTTAAAATCTATCGTTGTACCATGCCACGTTAAAAGAACCTATCTCAAACCTAGAGGAACCAATTATAGTTACGTTTTATTCCAAGTAATCCATTTATTAATTCCTCTATAAAAACTTTCTTTGATAATAAAATTAAACTGCTCTTAGAGATCACAAAAAAGCAAATAATAACTTTTTTTAACTAAACTTGTTATATCGTAATTTTAATGAAATATTCTGAGATTCACTATTAACTGCCGTGGTTGAAGGCTGTGCCGTAATAAACGCGATACAGCTATATAACAGCTTAATATATTGTTTCTTAATATCTTAATATATTGTTTTTGGCGGAAACTTTATATTACTTCACTGTTAATATTTATTCAAGACACGTTTCATCCTGTAGCTAGAAAATACACTACAATGGTAATGAAAAAAAAAAACGTGATTGAATCGAGATTTTCTCATTTACGGATAGAAAGATCTCTCTTGCAGTTAGTATTTCAAGATATTTGGCAATTTATAAGCATTTGGCGTTGAAAGTTACTGTGATCAGAATCTGTTTAAATTACTCTTCAAAAAAATTTGTCACGATAGCTGAGTGGTTGGGTGTTCTGAATTTCGAGTCAAGAAACCCGAGTTCGATCCCCAGGTGGCAGGCTCGTACCGATGGGGTTTTCAAAAACTTATGAACGAATGATATTATTGGCTTGGACATAAAGACGGCGATGGGCTCACCATCTATCACGTTGGCCCGAAAATATCTTCGCTGAAAGGTGGGTCAAAGGGACTTCATTTTCTAGAATAGACCTTTGTCTACCCCTGCATTGGAAATTGCGTGAAGATATTGTTTTTTTAATTTAATGTGATATTATTTGACAGAAAAGTTGATCTACTAGTATTGAGTTATAAATGGGGGGGGGGGGACTCTGAGGGAGGCAACGCATCTGCTATGCCTCTGGTATTGCGGGTGTTCAGGGGCGGCGGTAATCACTTACTATGACGTGAGCCACCTGCTCGTTTGCCTCCGTTTTCTATAAAAAAAAATCCTTGTACGTGTGTTTTAACAAATTCGTAATGGCTAAGTAAGTTACGTTGTGTTTAGTCGTCAATTTGTTATTTTAAATAATAAGTAATATTTCTTTTGGAGCCGGTTGCAATCACTGATTCTGGCTTTCTGAAAACGAAGTTCCTGTTTCAACTTATCATGCTTTCTTGCAGAAACTTATCTCATAGAATTCAGAGCTTATAGTTTTATGCTTACGCACATTTTATATTGATAGTAGTTTAACTTTATCTTTTTAAAATATGCAGTGTTTCTCTCACCGAAAGTCAAAGAGAATTTAATTAAAAATTTGGAAAATGGAAGGGAAAATAATATCTATGATTAAAGCAAGGGATAATGTATTACCTACTATAGAACGATCGCGCGCTTAAGTTTTGTTTTTGGCGTCTGTAGTGGATAGCGCGTGTACCTATGCCATATCGTTTTAAACAAAATGCTTTTTAAACGAGTCCCAAAACTAAACACAAGCATAACTTTTTAACCCCCCTAGAGGTAGTTAAAATTAAACCTTCTTAATTGATAACATTATCGCTCAGGATTATGCCATTTACTGGCATACTCCTCACTGGATGCTGGACTATCGTATTAGCTCACAGCGAGTGCAACTGCAGCCCAATAGATTCTATTACTGCTATCACTCGGTAACTAGCGTTCTGGCACTTTTTTGTATGCGGATCATTTCACGTTAATAGGTTGTTGGACATTGAAGAAAAAGATTGCATTTCTATCGTCGATGCTAACTACTTGACTGAATCTTTTACAAATGATGATATCGATGTCCGTCCTAATGACACAATACGTCGATGTAGCTGAGAGCTACATCGACGTATTGCGGTAACTGTCAGCTGAGTTAATGTACTTGGAATATTATAATGTTTGTAGAGTGCAAATAACGACAATTGTATTATATAATTTAAACAACAACATAAGCAACGACTACAGACAAGTTGAAAAAACGTATGGATAACAATTTTAACAGTAGTAGAGCCACGTATCAGCTTTTGTTGTTGCATGAATGTGCCGCCTCGACCGGGGAAGTACCACGACCTCACACAATACCGGCGTAAAGTAGAAGTCTAACAAACCTCTGCGTTTCGTCTGGTGAATGCAAGTAACCCTAAGGAGGCCCACACACTCCCCTCCCCCAATTCTGGGGGAGGGGGGTACTCTAAGGGCGCCAACGCATCTGCTATGCCACTGGTATTGCGGGTGTTCATGGGCGGCGGTAATCGCTTTCCATCACGTGAGCCACCTGATCGTTTGCCTCCCTTTTCTATAAAAATAACGTATGAGCTTAAAAGAACATAGATATATAGATGGATTGAATACTCTTTATTGCATATCTTCATTGCGCGGAAAATATACATCTTTATGATGTATATTTTCCCCGAATACTATGCGGGTTCAATCACTGGCCAGGTCAGTTGGTTTAAAAAATAATATTGTTTTATTAAAAAAAAAAAAGCTTTACATTAAATTATGGTTTACATTAAAATTAATCATTGGTAAAATAAAATAACATGGAACGAATGAATCAATATAAATACTTCATTGTACATCATAAAACACAAAATCAAGGAAACGTTAAAAATTAAAAGGTAGATATAATCATAATTTTGTTTCTGTAACTGAAGTATTAAAAAAGAAGGTACAATCTGGCGGCCAAACCGACTTTTGGTACCAGTTACTTACATATTTGCATAAATAAGAATCTCCTTTAAGGGGAATTTGCTATGATCCATATTGTACCGAAGGCCGAAGCCTTCAGTACGGTAACTCGGAGGCAAACGAGCAGGTGGCTCACGTGATTACCGCCGCCCATGAACACCTGCAATACCATAGGCATAGCAGATGGCTTTGAGAATGGTGTGGGCCTCCGGTTACCTGCACTCACCGAACGAAACGCAGAAGTTTGTTAAACTTCTACTTCACGCCCGTATTCTGTGAGGTCGTGGCACTTCCGCAGTCGAGCCGGCCCATTCATGCAACAACAAAAGCTGGTGCGTGGTTCTACCACTGTCTGGTACAGTTTTTATTGATTTTAAAGCAAATGGGTATGCTGAACTTTTCTTATTAAATCAAGGAGGGATAATTAAATACGACTGGAACCGAACCCGCGACTTTTGGCACGGTTGCTCAGAGGTTAGAGCTTTGACAAAGTATGGAAAAGGACGCGGGTTGGAATCCCGCTCGTGTCAGTTGAAATATTAAAAATATTTTAACATTTTCCTCTTTAATTTAATCTGGTATTAAAATAAGTAGACGATCGAAGGGTAGCAACATCTAAGGTGCCAGGTACGAAAAGCCGAAGTTTCTGGCATGATAAGAATGGCAAATCCTTCTTTGTCGTTAGGGTGTAAATGGTAGTAAGTGCAGTATTTGACTGTTACATGCTATTAAGAACGTAGAGACTTACTATAAACGATAGGATGCGTCAGACGGTTGTGGGAATGTATACAAGTCGATAAATAACTTTCAATTTTAAATTAACAGTTATGAATAATCAATATCACTATTTTGGACTGTAATACTACTAAATTAAATATTACTTCCATAGGAGAGGACTTGCCACGATCACACTTGGTAAACAAAGAATTTCTTTACTATAGAGATAATTACAAATATGTAATATACGAGTACAATTTCTTTTTATTACTTACAGTGCGAGGGTTGGGTTGTGCTCTGCTCCTTTTTGTACTATTTGCGATTTACTGTTAACAACATAATATACAAACAAATATTACTTATCATTCTATTATAACCTAGCGTGCATAGGCAGTATGAGAATTATGATAAATAATAAGCGAATTATGTATGAAAACGAGAAACGATAGTCCCTATTGAATAACATCTCATACGCTGAATAAACGTTGCCGACACGGGCGTCCTCTGGGATTGTACTCGAGATTACTAAAGACATTTATATAAAGAAAATATACATTTCACTTCCTTCAGGTTAATTCTTTTGTACCCAATTTATGTTTTTGAATAGCTTACAGAGTTTTTATCTAATAATAAATGTGTAGTGGTAAAGATCTGACCTATACATAACCTATACATAAAAAACCGGTTAAGTGCTGGTTGGATCTGACACAAATATTTGTGATATGTAACAATTAAAAAATTTTTTTATTGTTACTTTTATAATAATTTGCAAGTAGCGGAGTTTTAATGCATGGACAATTGTTTTTATAATAGTATATACCTTTAACTTTTTTATCTTCACTCAATTTTTCATACAAGTTAGGCAGATACTATATATTGGCTTGGCTTATTTTCATAAGTTTTGTTACTTTTATATCGATATGCAAACGCCAAGGCCATAATTGAACTGTTGAATATTTGTCACATAAATGCACAGAGTATACCAAGTCATTATGCAGAACTCGAAACTTCATTTGCTTATACAAACTTACACGCTATTTTAATTTCTGAGAGTTGGTTGAAACCGTGTTTACAGTCAACCATGTATCCAATACCTGGTTTCGTACTTATAAGAAATGATCGTACAAATAAAGGTGGTGGTGGAGTGGCTATTTATCTTCATAGCTCTTTACCATATAAAATATTGTCAACGTCTCCATCTCCATACTCTGCCTCCGATGAACACTTATTTGTGTAACTTGATGTCAAGGGCACAAGGATAGCTCTCGGAGTAGTGTATTGTCCTCCTTCTACTGATTACTTCGCCAATTTGGAAATGGCTCTCGAAAACATAGGTTCTAAGTATACACACTGCATAATCATGGGGGATTTCAACACTGATATTCTGAATAATTCTTCTCGTACACAATAACTTCACTCGATCTTAGAGTCCGTCAATCTTGGAATTTTACCTTTAAGGGCTACCCATCATAATTTCGACACTGAAGACTCTCTTTTAGATCTCATTATTACTAGTTCTTCTGATCATGTGGTTGCACATGGTCAGCTTCCAGCCCCAGGATTCTCCCGACATGACCTTGTTTATGCTTCGTATAAGCTTAGACCGCCTAAACGTGGTACTTCATTTTTACACTTCCGTAACTTTACTAAGATAAACTTGGATAATTTGCACAGTGATGCGTCTCAAATTAATTTTGCCTCGCTGGCGGCTGCTTCCACGGTCGATGAAAAGGTACATGCCCTAAATAGCACGATAATTAGTCTGTATGATGCCCATGCCCCAGTCCATAAGGTCAGAGTTAAACTTTTGCCAGCTCCCTGGATGACTGACGATGTGCGGAGGGCAATGGACAGCCGAACTTTCTTGCGATTCAAGAGGTCTCGTATTGAAGAAAACTGGTTGTCTTTTAAAATGGCTAGGAACAGGTGTAACCAGATGGTACGAACTGCTAAACGCCGATACTTCCTAAACAATATAACTAACTCTTCACCAGCTGGTGTGTGGAAATTTCTCAATTCGATGGGTGTAGGTAAATCACCAATCATGGAGTATGGTCCTTCTCTTTCCCACGATGATTTGAATCTATACTTTACTGCTACTACTGCAATGGACCCTACCATCCGGGCACAAACCATAGCATACATTGCTTCAATGCAGTCTCCACACATCCCTGTCTTTAATTTCTCTCCCGTGAATCAGGATGAGGTACGTAAGGCAGTACTGGCAATTAAATCCAGGGCCGTGGGATGCGATGAGGTTAGTAGGGTTATGATAGCCTACATCCTTGAATTTATACTTCCTGCTATCACTCACATTATTAATTTCTCCCTAGACTCTGGACAATATCCCTCTCTTTGGAGAAAGGCTTTCGTGCGACCTCTTCCCAAAGTACCTAATCCTACACTTCCTCATCATTTCCGTCCTATTTCAATATTGCCATTTCTCTCTAAAATTTTGGAAGCCTGTGTACATAAGCAAATTTCCAAATTTTTATATGAACATAACCTACTGAGTAACTTTCAGTCTGGGTTTCGTCCTGGCCACAGCACCACAACTGCACTACTTAAAATCACTGATGATATTCGTGAGAATATGGAGAAGAAGAAAGTTACAGTTATGGTGCTTGAGGACTTTTCGAATGCTTTTAACACAGTCGACCATGATATCCTTCTTGCAATTTTTTCTAACTTTAAATTCGCTTCCACGGTATTGGAGTGGTTCTCTTCTTATCTTCGCGGACGTCAGCAATCGGTCTATATGGGACAAAAGACCTCTCAATGGGCGGGACTAGGTTGTGGCGTTCCGCAAGGCGGTATACTTTCTCCCATTATCTTCTTAATTTTTATAAATTTTATCACTTCTAATATTAATTGTTCGTACCATCTGTGTGCAGACGACCTGCAGATTTATGTCCTGTCTGATATTGAATAACTCCACTATACCATTAATAAATTAAATGACTGTCTAAATGTAGTTTCTGACTGGTCCTTACGCTTTGGAGTATCTGTGAATCCAAGAAAATGCCAAACTTTGTTGGTTAGCAGTACTAAAATGCTATCTACAGTCGATGTTGGAAACCTACCCTGTATACGTTATAACGATACAATGATTCAATTTTAGGGCTCTGTTAAAAATCTTGGGTATCGATATATAGATAACACCTTGACCTGGAAAAACACATAACTGCAGTAAGTCGTAAAGTATCCGCCACGCTGGGAGTGCTCTATCGCCTCAAAAATCTCCTTTCTTGCGAAACAAAGCTTATACTTGTCCAGATGCTCATTTTACCAATAATTGTTTATGCAGATGTGTGCTACTGTGATTTGAACAAAGATCTTCTAAACAAGCTAGAGCGCCTTGTTAATAATTGTATAAGATATATTTTCAACCTTCGTAAGTATGACCATATTTCACAATACCGTTCTCGTCTTAAATGGCTTACTATTCAACAAAGGCGAAACTCTAGAATTCTGCTTGTTCTTTTCTCAATCATAAATGATACTACTTACCCTTCGTATCTTTAGGATAAATTTCAGTTTCAATGCTCAATTCATGATCGGTGCCTGCGGTCTTCATCTAATTACAAGATGAGTGACCCTCAACACTTTACCAATTTTGTTGGTCACTCCTTTACCATTCAGGCTACACTGCTCTGGAATTCTTTGCCCGAAGATATCAGAAAAGTTACCAATAAGTCGATATTTAAAAGACTTGTACGTGAACACCTTTTAACTGTCAGTTAGAATTAGTGATTGGTCATTACAGTCATAATAATGTTTTTTAAGTTTTATATATGTATGTATGTATATGTATATTAATGTATATATGTATATATATATATATATATATATATATATATATATATATATATATATATATATATATATATATATATATATATATATATATATATATATATATATGTGTGTGTGTGTGTGTGTGTATGTATGTATATGTATATATATTATATTTATTATTTGTATTAGTATTTTCTATTGCATCTTTATTCTCGTTAGGTCCTATATTGATTTTCTTTTTCTGTAACCCAGTTTAAAGCACCTTAACAATATTTCTCCACGCCTCGGGTTGACTGGTAGTGAATGCCTAATGGCATTAAGTCCGCCCTTTGTATAACTTTCTTTATGAGGTTTGCAATAAAGTGTTAATAAATAAATAAATAAATAAATAATTTATTCGAAATAGTTATTGTTAATATAAACATAACCGTTCATATTAACAATAACTATTTCGAATAAATTAAATCAATTGTCACTTAAAGCTAAATCACAGATTATAAATAATTGACAAAAGTAAATGGTTTTATTTTCAAAGTTATAAACATTTTATGGTTACAAGTTATACGTTAATAAGGTGTAGGTTTCAATAAACTTTTGATGAAATAAATTTATAAAGTGTCCTTCGCAATAAAATAGCTATAAAACACAGCCCACAATCAAGTTTCATTTAATATTAAAATTATAGAACTAATCATAAACTTTGGGAACATAAAAAAAACTAGCATTTCAGGAATATTACTTAGGGATGAAATTTATACAATAAAAAATACATATTAGATATATATACTTCGTTCTTTTTATATGTTTCATTTTATCAAAAAATAAAAGGTTTAGTAATATAAAATATTTTAGTTACTAGTATTAAATTATGTATCTCTTCCATTGCATAAACACTCGGAACGAACTTCCATCACAAATTAGAATTTCTGGTAGAATTCTAAACTAATAATGGAAGTGGCCGCATAATTTACCACCTCATTTTATTGGAGACAAGTAGATTTTCATTTTGACTAAGTCTCGATAGACTTAATTAAAATTGTCTATTTATTAATTTTAAAATTTACTAACTTAACTGCCTGTAAAATTCTCAAAAAGACATAGGTCTCGCCCATAAAATTGAGGTTGCTGCGATAGTTTTGGGGAACTATATTACTTCTTATATTATTCGTATGCTATTGAATACTAGTAAACATTAATTATAGTAGAATAATTAGTCAACATTTTCGAAATTGTATCTTGGGGACCTTAAAATAGGAACTAAATTTTTTATAGGGATAATCGTCATTTTTTATGCTATTTTTATGCCGTTTTTAATATTGCAGCTTTTTGGAGGGTGATGTAGAGTGATTCTTCTAGGTCTATTACTTTCAGGCTACAGAAAAGATTTTTGTGAGGATTGGTCATGCTTCGGTTATATGTTTATGGTTGACTATATATTGTTTATGCTTGACTGGCAGCATCTCAATACTGTCGTACTCAATGGCTACATCTCTAGGACCACTTATATTCCATGCGGCTTGCTGCAGGGTCCTGGTCCGTTGCTATTTTTAATATTTACTAACGATTTTACTAATTATTTTCACCATTCAACATTCTACTATACGCTGATGTCATGAAGATACTTTGACCAGTCGAGGGTTTTCGTGATATGATCTATCTGCAAGACGGTCTGAATGGTTTTAAATATTACTGTACAATTAATAAACTTGAGCTAAATGTATGCTTCATTTAATCATATACTCATAAACTCGTACAAAACTTTAAACTTTCAAACACCATAATCGCGTGAGTAAATAACTGAAGAGATTTAGGAGTTTTTTTTTTACATATATTATTCGTCATATAACAAATTATCCATCTCTTAATTGTCTCATTCATTACTTTGACTTTTAGTGTGTTAAAATAATTTAAGGTTATTTGTTATAAAATTTAACAAAGTCTCTTAATGGTTTCAGTAAATGTATATTTTTGTTGTATTAAAGTGACAACTGGTGGCGACGAGGTTAGTAAGAGCAATTTCGAACCTCCATGAACGAAGCAATCATAGAGTACATATAATAATTAGAAATTATTTACGTGTTTTTCTGACCGCCCCTTTCACCGAATGCAGTATGTTACTTTTTTTGACGACCTCCGTGGACGAGTGGCGTAAACACCGATTTTCACGTTATCGCCATCTCTAGGTCTTGGGTTGGATTCCCGGTCTGGTCAATGTAGAAAAACCACTTTTTCTACATTTTCTCGGATCTGGGTGTTTGTGGTGCTTTTGTTGTTTCCGATTCCCATACCACAAGTGGTTTAGCATCATACATTGGGATCGGAGCAATGTATGTGATGTCATCCAATACCCATTTATCAAAATTGGGTTCTATATATGAAACATCGAGTGTATTAGAGTTAATGGTGGGTTTTATGGTAAACAGTGAATATAAGTAAAAGTGAGATGTGGTAGAGAAAGTGTGATAAAGTGTAATAAAGAGAAGATTAAATATCAGCCTTAACTCAATTCCAAAGATGGCTGTCTACTATGACCACCGACATTATCGCTAGATGTTTGTTACAAACATTTCCTATTAAAATTGTTTTATGTTGGGGACCAATTTCAAGTACTAAAAATGTTAATTTTAACTCGTTAGGTAATACAGAAACAGTAATTGAAACTGAAACTTTACCCCGAAGCAATAAAGCTCCTGATCCCAATAATTACTTAAATGAAATAATCCATAGTTGGGACGAGTTAAAAGTTAAAAGATAATGCAGTTACAATTCTTATTTCAATTATACATAGTCAAGTCTGTCTTCTTTAAGCGTCCACTCCAGGACGCTTAAAGAAGATCGTGTTGCAGTAATTGCATTGCATCGTTGCAGTTACGCGCCAATTCAAGTTTTTGATATACTGAAAAATTTGAATATAACCAAAAGATTCGTTTATCGTACCATCAAACGATACAATGAAGACTCTAGTGTAGATGACAGGTCAAGAAGTGGTCGCCCTCGGTCTGTTAGGATTCCAGCAGTGATAAAAGCTGTCAAGGCTCGAATTCAAAGAAATCCCAAACGTAAGTAGAAACTGTTGGCCCTTCAGATGGGGTTATGCAGAACCACGGTGAAAAGGGTGTTAAATGAAGACTTAAGGCTTCGGGCATATCGTAGAAAAACAGGACATTGTTTGAATGCTCGTCTAATGCACCTGAGACTGAAGAGATGCCGCGCTTTGTTGAAGCGGTACGCGGGAAAAAATATCGGGAAATTCTTTATTCGGATGAAAAATTTTTTACCGTAGAAGAGAGCTACAACAAACAAAATGATAAGGTGTGGGCACACAGTAGTGAAGAAGCGAACAACCGTATTCCGTGTGTCCAACGAGGTCATTTTCCATCCTCGCTCATGGTATGGTTGGGAGTTTCTTATTGGGGCTTAACAGAGGTACGTACATTTTTGCGAGAAAGGTGTGAAAACGAATGCAGTTGTGTATCAAAATACAGTCCTGACGAACCTTGTGGAACCTGTTTCGCATACCATGTTCAATAACAGGCACTGGGTATTCCAACAAGATTCGGCGCCAGCTCATAGAGCGAAGAGCACAGAAGACTGGCTGGCGGCTCGTAAAATCGACTTCATCGGGCACGAAGACTGGCCCTCCTTCAGTCCAGGTTTGAATCCGTTAGATTACAAGATATGGCAACACTTGGAGGAAAAGGCGTGCTCAAAGTCTCATCCCAATTTGGAGTCACTCAAAACATCCTTGATTAAAGCAGCCGCCGATATTGACATGGACCTCGTCCCTGCTGCGATAGACGACGGGCCGCACAGATTGAAGGCCTGTATTCAAAATCACGGAGGTCATTTTGAATAAACTTTAGTGTCATAAGAATCTATGTTTTGTTAAGTTCATTTTGGTATATAAATAGTTGCATAATGATTAAACTTGTTTTAATTATTTTAGGTTAAAAATGTGACAGAATTTATGACCTGACTAGGTATGTATACGTGTGTACGAGTTTTTCAAAAACATATGTACGAATTTCATCGTTGGCTTGGACATAAAGACGGCGACGGGCTCACCACATGTCTTGTTGTCCCGAAAATATCTTCGGTGGAAGGTGGGTCAAAGGGACTTAATTGTCTAGACTTGACCACTGTCTACCCCTGTATTGGGAATTGCGTGAAGATATTTATTTATTTATTTTAACATACATAACGGTACATTAAAGTCGACTGCAGGCTCTCCTATAGGGATTTTCTAGGAGGATTTCCACGCTAGGCAAGCGGATTGGTGATCGCAGTATCAGACACCTCGCACCTTAGACGCTGTTACCCATTTTTAGTTTGAATATTTTAGTCTGATATTTTTAGAAATGGTGATCCAGGCATCGATCGGTTGCCATAACGATATTCAAGGCTGTTTCCCTTAGTCGCCTCGGCCTTTGTCGAAAGGGAGTGGCAACATTCTTACACCGTTGCCACACGGCTGCAATTATTATAAATCTAAAGTAAATTATTAAATCAAGTTACTCAAATATTTTATTAAACATAAAATAGAACAGTTAATTTGAAATTGATTTATACATTATCATAAACAAAATGGAATAAAAAGTAGAAATTAGAACAGAACGGAACTTAATTAATAAAATAAATGTATGTTCAATATTCTAAACAAAAAATACATTAAGTCTTTTATAATATTTATATATTTTATTTAGCTTCACGCACAATCCCTGACGGGTTAGCCAGAGAGAACAGATCGCCAAGTGTCACGATCCCTACATACTTCTTTCGCTTCTTTCAGATTCATCATCTTCTTCATACATGCACGTCTAGGTATCCGAGTACTCTTGACCCTCCCCTCTTCGAGCAATTTGCTCACATGGTCTTCGAAAGTTAGTCTCGGTCTACCTCGACACCTTTTAATATTAACTTTCGCGCTATATATTTTCTTCACCGTTCGGTCTTCACTCATTCGCTCAACGTGCCCAAACCATCGAAGCACGCCCTTATCCATTTTTGAGACAAGGTCGTCTTTCAAACCTGCCATATTGCGAATCTCTTCGTTTCGCTTTCGGTCGAAGTCGATGGTAAGGCCGCACATTTTACGAAGAGATCGCATCTCCACTGCATTCAACCTGCTTTTATGCTTCTTCTGGCATACCCAGGTTTCACTACCATATAACAAAGTCGGTACCAACACTGCGTTATGTATTGCAAGGCGTGCACTTTTCATAACGCCTTTCCTTTTGATTAACGCAGTCAAGGCACCATTGACTTTGTTCCCGGCAACGAAACGCCTGTCCACATCTAAATCACATCTTCCATCCCGGCTAAACGCACTCCCCAAGTTTTCAATTTCATTCACCTGTTCTAGACATTCCTGATTTACCCAAATTTCGCACTTCGTTCTTTCTTCGTCCCTTTCAAATACCAGAACCTTAGTTTTATTAGCATTCAAACGGAGACCATTAATTTCACATTCTTCTTTCATACACGTGACTAATGCCTGCAGTTCTGCCTCTGATGGTGCAATAAGCACTGCATCATCAGCATATAGCAGACAATTTACTTTTATGTCACCCAATTTCACACCCAAACAGCTATCTTTCAGCTTCTGTAAAGAGCTGTCGAGATACAGTATGAACAGCCAGGAAGACATGACACAACTTTGTTTTACGCCCGATTGGACGCTAAACATGGGTGACAGGTCATGCCCTACCCGCACACAGGCTTTACAGTCACAGTAAAGTGACTGCACAGCCCTTAGCAATCGACCATCCACACCATACCCCGGCAACAGTTCCCACATTTTCTTCCTTACAACCTTATCAAATGCTTTCTCAAGATCCACAAAGCACAGAAAATCTTCTGGTTAGCAGCCAGAAGCTTCTCCGTGATCATGCGGAGAGAAAACATTTGATCTGTGCATCCTCTTCCAGGTTTAAATCCGCATTGTGCCTCCCATTGAAATCTTTCCGATTTATCTTGCATCCTACGTGTCAAAACCTTCGAGTAAACTTTACTTGATAAACTGGTCAAGCTGATCGCCCGATAGCACCCGCAGTCATAAAGTGAACCTTTACCTTTATATAAAGGCACAATGACCGCGGATCGCCAATCATCCGGAACAGCCCCCGTTCGCCAGCACAAATTGCACAGCAGATGAAAGCTGTCCCAGACGCGTGGCCGACCATACTTGACCATTTCAGCAGTAACTCTGTCTAGTCCCGCAGCCTTACCACATTTCAAACTTCTAATCGCACATTCAATCTCTTTCATACTGATGACCTCAGTGTCATCACCTCTCTATGAAATTCGCTCCATCGCTGCATGACGTCCGATTTTTCTGAGAGGACGTCATTGGTTCCCGAAAGCACTTTATTCATTCTTAAGGCTGTCGCACCACTCCGGGTCCTTCCAACCTCTTTCCAGAAGAGTTTGGAGTTCTCCTTGAAGTTGTGCGACAACCTTTCGTCCGCTTCCATTCTACTCCTTTCACGCACTTCCTCAATCAATGCTTTCGTGTGAACTTTCTGGAGCTTATATCTTTCCTCTTCTCTTTCATATCCTTATCATTACTAGAGGCCAAGTAGTCTAACCATGCTTTCTTCTTCTTATTTACAGCTTCTTTCACTTCGGCATTACACCATGCATCTCCCTTTTTACTACTACCTCTTTTCACAGTTCCACACACGTCTTCCGCTGCACTAACCATTCCATCTCTAAGGCTCTGCCATATTTCTTCCACACATTCTTTCCTGACATCGATGCTGTCCAGCTTTTCGGCTACCCTTGCTTGATATTTATCCCTAGTGTCCGCTTACTGAAGCTTCCAGCTTCGGATGCTACCGACCGACTGTGGTTCTGGTATCGCCGTCCGGTGGCGCCAACCCGCGAACAGACCCCTAAATCTAGTAATCACTAGATAGTGATCCGTTCCCAGGTCAGCACCTCGGAACACTCGCGTATCCATCACCTGTTTCCGCAGTCGCTCATCCACCAGGAATAAATCGATCATACTTCTCTCATTCTCTCTTGTTCTAGTATACATATGGATTTTCTTGTTACTAAACATAGTGTTTATCACAAGAAGACCCTTTTCCTTGCATACAGCCAGTATAAGCTTGCCAACATCGTTATCACCAAACATTCCAAGCACCGACTCGTACCCTGGCCGAGCGGTACCAACCCATCCATTCAAATCACCACATACAACAATTCTTTCGTTTCCTCTAACCAAGTCTAGAACTTCTCTTACATTCTCCCAAAACTCCTCCAGCTTAGCTCTGGACGACGAAGCTACCGGCACATAAACAGCCAAAAGGAATAACTTCGTCAGTCCCAATTTAAAGCGAACCCAGGGAAGTCTCGAGTTCACAACTTTGTATTCAGTCATAACATCGACCAACCGAGACGACAGCAGCACCCCCACTCCCTGGCAGGCGCTCTCGCTCTCCGGGACTCCGGACCATAGAGCTAACGCCCCGCCAGGGAGCTCTTCAGTACCGCTGCCCTTCCGCTTGGTCTCCGACAAACACACGACATCTAATTCTCTTTCTTTCATTATTTCAATCAACTCATTCGTCTTATCTCTCATGCCTCCTCTAACATTCCACGTGCCAACTCTGCACTCCGTCCTCCACCTTACGCCGTGTCGGGCTGTGCGTGACGGGTGGCGGTCCCCGTCGCCGCTTTGCTCGCTGCATTCCACACCAACGGGGACGAACTGGTTTGCGTCGCCTTGGGGGGACGCCCTAACCCTCGTTGGCATGGGTGCGCAGCTGTGTAGAATTGCAGCCCGGAAAAGGGCTGGCAGGGGTCGCGACGAGCACGCTTCTACAATGACCCCCTATCTTTTATAATCATTTAGAAGAAAACGGTTGCGGCTTCGAAACCTGCTGGAAATAAACATTTGAGTCATAAATGTTTTTAATCGAGTTAAGGATGTTAATAATAAGTTAATATGTAATATATCTATGTAATCACATTTTAACCTTTGTTTGGGTATCTCAGACGGCGATAGGCTCACCACCTGTCACGTTTTCAATATTTTTAAGTTCCTCTTGGGATTGTTCCGAACAAAAATAAGATTACAACACGACATCTTTATATTGTCACATGAAAAATTGTTGCAGGGAAAATGAGGCTTTAGTTGTGTGCAAACCCTATTCTCTGAGGTACTATTCCGGTAAATGAGATATATTACTGTTTGCAGTGTGGTAGGGACAAATAGAATTTCAAATAAGTATGTTTTACCTAAAATATTTACTTCGTTCATGAACTATATGCATTTGTTTGTATACTTCCCAACCTATCAGACTTTTATTATAAATACGAAAGAAAGTATACATGTTTGGATCATCATCATCATCATGTCAGTCTATCCGAAGTCCATGTTTGGATGTTTGGAGCATTTTCAGGCACTAAGGATTTGACGGATATATGATTGGTTAGCTAAATAGACTATTTTTATATCTGAAATATGCAGCATTTGTGCAGTTTCTGCAAACGAGATTGACCTTTCAACATCTCACTGCCCCGAAAATCCAATCCGTAGTAGTAGTAAAAATAATCTTTAATACAGAAAAATCCGACACGACACAGTTTTTCAGTGCCGGCCTCCATGTCAACGCTTATAATATATATTATGCAATAAATTACCTAACTAAAATATTATCATATGTGCTATCAAAGTTATTTTGATTAATAAACTTATGATTACTAAAACGTTAATACAGATATATTAAATTGACTAGAAAAGGATATAACCTAATAGTTTTGTGGTACAAAAATCATTGTGGATATTTTGTATAATATCTATAATGAATTTTTGCATGATATAATATATTTGCATATATCAATCAAAAAACTATTTACAAAGACTAATATTTGAAATTGCTACTTTCTTATAAACATACTTATTTAAAAATTAAACATACTTTTTAAAGTCTATCGTATAGGTCCACCCGGACCTATACGATAGGTCCGGGTGGTTCCGCACGATGCAGTGTCTATAGGAATTGTATCCGCGACTTGTCGTAACGACGACAAGATGGCTAGTTACGCTCTTGATCACGATTCTGTAACTTTGCGTGTGTTCAATTTGTACCAGCGGGATATAATTGATTTATCGGTACAATGTACAGTGTCTGTGGTCTGTTTCTATGGCTCAGTACTGTGCTAAAGGTAAGTATATTGATAGGTTCTAATAACAGCCGTGAAACGCTTCAATCTGACTTTATATTAAGATATAGGTCCCCTAAGCAGTAATCAAGCATCTTTACAATCTTACATTTAAAGTTGAAAACTAAAATATTATTATGTAAAAACATTAATCACAATAAATACAGATTTTATTATATTATTATATGTTCGTTTAGATTATCAAACAAACCTAATCCCTATTGATTACACCTAAAATGTTTGTACGAAGAGTATTAAGGGATGAGGTGAAGTACCCTCAACTGTTAATCCTACTAAGGCTACCTCAAAGGAATACCTTTGAAGTTTTCTCGATTACACACTATTCAGATCGAAACATCGAGTCTATTGTTAACAATTTTTTCTTCGTTGTTTCTTAATTAATAATTAGTACTAATACTTTTTTTTAATACATATCAATTTCGTACCGATGACTTTGTCTAGGTTTTCTTTTAATTTCGCTATTTCTTGATTTGTAAACCTCGTGATTAGGGCCATGCTTTATATGGCTGACAGGTTACGGATTCGTTGTCAGTTACGAGAATTAAGAGGAAAACCATCATTGTCCTTGATTACACCGTTTTTTATATCTTTCAAACCGGAACACAACGGTTGTTCTGCTGCAATTTGGCAAAATATAGCCATGAGTGTGGCAGTAACAGACCATTTCTAATCCGACGAGAAGTCTTCCACGTTTATAATAGACAAGTTTGTTTATCTCTTAAAAATTATATCTCTACAAAAGGGCCGAAAAAAAGCAATAATATATTTTTTAATAAAAATTATTTGTTATAAAAAATTATTCGACAAAGAATTCTCGTAAATTTCGTATTTACATTGTTTCGGGCAGTATAGTTGTCAACATCAGCAGTATAGTCGTCAATTTCATATTGTAGGAAGATTATATGTGTGGGAAACATTATTAATTAAGGGTTTGGTTGGTTAATTGAGCAGTCGAAAACATAATGAAATGAGAATCTCTTTAAATAGAATAAGAGATTGATATGACAATAAATGTATTCATATATTAAAATATATAAAAGATGACCTCTGTGTATGAGAACCGAACACGATCGGTTTTCATGTTAGCAGCTCTAAAGACAAGATTTCGGATTCTCGGATGAGTCAATGCAGCAACCACTTTTTCTACATTTTGATGGTTCGAGGTTTTTGTAGTCCTCCGTTGTTACTGATTTCATAACATAAGCGCTTTAGCTAGCAAAAAAAATCAAATATTAGTATGTAGTATAACAAACTCTGTGTCAATGCCCTGATGATGCCCTTAGGCGAAACCGGTCGGTTAATTAATAAATTATTAAATAAAGTTTGTGCAAGTGTTCAACAATGAATTTTAATATTAATACTATTCCTAAATCATTGTAGCCTAGTAGCTAGTGCGCTTGTATTTATACATGAGTGACCCCGGTTCGATACCTGAGCCGGCAGTACTAATATTTAACATAATATTTTTAATAGCTTTTTGAATTATAATCTGTATTCGAGGACGGGTAGATTTATGTTTATTCTCTAGAAAAATATACTTACTTCAGGAATTGTGAAATTTCCGTCAACATGTGAAGGAGCAGCGTGCCGCATTCAGCTCTCATCTCTTTAAGATAGCCTTTGCCCAGCAATGGACAGGCAGCAGACAGTTGCTAAACAAATACACATATGCACGTGGTTACGGCGCATAAATATCGCCTTGAAAATTCCATTGGCCACCGACAGATAAGGGATACCTATCTTGAAAAATACTAAACCAAAATTAAATAGACTGGTGAGGGGCAGCAGCGTTTAAAGTGTCTGATGTTACGGTCGCCAATCCGCATCCCATGCGTGACGGTTATGGCAAACCCTTCCTTACGAGGGCCTATATCTTTTAGTGCATTTAATAGGCTGCTATGGGAGTACGTATATATGTACTATGTATATATTTTCGTACTAATATAAGTATCAGGCATTTTATTTATTTTAGTTTCTTAACTGAAAATTGAAACTTTCTTTCAGTGGTTACCAAGAATGCTAGTAATGTTGTTAATTATAGCTGGTTTATAAAAAAAAAACAAACTTTATTTACTAAGATTCTGTTAGATCTGTGTTTTAATCAAATATCTCATCTGAAAAGGACACACATGGGTAAATAACAAAGGAGCTGTTCAAAGGGTTTTCGTGTTCGGTTACATTCATTGAAATTAATTGGATTTGAATAAGACAAAGTTGAATTTATTAATTACAAATTATATTTCGTTTGTGTACAACTAATATCTAAAAGTAGTTAACAATAACAGTTAATAAAAGTTAATATTAAAAGGTGTCGAGGTAGACCGAGATTAACTTTCGAAGACCATGTGAGCAAACTGCTCGAAGGGAGGAGGGTCAAGAGTACTCGGATACCTAGACGTGCATGTATGAAGAAGATGATGAATCTGAAAGAAGCGAAAGAAGTATGTAGGGATCGTGACACTTGGCGATCTGTTCTCTCTGGCTACCCCGTCAGGGATTGTGCGTTAACGATAACTATGTTATTACCTAGCTGGTAAAAGAATCACTCAAGGTGCTCTCTGTTACAGTTATGCAAAATAAACAATAATGAGCATTGCAAAATAATTGACAGTTATAAATAAACGTTACATATTTTGAAATACTCCTACTTTTTAATTATCTTGCTAGACTCTGTGCGGGGTTCTACTATGTAGATAGATGATGAATAAATTGTTAGGTTGATAGATAAAATACGCTTTACAACACTCCAAAAACGTCTAATAAATAAATATCTTTAGGCATAGTCCCTAACGGGGTAGCCAGAGTCATTTCTCACAGGATGTATAGGTAATAAGGGGATTAATGAATTGTAACAACAGGAAAGATATTGCATTCATAGTTTATAAAATAATAAATAAATATCTTCAGGCAATTCCCAATACAGGGGTAGACAGAGGTCTAGTCTAGACAATTAAGTCCCTTTGACCCACCTTCCACCGAAGATATTTTCGGGACAACGTGACAGGTGGTGAGCCTGTCGCTGTCTTTATGCCCAAGCCAACGATATGAATCGTACATAGGTTTTGAAAAAAACCCATTGGTACGAGCCTGCCACTTGGGGAACAAACTCGGGTCTCTCGACTCGAAATTGCGACCACCCATCCACTCGGCTATCATGACACCACATTCATAGTTTGTATATTTTAATTTAAACTGAATAACCAAAATTTTCAGCATGACTGAACTACAGAATACTCTAAAAGCTTAAATATTAATTTGTGTAAAAAGTTAGATGCTCCGGATATGAATTTTCATATCTACTCGTTCAGTCGCTTAAAAGCGTCATGCTTTTCAAACAATTTGTAAAGAATTTTAGCAAGTTTTCGTTTACTAATGTCGATAAGCATAATAAGAGCTGTACTAAAGTGCTACTGGCTTACAACTATTTCATTGGTTAATTTTAACCCGGTAAAATTATAATATTAATTGGCCTTAAATCGAAATTTTTTGTAACGTAGGAGTCACATGCAAGTGTAACATTCAGTAATATAAAAATTGTATTTGTAAATAAATAATTATCATAATCTTTACTCGATCCTTAGTTCTATTCATTAAAAGAAAGCTAAATTAAAAGTTATGGTTTTATATTGTATGAATGGCCATTGTTAGGACAGATAGTAATATTCAATACTATTTCATTGAAGTTTTAAACTGAAAAACATTTATTAATCAAAAAACGTTTTTTTTACATTTTAATTAGACCCGGAAGACTTCCTATGTTTATGAGTCACTTAGGGCTGGATGGATAGAAGAACTAAGCCTAGCTTAAGTAAGCTTAGTCACTTTATCCTTATAAAAAGGCTCAGTAAAAGAAGTTACTGATATCCCGAAATTCCTTTATCAATTAGGAATGTATATTAGTACAACATAAACATTTTGTATTACATATTTATTAAAAATTTGGGTTTAAATTCCTTCTCAAATCTAACGTGTCTATTATCAGATATTTTTTACGTAAACATCTTAAGGTTTTTATACATTGTTTAAAAATGACCCGATTAAATTTTTCTACACGATATAAGTCACGATAGCCGAGTTGTTGGGTGGTCGGAATTTCGAGTCGAGAGACCCGAGTTCGATCCCCAGGTGGCAGTACCAATGAGTTTTTCAAAAACTTATGTACGTATTTCATCGTTGGCTTGGACATAAAGGCGGCGACGGGCTCACCACCTGTCACGTTGTCCCGAAAATATCTTCGGTGGATGGTGGGTCAAAGGGACTTAATTGTCTAGACTTGACCTCTGTCTACCCCTGTATTGGGAATTGCGTGAAGATATTTATTTATTTATTTATTTTACACAATATTTTTATCATTGATCTTCTAGCTTGAATTTTACCTATATTAAATATCTATATATAGAGACGCTAACTTATTTCCTTTTGCATGCAAGTCTATCTTGTATATTTTGAAATAAGCTTGTTTAAAATTGTGCAGGACAAATTGTATAAGAAAAACAAATACACACATGTTAAATATAGTCAATCTCTATTGGCTAAACCTATGAACTCCACTTTTATTGCTACAGATAGTATATTACATCACATGGGCTTACATGGGCTGCCTTGTTATTAGGTGAATTGACTACATCAGAACATTGTGATATAACTCAGTAAAACCAATATATGACTTTTATATAAAACAATTCATTATTATCCTTTTCCGGACAAAAGATAAATGGAGTTCTCACCCCTTAGAAATATTCATTTTACGTCAGATGATTGATTCAAAAGATAAATTATGCTAGGTCTCATTTTGGGACTTCACTTCTAAACTTAAACAGCCAATAATTCATTTTAATGGACCTGATTAATTTGGGTAGACGGTCCTTACAGGAACAAAGGTTATGTAGAAACGGTTTATTAAAATATTAAATTAACAAAAATAATGTCTTAAATGTATCTAATAAACATATAATTTTTTGATGAAATTGTTATATTTCCTTATTTTTTAATAAACTTGTCATATATTATATTCTGTTCCTATTTTAGGCATATTCTACTTCAAGTTAAAAAAATATGTTAATCTCTGTAATTAAAGACATTTGAAGGACCATGAAGTAGTTACCCAGTAACCCATTTTAAGTAGCATGTTTGAGTAGCATTGTTTATATATATATATAGCTTCTATTCGAAAGTTTGTCAAACACCTAATATAAGCTACATGGAGTGCTGCCTCATAATTTTAAGCCATTTTCTTATATTGTAAAATAGGTTTATAAATTCTGATAATACTTTTAATAGTAATAATGGCTCACATATTTTAGCAGAAATAGACTAATTATTTATAAATCTAAAACAATGAACATTCTAGGTTTAGTTCAATGTGACGAAATAAATGATCTAGCCAACTTTTGATCTTTAATAATCAATTTTGATTTAATCAAAATTCATACATTTCAGTGACAAGTCATCGAGCTTTTTTGTGTACCCATTTTTTTTCAAATGCGCCAAAACTGTTTTGTGGTCAATTTCCAGTTCTTCAGCTACGTCGTAACTACTGACACGGTGATCTTGCTCCGCTTTTTCAAAAAAAAAAAAATAAATAAATATATATATATATATATATATATATATATATATATATATATATATATATATATATATATATATATATATATATATATATATATATATATATATATATATATATATATATATATATATATATATATATATATATATATATATATATATATATATATATATATATATATATATATATATATATATATATATATATATATATATATATATATATATTTATATATAATAAAATTAAAAAATGGGTACACAAAAAAGCTCGATATTTGGGTTGAGATACCCAGCTCACGCGAAAAAACTTAATGTACCGTGTACTCATTTGTGATTCTTTGTTACGACGTAATGAAAGCCAACCATTTTTGAAGAAGCGATTATTGGTGATGAAAATTGGATTACGTATGAAAAGAACATTCGAAAAAGGTCATGGTCAAAGGCCGCTCTGGCTTCACAGACTGTGGCGAAACCCAGACAAGGTGATGCTGTGTGTGGTGGGATTTAAAGGGCATTATTCGTTATGAGCTGTTACCACCAGGCAGGATCATCGATTCTGAACTCTACTGCGAACAACTGATGAGATTAAAGCAAGAAGTTGAGAGAAAGCTGCCGGAATTAATCAACAGAAGGGGTGTGGTTTTTCATCATGATAACGTAAGACCTCACACATCTTTAGCCTCTCAGAAAAAATTAAGAGATCTTGGCTGGGACCTGTTAATGCGTCCGCCGTATAGTTCTGACTTTGCCCCTTTAAATTTCCAACTTTAATTAAGAGTAAATAAACTACATTAAAAAAAGTTGTAAATTTTCTTATTTGGAATTTCTTCTTTTCGTTTACAGCAAATAGGGATTTACCTAAATTAAGGTTCACTTTACAGAGAACCGCAGGCGTTAATAATCAACATACGAAGTTTAATAAATACATTTTTACGAAGTAAAAGTTCCAGGGAATAACTCTTTTTAATGTTTACCTTATATTAAAATTTTTGTCACAAGCCATTTCCAAGTTAATCCTTGGAAAGAGAAAGACAAAAAAAAATTAAAGTAGACATTTAGGTCTGGTCTTTGGATTGAATATTATTTTGCTAAAATAAGATATATAAGGTAGACAGAGGTCAAGTCTAGACAATTAAGTCCCTTTGACCCACCTTCCACCGAAGATATTTTCAGGACAACGTGACAGGTGGTGAGCCCGTCGCCGTCTTTATGTCCAATCCAACGATGAAATTCGTACATAAGTTTTTGAAAAACTCATTGGTACTGCCACCTGGGGATCGAACTCGGGTCTCTCGACTCGAAATTACGACCACCCAACAACTCGGCTATCGTGACTTATTAATATCGCGTTGTAATAAAGTTAAGGATTCAGTAAACAACCAAAGTTTACTTGAGCAAATATTCAAAGTTCTTAACTTCCCTTATTTAGTTATATTTATTTTAATATTTTGAGTTACTTATGCTTAGTCAGATTTGTTTCTGTACAATAGTAGCTATTGACCGAAGTTTCTCTCGCGTGGAAACTAAATAGCACGAGTTGCATTAACTTTTATAATATTATTGTGGAGTTTTATGATTATTTGTAGGTTTTTTATCTATTACTAAACGGAATTGAAAGTCCGTTTAATATCATTAGTGATTGGAGAAGTTCTATCTTCTTATTTAACATGACATGCGGGTAAGTCTATTGTTGCACATAAGACTACTACAGCTAAGAAATTCCTGAATGGTCACACTTGTTTGAAGAAGTGAAGGCGTATTCTTGGTTTGTCTCGATGACATCTTCAAATGTTTTAGGCTAGTTTATGGTTACAGTGAGTTTTCTATAAATAATTATTAATTACAAGTAAAGGAGTGCTTGCGTAAGAATTCAAAGAAAGCGGGTAGCTCTTTCTTCCGGTGGGTGTCGTAAGAGTCGCAATGAGTACCATCAGAGAACCGTTTCTAAAATACAATGCTGAAACTAAGCAGTTCGATGACACGTTACAGCATTAACGGTTTAAAAAAAAATATTCGTTCCACTGGGCGCATGGAAAAATTTGCACACAAAATTGTTAAAATTTCTGTTATTCCTGCTCGGGAGTTGATCCTGGTCACACGCATAATAAAACCACCGCTCTGATTGTTAGGATATCACTGCTGTACGTAGTGATGCATAGAAAAGTGATAGTTGATGAACGTTTCTTCTTCTTCTCCTTTGCAGCCTATGAAGAGATTACCACTACTGAGCATAGGCCTCACCTAAATATTATCTTAAAGAGAGCTTCAAGGGAACATTCTCAGCTGTCTTTTATTGTTACTTTCCTTCAAATTCCTTAAGCGACATAAATATTTAAGATTTTTTTTTTATTTTGTATTCCTCTAAACAATATTAGTATAGTAAAATAATTTCTAATAAATGTCAGTGGCCGTTCTTGTGGCCCATATTGCGTAGGGATATCCGAGTACAACCATCTTTACCGTGGGTGTTGTAAGATATGAAAAGTACCAGAACGATGACAGGTGGCTGGGGTTACGTGTTGCGATATGTGGCAAAACTAAAGTTATGGAAAAAACGTGAAGGTGACGGGAGAGGTACCTTGTCCTAGGGCAGAATTTTATTGGCCGTTACGTAGGTGTGTTTTATGGAAACGTCATTGCTATTTAGTGTAATTAATTTAAAAAATTTATATTTTAAATATGAAAAATATTTTCGCAAGCTATATGTTTTTAATTAAAGTTTTAATTTTAAAATTATTTTCATAAAACTGAGCAACCAAAGGGAAAATTTTAACCTCATTCACTTAGTTTAATATAAGTAACTGAAATTTTATTAAAATAGAACTACTAAGATTACTTTAGGGTAACATGGCTCCTTACTTATTTAATCAAAAATTGATGAAGCGTCTAAGGTTCAAGATGTCTGGTTCTGCTTTTTTAAATCCGCTCGCCGGGCGTGGCGTTTGTGGCAAATATTCCTAAACATCTTTATTCCGCAGTAGACTTCGAGGGGCGGGTATCGTTGAATATTTTAGTGAAACTTATAAAATTGTACTTGTAAGATACTCGCAGTGGATTAAAATCCTCGTTTTCAGATTTAATGTTGCTACAATATGCTATTTGACATAATGTTGCTATTTGACAAAAAAATATAACCTCTAAATATAAACTCTAAAATCTTGTTATATAGTTTGTGAAAATCAAGGCAATAGAATTTTAAAATCAAGTACTTAAATTGTATTCCGTCGTTTTGGTACAAATAATAGTAAAGAATGGTAAGATTAATATGGAACTTGTCTGGTGAATAATAGGTCGGCGGAGCTTGAAATGGGGATTGATCTCATTCCGACGTATTAACATAAATCAATAAATTTCAGACCAGGTTTATATTGATATTGGTTGTTATAGTAACAGATTGATGTGTGTTTGCAGTATGAATCACTTACAAATTCATGTTTTTGATCATAGACACATATATTTTTCGAAAATGATTATAAGAAACGAGTATGAGAAAAAGTAATCCAACACGGCCCTCGAAAGCCTACTGTATGATGGGAGACATATCTTGTTTTGAGACTGTCATTATTATTTAATAACGTTAGGTTGAGACATTTATCATTTCTGGCCATTTTCTTTATTCTGGTAGTATTTTATGCTAAACTTACTCAAAAATAAAATAAATATAAATATCTTCACGCATTTCCCAATACAGGGGTAGACCGAGGTCTAGCCTAGACAATTAAGTCTCTTCGACCCAAATTCCACCGAAGATATTTTTGGGACAACGTGGCAGGTGGTAAACTCATCGCCGTCTTTACGTCCAAGCCAACGATATAATTCGTACATAAGTTTTCTTTTGAAAACCCTATTGGTACGAGTCTGCCACCTGGAGATCGAACTCTGGTCTCTTGACTCGAAATTCCGACCTCCCAACCACTCGGCTTACTCAGTAAAGAGATTTTATAAAATTTTCGTAACAGTAACACACGTTCGAGGTTTCTCTAATTTTGGCTTAGGACCTTCTCGGTATGAGGTTTAGAGTACTTTCAGAAGAAACTGTTAGCTTCATTTATTAACATCTCTTTCATATTCCTTTAATCTAGAGATGTCGCGAAGTCCCAGGTAAGAAAGTATTGCTATATAAAATTTACTGATGTCGCTAATGGGGGAGGAATGTCAAAATTATGATGCGATATTCTTTTTTCCCTTATTATGTATATTATTGGTTTTATCAAAATTTGCTTTGTTGTGAAAAAAGACAAAAATGCAATCAGTAGCATAATAAGTATAGTAATAAAAAAACTGCCTATTAGAGATAGTTTGGAATATTTAAAACTATGAGTCCAATGCATAAATGGAAACCTAAAGCGATATACTAACTTGCAGGTTAAGTGCCATGCGTCTGTCCGGTTATTTGCATTTTAAAAGTTTAATCTAGCAAGTCAAATTAGAGCGAAGAATAAAAAAAATTACAGTTAAATAAATAAAAAATGGTGATGCCATCGAAATCGATGAGGACAACTTTATGTCGAATGAGTCGTTTTTTTTTTGAAATCACGTTTAAGTATTAACTGCCAACTGGTTGGGAGATTGTAATTCGAGTCAAGAGATACGAGTTCTATCCCCAGTTCCCCAACTATACCAGACACAGCATTATTCACCCCGAGAAATGTAACAAGATAATGTTCTTTAAAAAATTAAAGAAGTGTCAAAAGTACCTCCACGTGGGCCTTTTAAATTAGCCATAACCTACCGGTAGATAGCGGATCAACGGGAAGCATTGTGTTTGGTGCTAGAATCAGCAAATCGCAAACCCAGCGTGGCAAATGGTGGAGTTATGGCAAAATTTCCTTCAGGGACAGGTCTATGTTCAGCAGTATATATACGTGACAAGGACTAT
This sequence comes from Sericinus montela, assembly GCA_029286605.1. Classification (NCBI taxonomy): domain Eukaryota; kingdom Metazoa; phylum Arthropoda; class Insecta; order Lepidoptera; family Papilionidae; genus Sericinus; species Sericinus montela. The sequence continues at coordinate 10,005,380 of JAGSMR010000008.1, read as the reverse complement.
GACCCAATTTAACAGGCTAGGACGGGCCCCGAAAATATTTTCGGCGGAAGGTGGGTCGAAGGGACTTAATTGTCTAGACAAGATCTCTGTCTACTCCTGTTGGGAATTGCGTGAAGATATTTATTTATTTTTGAATTTATTAATGTAAAAAAGGCTAATATTTTTAGAAATCTATAAAAATTTTAGCCACTTATTAAAAAAAATCAAGAAATCTGTGTAGATTTTACGGGGTAAAATGTATATGACCGGTAGAGAAACTACTTACTGTTATTACCTTAATTTACCTTTTTTATTTTCACACATTTCCCAAAAGTGGTCAATACTAATCAATAAAGAGTGATCCGTTCCCCAGTCAGACGTCCTAGCCTTCGTTGGCATAGGTAGCTCTGTAGAAATACAGTACATAGACAAATATTTTTATAAACATATTAACAAATACATAAACTGTATTTGTTGTAACTGTATTTGGTATCTGACAGACCTATTATTTTTAGGCGTTTGAACCACTAAACTAACTTATGTTTATTAATTTTTTAAATTTATATATTTGTATATAACAAATATATAAATATTTTTTTGTATATAACAAAATAAAGTAATAAAATAATGAAAGTGGTCATATATCTGAGAAAGAAGAAGTATTATAAATAATACATACAACAATTATTCTAGAGTTCTATTTCGCTTAATATATTTAAAAATATATTACAGGGTGAGGCGAAGCAAATTACTTCATTCGACCAGAAGCTCCCTTGTGTAATCGATCTTAGTTGCCTGTCTACCAACTAATAGCTTTTTGGGCACCGCTTATAATAAAGAGACAAATAGGTTTTACGTAACCATTATGTTAGGAATAAATGAATATTTAGAACTAAATGAACATCGTATATAACATAGCTGTTTTTGTTCAATCGGGTTTGCCCCTATCGATATTATCAATAAAATGTAGCGTATAAATTCGAGACAGATACGGATAAAATATTTTAATATTAATATCTGTTTATAGAGGTCTGGTGAACGCGTAATAAATAACTGGGTTTTTAGTTTGCTGTAAATGTATCACGTGATCATTTGTTTTTTTCTTAGATACCTGAGTAACGTACAGTACCTGACTACCCCGCATAAAGAACAGATTTACTAGTGATATGATTTTTGCACATTTCAATCGCTTCTTTTAAGTTTATCATTTTCTTCATATACGCAAATCGAGGTATTGTAGTACTTTTGACCCTCCCCTCTTCGAGCCTAACATTTTTTTTATACAATAAGCGGTCTTCATACAAATTTTAGTTTAACATTCCTCACATAGAAATTACAAATTTCAACATAAACTTTAACCTTCCTCTTAACAACGTGAACAGTTGAAAGATTTTTTATACAAAAGGGAGGCAACTATAGTTGTTCTTGCTCAATCCTTATTTTTGCCTATCTTTGACTATGCTGATAATTGCTATCTCGACATAACTGAATTCGCTCAAGTTAAGCTATTCACAGACTTGAGGAAATACATCAGCATAGATTTCTTATTTGGGATTCGCAGATGTGATCACATCTCCGAATTACGCACACACCTAAAGGGACCAACTTACACTGTTTTAATGACTAAGCCTGGCGATATATTAGTACATATATTCGATTACATAACTTTTAAATAGTTAGTATATGCCCAATGTGATATGTAAAATAATTATTACATTACTTATTAAAATATTTTTGCGAAATAGAATTTTGTATATTTTATGTACTAACTTTACAAGAAATCACAACAGCCGAGTGGTTGGGTGATCGGAATTCGAGTCAAGAGACCCGAGTTCGATCCTCAGGTGGCAGGCTCGTACCAACGGGATTTTTCAAAAACTTGTGTACGATTTATATCGAAGGCTTGGCATAAAGACAGCGACGGGTGCAACATCTGTCACGTTGTGCCAAAAAATGTATTCGGTGGAAGGTGCGTCGAAGAACTTAATTGTGTAGACTTTTGTCTACCCCTGTATTGGGAATGGCGTGATGAAATTTTTTTAAAATAACTTCTCATTCGATTGCTAATTGTATCATGTACACGAAACGACTACTTACTTTTGCGTTTTACTATACATAGTGTAACAAAGAGTGAACAAATTTATTAGGTGTTCCACTAGACCATCTACCTACAAAATTAATTATCCCTCTTCACTGTTGGTCTGCATTCCAGAGTAAATTTAAGTATTGTGCGACAAAATAATGGAATAACTTCCCACCCGCATTCAGAAATCTGAAGTACATAAAAACAAATTTATAAAATAATTACACAGTAAAGCATGGCATGTCTTGTCATTTGAAGGTTGAAAAGTTCATCGTCGTTATTAATTTTTTGTTACATCAATTTGGCTCAATTTTGAAGTAATCAGTGTGTTATGTTCCAGCTCTTTGTGTTGCTTTGTAATATTATCTCTGCCTATTTCTCTATTTTATTTAATTTAATATTCCTTAATAAGGTCGTCTTAGAAGTTATAAAAAGAAATTTTTCAATGTCTTTTTCACCCTAATGAGAACATATTGTATGTATAACATATGTAATGTAGCGAATGATATCACTATAATTGAATTTAAAATATCAAATACGAACTGAAGGAAATATATTTAGAAGGTATTGTTCTTTTAAAAGTCATTTATGTATTATTACTTAATATATCTTTGAGGCAATGAGAGAGAAGAAAATCATCGCAATTATAAATAAATAAAAGATATAAATATCTTCACGCAATTACCAATACCGGGGTAGACTGAGATCTAGTCTAGACAAGTACACCTTCCACCGAAGATATTTTCGGGACAACATGACAGGTGGTGAGCCCGTCGCCATCTTTATATCTAAGCTAACGATATAATTTCGTACATAAGTTTTTGAAGAACCCATTGGTACGAGCCTGCCACCTGGGGATCGAACTCGGGTCTCTTGACTCGAAATTCTGACCGACCAACCACTCTGCTATCGTTACTACATTATAAATAAATAAATATTTAATTCGTTAAATTAACTCTGGTTTCTATTCTAGTGCAAAAAATTTAAATAGTTCATTTATATTATCGTAATTTGTAATAACAACGTAAAGCATAAGTAATATACGTTAGAGATTCTTAGGTAGTATTGCATTCTTTTCTAACTCTTTATACTTATAGAAACGACGTTGGTAATATTTTGCGCTTAATTTTTTTACTGATGATAAAACATCTTTTACTGATCTATGTTTTTTATTTTCATATCAAAGTGGGTAAAACGACGTCTACGAGTATGTAACGCAAAGTGAATTTGAAGGGACTTTTCGCCCTTTGAAATTAAAGAGAAATCGATTGGAGGGAACAATGGCTCAGCTACCTGTTTGGTTTTTTTGAATTGCGATGTATTTGCAAGACGACTTGCGGTGAGGTATCTTTTAATTTAATCCTCTATAGTGGTAATGTGGCACTGGAAAAGTAAATAAGGAAAAATATATACTAGGTGTAACACAATGTCTGTTCTACACTCATAACTATTTCTGCCGTTAAATAGTAGTATAGCAACTATACTCGTATTGTTCCAGTTACTTGCAATGAGCTATTCCATCGTAGCTCGGAGATGATAACGCAGTTTATCTTAATTCTCAGAGGCGAAAACCACTAATACAGCTAAGTGTGGGGATTCAGCTGGTTATATGTATAGTCACTCACACAAACACACACACACACACCCACAGAGAGATATAATTAAAAATGTTTAAGGTAAACATTATTGTGTTGGGGATATTAGATCTCTATATAAAATAGGATCGAAAACTTGTGACTCTTAATACTCCTAACTAGCTACATGTATGTCTTAGCTCTCTTATATGTATCAATCATTAATACATCGATGAAACACCTTTTGAAATATATTAATAAAATCAAGAGCAATGAATTCGGGTCACTTAAAAAAGCTATAAATCTCGGAAACTAAAAGCAAGATCATGGGCAGTAAGACGACGACATGCTAAATCTAACTTGAAACCAATAATACCAAAACCAATAATAATAATGGTCGGAAACTAGAGTGCGGTGATCGTATTTCAAGACTCAGATATCCCTAGAACCATTTAAACTGGACTATTGAAGATTGGTCGAAAGTTATGTTCTCCCACGAATCAAAATTTATGCCCTAAAGGTATGATGGAATGGATGTATAGAAGACCAGGGGACATATTCAAGCAACCATGCATAGAAAAAAAAGTAGCTTATGGTAGTACTTGTGTGGGTCGGAATTCCATGAGAGTCGCATAGAATTGGTGTTAATAGAAAACGGCTCTTAAACAAGCGTAAGATATGTGGAAGAAATCCTTAATGAACATGTTGGGTCATTTATGGTCAATTTGGGTGTGGATGCAATTATGCATGACAATGCCCGACCTCATAATGGTTTCATTGTGAATGACTACCTCCTAGAGATGAACATTACTCGTATGGAGTGGCAAGCACGCAACCCGGATCTCAATCCGATCGAGCATGCACGGGACGAGCTAGGGAGATGCGTAAAACAATGAATTCTTCCTATGTGTGTGTAGTAAACGACTAAAGGAAAAGCTTTGAAAATTCTATTAGTTACAGAAAGATAGCAGGATAATCAACATGAAAAATGCTTGACCGAAATTGGTGAACAGAAACAACTAAAGCGTAAACTACACTGTTGTTGCTGTCAGCCAATTCGATTCCGGCAAGGGCCTTAAACAGCCAGCCAGGCGTTATAATTATGACTTGAAGTGAACTTTTACTGGCCACTATGTATGTGTTTATCACCGAGGTTTGGTTCTCGCAACTCCCTGCCAATACTCAATTTATATGTATAATACGACAAAATTGCTATTTAAGAAAACCCTTTTTAAACAAACATTAACTTAACTACGTAACTAAATACCATTTTATGTTATTCCACTTAAAACAGTTTACCTGTTTACTTTACCAGTTTGTTGTATTTTTAACTTATTTTTAAATAAAAATATCTGCGGTTAAATAAAGTTTAGGCTAATGTGACAAGAGAAATAATCTACTGTACGAAGAAAATACCTTTCTCATGTGACGACAAGCAATATTGTTCACTTACGAGTAAATGAATACTCTCATGAATTGAGCCTTTTTCAGAGGAACATTTTCTAGAATTTCTTTAGCCGGAACGACGTCGACTTTTACTTCAATATAATTATTTCAAAACATGATAGATTGCTGACAAAGCTGAAACTGACAAGAAATACGAGTACATCATTAAGATATAGCATCTTGATGGTTTATCTATCAACCGACTTCAAAGAAGGAATGATTCTCAATTCGGTTGTATGTTTTGAAAAGATGATGTACATAAGGATGTTTAAATATGATGAAATTTAATGATAATTATGATAATTAATAAAATATAATATAATGAAGGAAAATTGATGATAATTATAAAACATAGTCCTTTGTCTTCATTATCCTGAGAAGTTCACTGTTAGCCTTTATATGAAAGCGGTTACGTACGTGGTAAGTGGTTCTTATATCCCAATGGACACGACGTCGAAGCTTTGTTATCGTGGACGGTTAAGATCGCATGAACTTTACTCTTTATCTCTATACATTATGTACTATTCTACTGGCACTACACTACCATCACACTCTAAATACTATTCCAGCTAAAACACAACTCTTAATACCCTTAGGCGGCAAAAATGTTATAATTTACAAAGATAAATATTCATGTCAACATTAAGCGGCAATAGCCTAATGGTCATGGTACGGACTGCATCGTCAAACATGACGTCGCAGGTTCGTGCCCCACCGTTCGAATACTGTCGTAAACCAACTCCAGACACATGCATTGCAGCTTAGTTGGAGTGGTAGGAATACTAGAAATGTTATTTGGCATTACTAGTATCTTTAAAAAAATGTTAAATATCCATGAATTAAGCAGAAACATTCATAGGACAAACCTTTATTATTATTATTAAAAAAAAACATACAAAAATGTAAGCGCCTAGCGGGAGTCGATCCAACGGGTTACCGTTAGCTTCGAAAGCAGGTTCACTACCTACTAGGCTATCGGGTCATCGACTTATTTAATGCTTTAACTTTAAAATGAAAATATTTTTAAACACTCCTCATTACTAGTCGCAAAGTAGGGTTCCTGTGACTCTGTGTGGGAAATTCTTGACAATTGGATAATGATATCATAGAAATACCTTTATTGATGTACAATGAATGAAAGGAGACAAAGGGTAGACAGAGGTCTAGTCTAGACAATTAAGTCCTTTCGACCACTTTCAACGATGTAACTCGTAGATAAGTTTTTGAAAAACCCATTGGTACAAGCCTGCCACCTGGGGAGGGGCGGTTTCCCCGCCTTGACCGGAGAAGCCTTCAAAATCCAAAAAAAACGTCTCTAAAAATTAGGAGATCTGGATCACCATATTTTAATCCTCCTCCTTTTTCTCTAATGGTTACCATTTCTAGATTGTTCCCTAAAAGTAACAAGGAACAGTAATAAACCAAAAGCCCATGGTCTATCGTATATAACGAGTCTCAAGGACGTTACCATCAGAAATTGAAAAAGACCATCAGAATAAGAAAAACGTTGTTCGTTTGTATAAAAAGATAATGCGGATAATATTTTTAATTGAAGAAAAATGTACTAATTTTCTCAAAGGAAATTAAAATAATCCGAAAACCTTAAGCGAATCTTTTTGAAATGTTTAATAAAGAATGAAAGCAATATTTGGTTTTACTTTTTTTCCTTATTATTGTTCTTCGCTCATAAAAGTGTTTTATTCTGTTAAAGAGGAAAAATGTAAGTTTATAAAGTAATAGAAACCCCTCTTCACCCTTATAAATATTCTGATTTTTCCCTTTGTGTTGATTATTGTTTTGATTATGTCAATAAAATAATAAATGAGTACGTACTATGAACATGTAGTACATTGTTTTATATACCAGTTATAATTTTCATAGCACACGCTCAGTTTTGAAGTTATTTGGTAATACCTTAACTTACATTACTGCAAACGAAAACGAAACGAAGAGTTTTGTAATATGGCTTAAAACATAATATTATCACTAAAATTAATAGCTGCGTGCTACGATTGTTTATTGGCGTTGTGCGAATAAATGAAAAGTGAATGGTGAAGAAAATATTCTGCGCGAAAGTTAGTAAACGGAGTCGAGGTAGGCCAAGGCTAATTTTCGAAGACCATGCAAGCATATTATTCGAAGAGGGGAGGGTCATGAGTACTCGGATAACTAGACGTATGAAGAAAATTATGAAATTGAAAGTTGCGAAAGATGCATTAAAATACCGTAACACTTGGTGATCTGATCTGCTTGGCTACCCTGTCAGGGCCTATGTGTGTTGATATAATAACAATTATGTTATTATTTTATTACATTACAAGTGCAGTTTTCTTTAGATGTTCTTGTTAGCGCCGAGCTCGAGGTAAATTCGGCATGTAAAATTGCTATTAACAATTTTAGTGGTTATATCGATAACGGAATTTGAAGCGGGGATAGTCTTGTTTAAAATCTACTTTATTATGATGTACCTTCATTAAGTAAGTAAAACATTGCAATTTAATTATCAATAATACAATTATCTTCAACATCAGATACATTATTTTTAGTTTTAGTTACGACAAACGAATGGTTCGGTGATCGGAATTAACTTGAAAGACCTGAGATCGATCCCCAAGAGGCAGGCTTGCTTCGGTATATATGTATATTACATATTAAAATACCAATAGCCTACCTACGACGTGCTGTTGCAGGAGAACAGCAGGTGAATGGCATAATTCATTATACCATTCACCTGCTGTGTTTTTCACTTTCTCGTCCTCATCCGTATCTACAAATTAATTATTTATTTGAATGTTGCTCAGTCTGTTTGTGTTTAAGATTTTTACTATTAGACCAGGTAATGATTTATTTTTATTTATATAGAATAGAATGTTGAAACATTATGTTAATATCGTGGCTGAAGCTTTAAGGTAGTAGTTGGATTAAGTCTCATTCACTGTTATTGTACAAACCTTTTACACAGTTTATCAGTAGTCGATAGTGTAAATATGTAAAGAGTATGTATAGTGTATATGTGAACATAGGTAAAAAAAATCTTCACGCAACTCCCAATACAGGGATACACAGAGGTCTAGTCTAGACTATTAAGTCCCTTTGACCCACCTTCCACCGAAGATATTTTCGGGACAATGTGACAGGTCGTGAGCCCGTCGCCATCTTTATGTCCAAGCCAACAATACAATATGTAGATAAGTTTTTGAAAAATCCATTAGTACGAGCCTGCCACCTGGGGTTCGAACTCCGACCACCCATCCACTCGACTATCGGGACACTCTTAAATTATTGGTAAGTTATTTCTCTCTGTTTCTGTTAATGAACTTATCGTTTATGTATACCTGTATACAGCAAACTAAGGTTAGTAGAGACATTAGTCTTATTACAATTCATGATGTAACACTGTCGTTATGGATTTTAAACGATCTATGCACGAAACATATAAACGGTTAAAGACACCGTGAACATAAAACATTTATGACCTATCGTGTTGGTGGTGAGTATAAAATATAGTAAAATGTAATATATAGTTAATAAAAAAACAAACCTACAAGCGATATTTGACGGGTTATTTAAATGTAGGCAATGCTTAGCGTGCTACAGAAAGGGCTACGCTTTTTTCTACTCAGTTCCAATCCGTAATAATAACATCCGCGGTAAAACTAGGAAGTTTTACGCAAATTTGTAAACTTATTTTACATAACAAAGAGCGGAGCACATCATAGAACTTCTGAGTAAAAGTCACCGCCTGTCACGTTGTCCCGAAAATATCATCGGTGGAAGGTGGGTCAAAGGGACTTAATTGTCTAGACTAGACCTCTGTCTACCCCTGCATTGAGAATTGTGTGATGATATTGTTTTATAATTTAATGTGATATTATTAGACAGAAAAGTTGATCAACTATAGAATTGAGTTATTAATGCTATTGCCTAATTCGTAATGGCTAAGTAAGTTACGTTGTGTTTAGTCGTCAATTCATTATTTTAAATAATAAGATATATTTCTTTTTGGAGCCGGTTGCGACCACCGTTTCTGGCTTTCTAAAACGAAGTTTCTCTTACAACTTATCTTGCTTTTATTGCAGAAACTTATATCATAGAATCAGAGCTTATATTACTTTAAATCTATGTAATGATACGATGAGCGACCGCAGAGTCTACTCGCTTGAGAATGCCGTGTTTTGTGGCGAAACACGTGTCGCGTTTTCGGTGGTGGTATATGTTACCTGGTTTGAGTGTAGTGGTGGTGGTGATGCATACAGTGGAATTAGTGCATGCATCTGTGGGAGGGAGGGTGGTGCTCTTCTTCTCTTCGGACCAGGTAACATATACCTTTTTATATTTGCGTGCGGAGGGTTGCGAAGTAATTTTTTCAATAACTTTACCTTTATATTTACTAGCTTCGGCTGCCCCCAGGCTTAAAGAACATTTAAGTTTTATTAGTAGACAAAAAGAGACAGTAACTCGTGTATTATACTGGTATATATAGTATATAATTACAGCTTTTAACACGTGAGTCATGTTAAACTTTTCTTGTTTAAATTAAATAACTGAGAGACTTGTTCTCTAAGCTCTTAAGAGGCGAATGAAAGTGGTTTAAAATTTCTGCTTATGTGTGAGCTCCGTAGTTCGCTTAGCAAGAGCGTCTACGCCACTACATGGTGTAGTATGCTGGTTCAATCGCTGCCCAGGTAAGTTGGTTTTAGAAATAATTTTGTTTCATTAAAAAAAGCTTTACATTAATTTCCACATTTAATTTAATTATTGGTATGATAAAATAACATAGAACGAATGAATGAATATTTTTATTGTACTTCATTGTACATAATGAAACACAAAATTATTAAAAATTAAAAGGTAGATACGATTGTAAAAATAAACACAATTTTTTTTCTGTAACTGCATTGCAGTCTTTTCCAAGCAACCAAACAGACTCTTGGTAACAGTTATTTACATATCTGCATAAAAAAGCATCTCCTTTAAAGGAAATTCGCCATGATCCACATTGTACCGAAGACACGGTTGCCGTCACTTTGCATAATTTTGGTCTGGTACAATTACTATTGATTTTAAAGAAAATGAGTTATGCTGAACTTTTTGTTATTAAATTAAAGAGGGCGGGATTCAAACCTGCGACTCTTGACACGGTTGCTCAGAGGTAAGAGCCTTGCCACCATATGAAAAAGGGCGCAGCTTCGAATCCTACTCATGTCAGTTGAAATTTTCAAAATTTTCCAAGATTATTTTCTCTTTCATTTATTTAATTTTAATTTTTAATTAATTTTAATCTGGTATCAAAATAAGCAGACCATGGAAGGGTGGCAACATCTAAGGGGCCAGGTAAAAGCTGATGTTTCTAACATGATAAGAATGGTAAATCCTTTGTCCGAGTGGTGTAAATGGTAGTAAATGCAGCATTTAACTGTTACATGCTATTAAGAACGTAGAGATTTACTATAAACGATAGGATGCGTCAGATGGTTGTGGGAATGTACAGAAGTCTATGAATAACTTGGAACTTTAAATTAACAATTATGCATAATCAATATCATCATTTTGGTCTATAATACTACTAAATTAATAAATACACCGGTAAGAAAGGACTTGCTATGATCACACTTGGCTAACAAGGAATTTCTTTACAACCGGTTTTTTAGGTATTCTACCTAAAAAACCGGTTATGTGCTGGTTGGATCTGACAGAAATATTTGTGATATGCAACAATTAGAATTTTTTTTATTGTTACTATATAATTATATGCAAGTAGCGGAGGTTTAATGCAGGGACAATTGTTTTTATAATAGTATATACCTTTAACTTTTTTATCTTCACTCAATTTTTCATACAAGTTAAGCAGATACAGTATATTGGCTTGGCTTATTTTCATAAGTTTTGTTACTTTTATATCGATATGCAAACGCCAAGGCGGTTACGTTCATATTACCAATGACTATTTCGAGTAAATTAAATCAATTGTCATTTAAAGCTAAATCACAGATTATAAATAATTGACAAAAGTAAATGGTTTTATTTTCAAAGTTATAAACATTTTATGATTACAAGTTAAACGTTAGTAAGGTGTAGGTTTCAATAAACTTTTGATGAAATAAATTTATAAAGTTTCCTTCGCAATAAAATAGCTACAAAACATAGCCCACAATAACACAAAGTTTCATTAAATATTAAAATTATAGAACTAAACATAAACTTTGGGAACATAATAAAATCTAGCATTTCATGAATATTACTTAGGGATGAAATTTATAAAAATACATATTAGATACACATACTTTGTTTTTTTATTGTATGTTTCATTTTATCAAAGGATAAAAGGTTTAGTAATAAAAAATATTTTAGTTACTAGTATTAAATTATGTATCTCTTCCATTGCATAAACACTCGGAACGAACTTCCATCACAAATTAGAATTTCTGGTAGTATTCTAAACTAATAATGGAAGGGGCCGCATAATTTACCACCTCATTTCATTAGAGACAAGCAGATGTTCATCTTGAATAAGTCTCGATAGACTTAATTAAATTTGTCTTTTTATTAATTTAAAAATTTACTAACTTAACTGCCTGTAAAATTCTCTAAAAGACGTAGGTCTCGCCCATAAGATTGAGGTAGGTGCGATAGTTTTGGGGAACTATATTACTTCTTATATTATTTGTATGCTATTGAATACTAGTAAACAGTAATTATCGAAATTGTATCTTGGAGACCTTAAAATAGGAACTAAATTTTTTACAGGGATAATCGTAACTTTTTGCTATTTTTATGTCGTTTTATATTTGGGGGGAGATGTAGAGTGATTTTTCTAGGTCTATTAATTTCAGTCTACAGAGAAGATGGTTGGGTATAACAACTGTTGTTGTGTGTATCATTTTATAGTTTGTGTGTCATAATATAGTTTGTGTGTATCATTTTCTAGAACAGTTTGTGTATTTGTAGTAAGAAGTTTTAGTGTTTTGATTGAGTGTGTGGTTGGATGCTAGTTTTTAATGAATAATATTGTAAATCTGGTTGTGTCTATGAGTCATGAGTGTAGTTTTTGTGAGGATTGGGCATGTTTCGGTTATATGTTGTATTGTTTATGGTTGACTGGCGGCATCTCAATACTGCTATACTCAATGGCCACACCTCTAGGACCACGTATATTCCATGCGGCTTGCTGCAGGGGTCCAAGGAGATTGGTCCGTTGCTATTTACAATATTTACTAACGATATTACTAATTATTTTCATCACTCAACATTCTTACTATACGCTGATGTCATGAAGATACTTTGTCCAATCGAGGGTTCTCGTGATATGATCTATCTACAAGACGGTCTGAATCGTTTTCAATACTACTGTACAATTGATAAACTTGGGCTACATGCATCGAAATGCTTAATTTAATCATATAGTCGTCAACTTAGACCTCTCGTACAAAACTATAAACTTTCAAACACCTTAATTGCGCGAGTAAATAACTAAAGAGATTTAGGAGTTACATTTTACTCAAAGCTCAATTTTAATTTACATGTTTCTGACATAATCAGCTGCTGCTGCTAAGCACTGGATCTTGAGAGTTTCGTCTAGTTTAAGAGTATTAAAACATTCAAATTACTACATTGTGCCCTTGTCCGTAGCCACCTAGAATATGCCTCGCAGGAAAAAAAATTGCAGGCATTTATTGTCTATAATGGTAGGGTCTGGTGTATTTCCTGTAGTCCCTAGTGTAATTAAAATAATTTATCACGAAAAATCAAGTGTATATTAATCGGGACAGCTAATGTCGCCGGAAACGTAATCCGTTAAATAAAATCGCATTAAAAGGTTTTCGGAATTAGCCCCCGTAAATGGAAAATATTACTTAAAGTTCTTGAATGACCTTAAAAATTATTATTTTCATAGGGTTAAGCTTTTTCAATACTGCTGTACTCAATGGCCACACCTCTAGGACCACGTATATTCCATGCGGCTTGCTGCAGGGGTCCAAGGAGATTGGTCCGTTGCTATTTACAATATTTACTAACGATATTACTAATTATTTTCATCACTCAACATTCTTACTATACGCTGATGTCATGAAGATACTTTGTCCAATCGAGGGTTCTCGTGATATGATCTATCTACAAGACGGTCTGAATCGTTTTCAATACTACTGTACAATTGATAAACTTGGGCTACATGCATCGAAATGCTTAATTTAATCATATAGTCGTCAACTTAGACCTCTCGTACAAAACTATAAACTTTCAAACACCTTAATTGCGCGAGTAAATAACTAAAGAGATTTAGGAGTTACATTTTACTCAAAGCTCAATTTTAATTTACATGTTTCTGACATAATCAGCTGCTGCTGCTAAGCACTGGATCTTGAGAGTTTCGTCTAGTTTAAGAGTATTAAAACATTCAAATTACTACATTGTGCCCTTGTCCGTAGCCACCTAGAATATGCCTCGCAGGAAAAAAAATTGCAGGCATTTATTGTCTATAATGGTAGGGTCTGGTGTATTTCCTGTAGTCCCTAGTGTAATTAAAATAATTTATCACGAAAAATCAAGTGTATATTAATCGGGACAGCTAATGTCGCCGGAAACGTAATCCGTTAAATAAAATCGCATTAAAAGGTTTTCGGAATTAGCCCCCGTAAATGGAAAATATTACTTAAAGTTCTTGAATGACCTTAAAAATTATTATTTTCATAGGGTTAAGCTTTTTGTTCCTGGTTATTTTGAAAGTCAGAAATAAATGTTTAATAAGCCAAATAAGCAGAAAATAATTTATAAACAAATATCGTTACAGCATTCCCAATACTGGCGTTGACAGAGGTAGGCTGTATAATTAAGTTCTTTCGACCCACCTACCACCGAAGATATTTTTTAGGACAACGTAACAGGAGATGAGACCGTTTTTGAAAACACCCAATAGTTTGAGACTGCCAACTGGAAATCGAACACGGGTGTCTTGACTCGAATTCCGATCACCCAACCACTCGGCTACTTCTGACTACTTAAAAATAATTTATCATTATTTAAAACACAAATAAATGACCTCGCACGAACAAAGTCGCGGTTAAAGGTAAGTACGTTTATTTTAATATAGATCCAAAGTTTGTTGTAGATTCACGTGCTCGTTAATATGATTACTTTCATAAGAAATAATTTATCTTGTGAAGCGTTATAATTGTTAGCAAAAAAGTTACTTTGAAAAGAAATCGTTATGTTAAAGTTAAATGTTAAAGCAATGTCAGCACAGAAACATGTAGATAAATATAAATTTTACTTTTATAGACATATTTTCTAAATATTATATAATATTTACGAAGATGGTTGTATGCATATTTACTATAATGTTAATGGAGATGGTTATCTCGCCTCAGTCGGTAGCAAATAGCCTTTTATTTATTCGTTTTTTGTGTTACTGTTTTTAATTAATCTTGAGTAGTTTCTCATACAAGAATATATCTTGTAACTTTTTTATTTTCACACGTACTCATGTTACAAATGCTTAAATGTACGAATGTAAAAATTACCAATTCTCACGAGATTAAGTGGAATTCAAAGAAGTTTTAATTTATAATGATCGTTGAAGAATAATTTCTGTAAAAAGTGACTAAAATACATCAAAAATATCAACTAACGTAGTCGCTGTTACTTGTACAGGGGTAGTCAGAGGTCTAAATAAAATAATTTCGTTATGCAAAAATATATTCAACTATAGAAGTCTAGAAGTATGCACTTAAATGTAAAACCGGTGTCACAAACGTTTAATTACTGAGCCAAAGACATTAATGAAGAAACCTTATTTTAACTTGCAAATGAAACTCTATATTTGCAAGCGGCACACGTTGAGATCTTGTACATATTATTCGTCATATAACAAATTATTCATCTCTTAACTGTCTCATTCATTACTGTTACTTTGACTTTTAGCGTCTTAAAATAATTTGAGGTTATTTGTTATAAAATTTAACAAACTTAACATAAAAATGTTATTTTCTTCAGAGATAAAGACTTCAGACTTAATGGTTTCAGTAAATGTATATTTCCGTTATATTAAATAATAGGGTTTGTTATTAGACAAAGGGGAATTAATGTAAGTGACAACTGGTGGCGACGAGGTTAGTCAGAGCAATTTCGAGCCTCCATGAACGAACCAATCATAGAGTAGATTGAATAATTAGAAATTGTTTACGAGCTTTTTTGTCCGCCCCTTTCACCGAATGCAGTATACAGCGGGATATTTAACACGAAAAATGCTTGATCGAAATTGGCGAACAGAAACAACTAAAGCGTAAACTACACTGTTGTTGCTGTAGGCCAATTCGATTCCGGCAAGGGTCTTAATCAGCCAGCCAGGCGTTTTTATTATAACTTGAAGTGAACTTTTACAGGCCACTATGTATGTGTTTAACACCAAGGTTTGGATTCAGAGATCACGCAACTACCTGCCAATACCCAATTTAAGTGTATAATACGACGAAATTGCTATTTAAGAAAACCCTTTTTAAACAAACATTAACTTAACTACGTAACTAAATACCATTTTATGTTATTTTACGTAAAACAATTTACCTGCTAACTATATCAGTTTGTTGTATTTTTAACTTACTTTTAGATAAAAATATCTGCGGTTAAATAAAGTTTAGGCTAATGTGACAAGAGAAATAATCTACTGTACGAAGACAATACCTTTCTCATGTGACGACAAGCAATATTGTTCACTTACGAGTAAATGAATACTCTCATGAATTGAGCCTTTTTTGAGAGGAATATTTTTTAGAATTTCTTTAGCCGGAACGATGTCGACTTTTACTTCAATATAATTATTTCAAAACATGATAGATTGCTGACAAAGCTGAAACTGACAAGAAATACGAGTACATCATTAAGATTCTGCATCTTGATGGTTTATCTATCAACCGACTTCAAAGAAGGAATGATTCTCAATTCGGTTGTATGTTTTGAAAAGATGATGTACGTAAGGATGTTTAAATATGATGAAATTTAATAAAAATAAATTAATGATAATTATAAAACATAGTCGTTTGTCTTCATAATCCTGAGAAGTTCAGTGTTAGCCTTTATATGAAAGCGGTAACGTACGTGGTAAGTGGTTCTTATATCCCAATGGACACGACGTCGAAGCTTTGTTATCGTGGACAGTTAAGATCGCATGAACTTTACTCTTTATCTCTATATATTATGTACTATTCCACTGGCACTACACTACCATCACACTCTAAATACTATTCCAGCCAAAACTCAACACTTAATACCCTTCGGCGGCAAAAATGTTATAATTTACAAAGATAAATATTCATATCAACATTAAGCGGCAATAGCCTAATGGTTATGGTACGGATGGCGTCGTCAAACATGACGTCGCAGGTTCGTGCCCCACCGTTCGAATACTGTCGTAAACCAACTTCAGCCACATGCATTGCAGCTTAGTTGGAGTGGTAGGAATACTAGAAATGTTATTTGGCATTACTAGTATCTTTAAAAATATGTATAAACATCCATGACTCAAGCATAAACATTTATAGGACAAACATACAAAATGTAGGCGGTATGTAACACTTGGTGATCTGATCTGCTTGGCTACCCCATCAGGTCCTATGTGTGTTGATGTAATAATAATAATAATATCATTATTTTATTACATTACACGTGCAATTTTCTTTGGATTTTTTTTAGCGCCGGGCTCGTGGTAAATTCGGCACGTAAAATTGCTATTAACAATTTTAGTGGTTATATCGATAATGGAATTGGAAGCAGGGATAATCTTGTTTAAAATCTACTTTATTATGATGTACCTTCATTAAGTAAGTAAAACATTGCAATGTTATTATCAATAATACAATTATCATCAACATCAGAGACATTACTTTTAGTTACGACAAACGAATGGTTCGGTGACCGGAATGGTGGTTGAAAGACCTGAGTTCGATCCCCAAGAGGCAGGCTTGCTTCTCTATATTTTTGTGGTTTAAAGGTTCTCGTAATGGCTAAGTAACTTACGTTGTGTTTAGTTGTCAATTCATTATTTTAAATAATAAGTAATATTTCTTTTTGGAGCCGGTTGCGATCACCGATTCTGGCTTTCTAATACGAAGTTCTTTTGACAACTTATCATGCTTTTATTGCAGAAACTTATATCATAGAATTCAGACCATATATTACTTTTATGCTTACGCAAATTTTATATTGATAATAGTTTAAATTTATCTTTTTATAATGTGCAGTGTTTCCCTTACCGAAAGTCAAAGAGAATTTAATTGAAAAATTTAGAAAATGGAAGAGAAAATAATATCTATTATAAAAGCAAACGATAATATATTACCTACTATAGAAGGATCGTGCGCTTGAGTTTGGTTTTTGGCGTCTGTAGTGGATAGCGCGTGTACCTATGCCGTATCGTTTTAAACAAAATGCTATTTAAACGAATCCCAAAACTGAACACAAGCATAACTTTTTAATTCCCCTAGAGGCAGTTAAAATTAAACCTTCTCAATTGATAAGATTATTAATCAGGATTATGCCATTTACTGGCATACTCCTCACTGGATACTGGACTATCGTATTAACTCACAGCTAGAGCAACTGCAGTCCAATAGATTCTATTACTGCTATCACTCGGTAACTAGCATTCTGGTACTTTTTTTGTAAGCGGGGCAATTCACGTTAATAGGTTGTTGGACATCGGAGAAAAAGATTTCATTTCTATCGTCTATGCTAACGGTAGTTAGCAAGTATTTCAGTAGTAGTTCAATGAAGTATCACTGAATCTCTTGATACAATTTATTGATTAAACATACAACATATTTTTCTTAATTTGAAACAGTTGACATCAATTTAAAAATTATACGATTCTTAAAGATGTTAAGAAATTAAACGACAAAGCTTCGGCTACCCCTGGCTTAAAGAACATTTAAGTTTTTTCGTGGAAAACTCGTGTATTATACTGCTATATATAGTATATAATTACAGGTTTTAACACGTGATTTTTGTTAAGCTTTTCTTGTTTGAATTAATTAACTGAGAGGCTTGTAAAAGCTCTTAAGAGGCGAATGAAAGAGGTTTAAAATTTCTGCTTATGTGTGTCCGCAGTTCGTTCAGCAAGGGCGTCGCCTCTCCATGGCGTAGTATGCGGGTTCAATCACTGCCCAGGTCAGTTGGTTTTAGAAATAATGTTGTTTTATTGAAAAAAAAAGCTTAACATTAATTATGCTGCACATTAAAATTAATCATTGGTTTGATAAAATAACAAGGAACGAATGAATGAATATACGTTCTTCGCTGTACATCATAAAACACAAAATCAAGGAAACCTTAAAATTAAAAGGTAGATACTATTGTAAATATAAACATAATTTTCTTTCTGTAACTGAAGTATTAAAAAATAAGGTACTATCTGGCGGCTTTATGCAATGCGGTCTCATTCAAGCAACCAAACCGACTCTTGGTACCAGTTACTTATATATTTGCATAAATAAGAATCTCCTATAAGGGGGATTTGGTATGATCCACATTGTAATTTTAATCGGTAATTTTGTTTAATTTTAGTGTGGTACAGTTTTTATTGATTTTAAAGCATATGGGTAGGTTATGCTGAACTTTTTGTTATTAAATTAAAGAGGGATAACTAAAGATGACTGGAACCGAACCCGCGACTTTTGACACGGTTCCTCAGAGGTAAGATCTTTGCCAAAGTATGGAAAAGGACGCGGGTTGGAATCCCGCTCGTGTCAGTTGAAATATTAAAAATATTTTAAAATTTTTTCTCTTTAATTTAATCTGGTATCAAAATAAGCAGAACATCAAAGGGTAGCAACATCTGAGGTGCCAGGTACGAAAAGCCGACGTTTCTAACATGATCAGAATGGCAAATCCTTCTTTGTCGTAAGGGTGTAAATGGTAGTAAATGCAGCATTTGACTGTTGCATGCTATTAAGAACGTAGAGACTTGCTATAAACGATAAGATGCGTTCGACGGTTGTGGGAACATACAGAAGCCTATGAATAACTTTGAATTTTAAATTAACAATTATGCATAATCAATATCATCATTTAGGTCTGTAATACTACTAAATTAAATATTACTTCCGTACGAAAGGACTTGCCATGATCAAACTTCGCAAACAAAGGAATTTCTTTACTATAGAGATAATTACAAATGTGTAATATACGAGTACAATTTCTTTTTATTACTTCGAGTGGGAGGGTTGGGTTGTGCTCTGCTCCTTTTTGTACTATTTGCGATTTAATGTTTTTGCATACGAAGTGGTATGGTAAACTTATGATAACATAATATACAATCTTCTTAAAAGTAAAAAGTTATTTAAAAATTTCCATTATATTAAAACCAGACAAAATAAAACAAATAATACTTGTTATTCTAAAGATAAGAAGTTAAAGGTATATACTATTATAAAAACAATTGTCCATGCATTAAATCTCCGCTACTTGCATATTATTTTAAAAAAATAAAAAAAATTATAAAAAAAGTTACGATAGCCGAGTTGTTGGGTGGTCGGAATTTCGAGTCGAGAGACCCGAGTTCGATCCCCAGGTGGCAGTACCAATGAGTTTTTCAAAAACTTATGTACGAATTTCATCGTTGCCTTGGACATAAAGACGGCGACGGGCTCACCACCTGTCACGTTGTCCCGAAAATATCTTCGGTGAAAGGTGTGTCGAAGGTACTTAATTGTCTAAACTCGACCTCTGTATACCCCTGTATTGGGCATTGCGTGACGATATTTTTTTTCCTTGTTATTCTATTATAACCCAGCGTGCATAGGCAGTATGAGAATTATGATAAATTATAAGCGTATTATGTATGAAAACGAGAAACGATAGTCCCTATTGAATAACATTTCATACGCTGAATAAACGTTGCCGACACGGGCGTCCTCTGGGATTGTACTCGAGATTACTACAGACATTTATATAAAGAAAATATACGTTTTACTTCCTTCAGGTTAATTCTTTTGTACCCAATTTATGTTTTTGAGTAGCTAACAGAGTTTTTACCTAATAATTGATGTTCAATGGTAAAGATCTGACATAAAACATAAAAGCCCACAATAAAGCACATATTCTACCTAAAAAACCGGTTATGTGCTGGTTGGATCTGACACAAATATATGTAACATATATATATATATATATATATATATATATATATATATATATATATATATATATATATATATATATATATATATATATATATATATATAAAATTTTGATGAAATAAATTTATAAAGTGTCCTTCGCAATAAAATAGCTATAAAACACAGCCCACAATCAACTTTTATTAAATATTAAAATTATAGAACTAATCATTAACTTAGGGAACATTATAAAATCAAGCATTTTATGAATATTCATTAGGGATGAAATTTATACATATTACATACATATACTTCGTTTTTTTATTATATGTTTCATTTTATCAAAGGATAAAAGGTTTAGTAAGATGAAAATATTTAGTTACTAATATTAAATTCTCTTCCATTGCATAAACTCTCAGAACGAACTTCCATCATAAATTAGAATTTCTGGTAGTATTCTTAACTAATAATGGAAGTGGCTGCATAATTTACCACCCGATTTTATTGGAGACAAGCAGATGTTCATCTTAACTAAGTCTCGATAGACTTAATTAAATTTGTTTTTTTTTTATTAATTTTAAAAATTTACTAACTTAACTGCCTGTAAAATTCTCTAAAAGACCTAGGTCACGCCCATAAGATTGAGGTTGGTGCGATAGTTTTGGGGAACTATATTACTTCTTATATTATTTGTATGCTATTGAATACAAGTAAACAGTAATTATAGTAGAATACTTAGTCAACATTTTCGAAATTGTATCTTGGGGACCTTAAAATAGGAACAAAATTTTTCATAGGGATAATCGTATTTTTTATGCTATTTTTATGTCGTTTTTAATATTGCAGCTTTTTGGAGGGTTATGTAGAGTGATTCTTCTAGGTCTATTAATTTCAGTCTACAGAGAAGATGGTTGGGTATAACAACTGTTGTTGTGTGTATCATTTTATAGTTTGTGTGTCATAATATAGTTTGTGTGTATCATTTTCTAGAACAGTTTGTGTATTTGTAGTAAGAAGTTTTAGTGTTTTGATTGAGTGTGTGGTTGGATGCTAGTTTTTAATGAATAATATTGTAAATCTGGTTGTGTCTATGAGTCATGAGTGTAGTTTTTGTGAGGATTGGGCATGTTTCGGTTATATGTTGTATTGTTTATGGTTGACTGGCGGCATCTCAATACTGCTGTACTCAATGGCCACACCTCTAGGACCACGTATATTCCATGCGGCTTGCTGCAGGGGTCCAAGGAGATTGGTCCGTTGCTATTTACAATATTTACTAACGATATTACTAATTATTTTCATCACTCAACATTCTTACTATACGCTGATGACATGAAGATACTTTGTTCAATCGAGGGTTCTCGTGATATAATCTATCTACAAGACGGTCCGAATCGTTTTCAATACTACTGTACAATTAATAAACTTGGGCTAAATGTATCGAAATGCTTCATTTAATCATATACTCGTCAACTTAGACCTCTCGTACAAAACTAAAAACTTTCAAACACCTTAATTGCGCGAGTAAATAACTAAAGAGATTTGGGAGTTACATTTTACTCAAAACTTAATTTTAATTTTTATGTTTCTGACATAATCAGTTGCTGCTGCTAAAGCACTGGGCTTAATCTTGAGAGTGTCGTCGAGTTTAAGAGTATTAAAACATTCAAATTACTATATTGTGCCCTTGTCCGTAGCCCCCTAGAATATGCCTTGCACGAAAAAAAAATTGCAGGCATTTATTGTCTATGATGTTAGGGTCTGGAGTATTTCCTGTAGTCCCTAGTGTAATTTAAATAATTTATCACGAAAAATCAATTGCATTTTAATCGGGACAGCTAATTTCGGAAGACTATTTCACCGGAAATGAAATAGTCTTCCGATCACGGAATTAGCCCCCGTAAATGGAAAATATTACTTAAAGCTCTTTAATGACCTTAAAAATTATTATTTTCATAGGGTTAAGCTTTTTGTTCCTGGTTGTTTTGAAAGTCAATATAAATGTTTAATAAGCCAAATAAGCAGAAAATAATTTATAAACAAATATCGTTACGGCATTCCCAATACTGGCGTTGACAGAGGTAGGCTGTATAATTAAGTTCTTTCGACCCACCTACCACCGAAGATATTTTTAAGGACAACGTAACAGGAGATAGACCGTTTTTGAAAACACCCAATAGTTTGAGACTGCCAACTGGAAATCTAACACGGGTCTCTTGACTCGAATTCCGATTACCCAACCACTCGGCTACTTCTGACTACTTAAAAATAATTTATCATTATTTAAAACACAAATAAATAACCTCGCACAAACAAAGTCGCGGTTAAAGGTTAGTATGTTTATTTTAATATAGATCCAAAGTTTGTTGTAGATTCACGTGCTCGTTAATATGATTTCTTTCATAAGAAATCATTTATCTTGTGAAGCGTTATAATTGTTAGCAAAAAAGTTACTTTGAAAAGAAATCGTTATGTTAAAGTTAAATGTTAGCACTGAAACATGAAGATAAATATAAAGTTTACTTTTTTAGACATATTTTCTAAATATTATATCATCCGAGATGGTTCTATATATGGAACATCGTGTGTATTATAGTTAGTGGTGAGTTGTATGGTGAACAATGAATATAAGTAAAAGTGAGAATATAATTCTTAAGTTATTTTAATTATTATATACTGTACGTATACATAACATACATAGGGGCCTATTAAAGTCTACTACAAGACATAGGGCTCTCCTATAGGGAGGATTTGCTATAATCTCCACGCTTGGCAAGCGGATTGGCGATCACAGTATCAGACTGTCACCTCTTAAGACAAGCACGGGAAGAAAAGGAGTGGCAATATTCTTACACCGTTCCACACGGCTAGAATTGTTATATATCTAAAGTGAATTATTAAATCAACTTACTCAAATATTTTATTAAACATAAAATGGAAAAGTTAGTTTGAATTTGAAATTGATTTTTACATTATCATTAACAAAATGTAACAACAAAGTAATAATATACAGAACATAATCATATACACATCAATAAACAGAAATTCTAAAAAAATATTAAATCTATTATAATTATTTACAAGCAAAAGGATACGGCTTTAAAACCTGCTGGGAACATTTGTGTCTTGGATGTTTGCCATCGAGTTATGGATTTTGATAATAAGTTAATATGTAATAGATATCTATGTAATTAACCTGTAACCTGGGTATGCGAGACTAACTTTCGAAGACCATGTGAGCAAATTGCTCGAAGAGGGGAGGGTCAAGAGTACTCGGATACCTAGACGTGCATTTATGAAGAAGATGATGAATCTGAAAGAAGCGAAAGAAGTATGTAGGAATCGTGACACTTGGCGATCTGTTCTCTCTGGCTACCCCGGCAGGGATTGTGCGTGAAGATAAGTAAGTAAGTATATCTATGTAATTACATTTTAACCTTTGCATGGGCAACTAAGTCGGTGATAGGCTCACCACCTGTCACGTTTTCAAGACTTTTAAGTTCTTCTTGGGATTGTTCCGAACAAAAATAAGATTACAACACGACATCTTTATAGTGTCACATGAAAAATTACTGCAGGGAAAATGAGGCTTTAGTTGTGTGCAAACCCTATTCTCTGAGGTACTATTCTGGTAAATGAGATATATTACTGTTTGCAGTGTGGTAGGGACAAATAGATTTCCAAAAGGTATGTTTTACCTAAAATATTTACTTCGTTCATGAACTATATGCATTTGTATATATATCGGACTGTAGTCAATGTTGTGCTATTAACTGCACTTCCCAACCTATCAGACTTTTATTATAAATACGAAAGGAAGTATATATGTTTGGATCATCATCATCATCATGTCAGTCTATCCGAAGTCCATGTTTGGATGTTTGTAACATTTTCAGGCACTAAGGATTTGACGGATATATGATGGGATAGCTACATTGACTACAGTTTCCGCAAACGAGATTGGCCTTTCAACATCTCGCTGTCCCAAAAATCTAAACCGTAGTAGTAGTAAAACTAATCCTTAATACAGAAAAATCCGACACGACCCAGTTTTTCGGTGCCGGCCTCCATGACACTTCGATACTTATAATATATTTTAAGCGATAAATTACCTAACTAAAATATAATCATATGTATACAGAAATTTATTTTGATTAATAAACTTATGATAACTAAAACTTTAATACAGATATGACTAGAAAGGGATACAAACTAATAGTTTTGTGGTACAAAAAAAATTATGGATATTTTGTATAATATCCATAATAATTTTTTTGCATGCTATATCGTGAATCATTTACCATAGACTAATATTTATATTGCTTCAATCTGACTTTATATTAAGACAGCGATCCCTTCAGGAGTAATCAAACATCTTTACAACACATTTAAAGTTTAAAACTAAAATATTATTATGTAAAAACATTTAATCACATTAAATACAGATTTTATTATATTATTATATATTCGTTTAGAGAATCAAGTAAACCTAATCCCTATTGATTTTACCTAAAATGTTTGTACTCTTCGTATTAAGGGATGAGGTGAAGTATCCTCATCTGTTAATCCTACTAAGGCTACCTCAAAAGGAATACCTTTGAAGTTTTCTCGATTACACACTATTCAGATCGAAACATTCAGTCTATTATTAACAATTTTTTTATCGTTATTTATTAATTAGTAATTAGTATTATTACATTTATTTTTAATACATATGAATTTCGTACCAATGACATTGTCTAGGTTTTCTATTAATTTCGCTATTTCGGCCTGATTTGTAAACCTTGTGATTAGGGCCATGCTTTATACGGCTGACAGGTTACAGATTCATTGTCAGTTACGAGAATTAAGAGGGAAACCCTCATTGCCCTTGATTACACCGTTTCTTTATATCTTTCGAACCGGAACACAACGGTTGTTCTGCTGCAATTTGGCAATAAATATAGCCATGAGTGTGGCAATAACAGACGATTGCTTATCCGACGAGAAGTCCACCACGTTTGTAATGGAAAATATGGTTTATCTCTCGTAAAAGGGCCAAAAAAATTTATGCAAGAATATATTTTTAATTAAACTTATTTGTTATAATAAAATATTCGAGAAATAATTCTTACGCGTGTTTACATTTTTTGGAACGTAATACATCATTTCTTACTTAATATAATACATTGGCTTATTTGATCACGATCGTATAAATGCGTACGTATACAGAATTAACCAGCCTTAAAGTAAATTTTCAACATGAGCAGTAAAATCGTCAATTTCATATTTCTAGGAATATTATATGTGTTGGAAACATTATTAATTAAGGGTTTGGTTGGTTAATTGAGCAGTCGAAAACATAATGAAATGAGAATTTCTTTAAATAGAATAAGGAGATTGATATGAGAATAAATGTAATCATATATTAAAATATATAAAAGATGACCTCTGTGTATGAGAACCCAACACATCGGTTTTCATGTTAGCAGCTCTAAGGTCAAGATTTCGGATTCTCGGATGAGTCAAAAAAGCAGCAAACACTTTTTCTAAATTTTGATGGTTCGAGGTCTTTGTTGTCCTCCGTTGTTACTGATTCTATAACAAAGCGCTTTAGGTACTAAAAAAATTAAATATTAGTATGTAGTATAACAAACTCTGTGTCAATACCCTGATGATGCCCTTAGGCGAAACCGGTCGGTTAATTAATAAATAATTAAATAAAGTGTGTACAAGTGTTCAACAATGAATTTTAATATTAATAATATTCCTTAATCGTTGTAGCGTAGTAGGCAGAGCGTTTGCCATTATACTTGGGTGACCCCGGTTTGATACCTGAGCCGGCAGTACTAATATTTATATACTTCTATTTGAATAATAATTTGTATTCGAGGACGGGTAGATTTATGTTTATCCTCTAGATAAAAATAATTACTTCTGGAATTGTGAAAATTCCATCAACATATAAAGGAGCAGCGTGCCGCATTCAGCTCTCATCTCTTTCAGATAGACTTTGCCCAGCAATGGACAGGCAGCAAACAGTTGCTAAACAAATACACATGTGCACGTGGTAACGGCGCATAAATATCGCCATGAAAATTCGATTGGCTACCGACAGAAAAATGGATACCTATCTTGAAAAATACCAAACCAAAATTAAATAGACCACAGAAAATAACCACAAGACCAGAATTTAACCACAAGAAATATATCGATCATACTTTTCTGTCTTACTTTCTTTAGTATATATAGTTTCTTGTGGTTAAACATAGTGTTTGTCACAAGAAGACCCTTTTCATTATATATAGCCAGTATAAGCTTTCCACCATCCTTCACCCTTTGATCACCATAAATAACAAGCACCTACCCATATCCTGGTCGAGCGACACCAACCCACCCATTCAAATAACCACATACAACAATTCTTTCGATTCCTCTAGCCAAGTCTATTATTATTAATAGGAATAAAGTTATTAATCCTAATTTAAAGCACACCCAGTGAAGTCTTGATTTCATAATCACATTTTCAGTCATAACATCGACCAACCGAGATGACAGCTGCACCCCCACCACCTTGCAGGAGCATTAGCTATCCAAAAACTCTGAACCTTGAAACAGCTGTGTAGCATTACAGCCCTGAAAAGGATTAGATCGCGACGAGCACTCTTCTACATTTTTGCTATCTTTTTATTTAATTTCATAATACTCACGATAGCTGAGTGGTTGGGTGATCGGAATTCGAGTCAAGAGACCCGAGTTTGATCCCCAATACTGGGGTGTCTACCCCTAGAGTTTCAGTTTAGACAATTAAGTCCCTTCGACCCACTTTCCACCGCAGATATTTTCAGGACAATGTGACAGGTTGTTAGCCCGCCCCATCTTTATGTCTACGATATAATACGTACAAAAGTTTTTAAAAACCCATTGGTATGAGTCTGCACCTGGGGATCAAACTCGGGTCTCTTGACTCGAAATTCCGAACACCCAACCACTTGGCTATCGTGCCTTTTATTTCATAAATGTCATCAACATCATATATACGTATTTATATGTAACAAAACTATATTACAAACGAAACACATGGTCAAAGGTATTCAAATTTATTAAGAAGTCCAGAATTTTCTCTTAAAACTATCTATTTCAAGAAACATACCGAATTTCAGTTAATACTAAGGTTAGTATTAACTGAGATACGAAGAAATGAAATACACAAATGACTACATAATAAAAACAGTGTACGATGTTGCAATTATTTGTATTTTGTATTATTTTTATTAGAAAGTTTTGTGCAATATACACGAGGATTGTGTAAAATCACTTCCATTTCTCCATTACACTTTGATTTACTTGAATTTCATACAAATCTAATATAAAAAAAGTCACAAAAATATCTCCAGAATTGCAATGAGGACAAAATACTTAAAGATGAAAATAAATGAATGAATGCTAAGAAATGGAAGGGAAAATAGTTAAGAGCATGTTACAGATGGATATTATACCTCAAAATTACTACAATAATTTGTCTGGTAACGTATTAACGAGTACAATCGCTCGACCGGCATGGCAAGTGTGGGAACAAAACTTTATATGATGATACAAATGGGTTCCCTATATGTATCATCGTACAAAGGGCTTCCCAGTAAAACTATGCGGGAAGGAGAGATGGAATGCTGGTGGCTCATCAGCGTCCTTGTAAATCTAAAAAAGGAAAATTGGACATTAATTTTTTTAAAGCTACCGAGTTAAAAAACGGTTTTAGAAAAACATGTAAAAAATTGAAATCCCAACAAACAAGTTTCTTAGCTGAATTTGTTACTTATTAATTTGAACCAAGAACAATTGCTAAGCAATCGTTGGATGTTTTAACTGACTATAGGGAATTTTTTAAAGGGGCTGATACCAATATGAGCAGTGGTATAGTGACCATTCCTTCAGATTATCGATTTATTTCTTTAAATGAAAAAGTAGGCACTAAGGACGCTGCCCAGAAGCATTCATCCAAGTGATATTCCTGGTTGTACCGCTATCTCTAGTGAACTGAGTCTAACTGACGACAATTATTTATTTATAGTTATAAATAAAATAAAATAAATAAATATCTTTACGCAATTTCCAATACAAGAAACTTCCCACCTTCCATTGAAGATATTTTCGGGACAACGTGACAGGTGGTGAGTCTTTATATCCAAGCCAACGATATAATTTTTTACAAAACCCATTGGTACAAGCCGGCCACCAGAGTCTCTTGACTCGAAATTCCAACCACACAACCACTCCGCTATCGTGACTAATTATAGTTAGCAGTTGTTTATTTATTTATACACTTTATTGCACACACCATAACATTATCATGGTTTACATTACGACAGCCGAATGGTGCGGAAAGAACGTTCCAACCCAAACGAACTGCAACAATAGGCTATAACAGAAGTATGTGCCTATAGAATTTTTTTCTTCAAAATTATACTACCTCATATTCGGATCTGAATGGTTCAGCAAGAAGAATGGTCAGGTTACCTGCACTCACCAGACGAAACGCAGAAGTTTGTTAGACTTCTACTTCACGCCGGTGTTCTGTGGGGTCGTGGTACTTCCTCGGTCGAGCCGGCCCATTCATGCAACAACAAAAGCTGATGCGTGGCTATACTGTAAAAACTTAAAAACTACTGTCTAAACTGTGTACTTCGCTACATTAATATTTGCATAGATATTTGCATAGATCAACGGACAATTATATCAAATAGCATAAATATTTTAAAATACCGTTCACAAAAGTTATATAGTTCATACACAAAAGTTAAAAGTTTATATAGTTTATTTTCATAATAGCATTTCAGAATCATAAAAATCTATGACAAAAAAAATAACATAGACTTTTGGACACGGTATGTATAGTTTATGCTTTTAGATATATTTATATGCCAAGAGTGCAGATATAAAGAAGAGCATATGCCGTCATTTCTCACAGGATGTATAGGTAATAAGGGGATTAATGAATTGTAACAACAGGAAAGATTTTGCATTCATAGTTTATAAAATAATAAATAAATATCTTCAGGCAATTCCCAATACAGGGGTAGACAGAGGTCTAGTCTAGACAATTAAGTCCCTTTGACCCACCTTCCACCGAAGATATTTTCGGGACAACGTGACAGGTGGTGAGCCTGTCGCTGTCTTTATGCCCAAGCCAACGATATGAATCGTACATAGGTTTTGAAAAAAACCCATTGGTACGAGCCTGCCACTTGGGGAACGAACTCGGGTCTCTCGATTCGAAATTGCGACCACCCATCCACTCGGCTATCGTGACACCACATTCATAGTTTGTATATTTTAATTTAAACTGAATAACCAAAATTTTCAGCATGACTGAACTACAGAATACTCTAAAAGCTTAAATATTAATTTGTGTAAAAAGTTAGATGCTCCTGATATGAATTTTTCATATGTACTCGTTCAGTCGCTTAAAAGCGTCATGCTTTTCAAACAATTTGTAAAGAATTTTAGCAAGTTTTCGTTTACTAATGTCGATAAGCATAATAAGAGCTGTACTAAAGTGCTACTGGCTTACAACTATTTCATTTGTTAATTTTAACCCAGTAAAATTATAATATTAATTGGCCTTAAATCGAAAATTTTTGTAACGTAGGAGTCACATGCAAGTGTAACATTCAGTAATATAAAAATTGTATTTGTAAATAAATAATTATCATAATCTTTACTCGATCCTTAGTTCTATTCATAAAAAGAAAGCTAAATTAAAAGTTATGTGGTTTTATATTATATGAATGGTCATTGTTAGGACAGATATTAATATTCAATACATTTTTATTGAAGTTGTAAACTGAAAAACAATTATTAATCAAGAAACGTTTTTTTTTACATTTTAATTAGACCCGGAAGACTTCCCATGTTTATTAGTCACTTTGGGCTGGATGGATAGGAGGACTAAGCCTAGCTTAAGTAAGCTTAGTCACTTTTTCCTTGTATAAAGGCTTAGTAAAAGAAGTTACTGATATCCCGAAATTCCTTTATCA
The DNA here is from genome assembly GCA_029286605.1 of Sericinus montela. Taxonomy (NCBI): domain Eukaryota; kingdom Metazoa; phylum Arthropoda; class Insecta; order Lepidoptera; family Papilionidae; genus Sericinus; species Sericinus montela. The sequence goes on along the minus strand of JAGSMR010000008.1, from coordinate 9,975,175 downwards.
ATTAGTAATTTATATAAGTAAAATATAATCATTTTATATTAAATATTAATTTAAAATTTGGGTTTAAATTCCTTTTCAAATTTATCGTTAATCTAATTATCTTAAGGTTTTTATACATTGTTTCATAATAACCCGAAAATGTTTTTTCTACACAATATTTTTATCTTTGATCTTTTATAATAATATAAATATCTTCACGCAATTCCCAATACAGGGGTAGACAGAGGCCAAGTCTAGACAATTAAGTCCCTTTGACCCACCTTCCACCGAAGATATTTTCGGGACAACGTGACAGGTGGTGAGCCCGTCGCCGCCTTTATGTCCAAGACAACGACTTGTATCTTTTGAAATAAGCTTGTTCAATATTGTACAGGACAAATTGAATAAGAAAAACAAATACACATATGTTAAATATAGTCAGTCTCTATTGGCTAAACATGTGAACTCTACTTTTATTGCTACAGATAGTATATTACACCACATGGGCTTACATGGGCTGTCTTGTTATTAGGTGAATTGACTACATCAGAACATCGTGATAAAACTTTGTAAAACCAATATGTGACGGAAAAAAGATAAATGGAGTTCTTACCCCTTAGAAATATTCATTTTACGTTAGATGATTGATTCAAAAGATAAATTATGCTATGTCTTATTTCGCGATTTCACTTCTAAACTTATACAGCCAATAATTCATTTTAATGGACCTGATTAATTTGGGTAGACGGTCCTTACAGCAACAAAAATTATGTAGAAATGGTTTATTAAAATAATAAATTACACAAAAATAATGTCTTAAATGTATCTAATAAACATATAATTTTTTGATGAAATTGTTATATTTCCTTATTTTTTAATAAACTTGTCATATATTATATTCTATTCCTATTTTAGGCCTATTCTACTTCAAATTAAAAAAAAATATGTTAATCTCTCTAATTAAAGACATATGAAGGACTATGAAGTAGTTACCCAGTAACCCATTTTAAGTAGCATGTTTGAGGTATTTCCCTCTAATCAATTAATTTCTACTTATATGTTACCAAGAAGAAGAATGGGTTTTTTCAAAAAACTATGTACCACTTATGTCGTTGGCTTGGAGATAATGACGGCGACGGGCTCACCAGCTGTTGCGTAGTCCCAACATTATCTTCGGTTGAAGACGGAATGAAACGACTTAATTGTCTAAACCTGTGTCTACCCGGTAAAAATATTTAATAATAAGCCAAAGTTGGAGTAACGTTACTAGCTGTGACCGTATTGCCGTCTCAGTGTCAGTGTGAAACAACTCATTAATACGAGCTTTTAGTTAGAGTAGAATTTGAATCTTCTGATAGAAATTCTACTCACCCAACCACTCGTTTATTGTGATTCATACGTCAAAGAAATGAAATTAATCGGTTCATATGACATAATTAGAAGACAAACGCAAAAATTCTCTTGTAAATTACTGCTATTGTTCTTTCTAAAAATAAAAGAAATTCGATAAATTAGAGAGTATTGAGAACAACCCACGGTTTTTAAGACGCAATGCTACTTCGGTTTGAATCAGCATTGCTAAGTGTAAAGGGAGATCCAGGTGAGTGACCGAATTCACTAAAGAAAGGTGAGATGAACACGCGAAATACACTAGGCTTAAAAATGCGTACATTTATTTATATATAACAAACACGTTTGGGAACCCGGAGTTAAAAAAAAACGTTTACTATCGTTTGTACTCGTCAGGCACGTTCTAACTTTATTAAACTTAAGTAACGGTATGTGAAAGTTTGCTGTATTAACTAAGTCTCTATCGTAAGGGACAAATTTATTATATTATTGCGACGAAAAGACATCGCAGACCAGATAATCGAAATAAAAGTAGCCTTACACTACGCTTTCACCGTTTTGGTATTTTAAAAGTTGTCACAACTTCTAGTGTACATGTATATTTGTAATAACATTGTTGAATATTAACTGTTTATATGAAAAAAAAAAATACAACAGTAAGTAAGTAAAAAGTAGAGAAGGTGACGTTCTGTTCTCCTGTCTGACTGTATGTACTTTTCTTTGTCGCGTGGGCGGTATTTAAAAAAACTACATTAAATTTTTGATATATTTATCTATTAGATCTATTGATATATGTCATATAGATAAATGTCTTAAAATTTGCAAATTTTTAAACTGAAATGCTTCATGCACATCCCAATACAGGGGTAGATAGAGGTCTAGTCTAGACAATTAAGTCCCTTTGACCCACTTTCCACCGAAGATAATTTCGGGACAACGTGGCAGATGGTGAGCCTTTCGCCATCCTTATGTCCAAGCCAACGATATAATTCGTAAATAAGTTTTTTTAAAAAACACATTGGTATGGCCTTGCCACCTGGGGATCAAACTCGGGTCTCTTATCTCGAAATTCCGACCACCCACCACTCGTACTATCGTATCGTATCGTGACTTATCAATGAAATGTATGAATTTTGATTAAATCAAAATCGACTATTAAAGATCAAAAGTTGGCAAGATCATTTATTTTGTCACATTGAATTAAACCTAGAATGTTCATTGTTTTAGATTTATTAATAATAAGTCTATTTCCGCTAAAATATGTGTGCCATTATTACTATTAAAAGAATTATCAGAATTTATAAACCTATTTTAAAATATAAGAAAATGACGTAAAATTATGAGGCAGCACTCCATGTAGCTTATATTAGGTGTTTGACAAACTTTCGAATAGAAGCTATATATATATATATATATATATATATATATATATATATATATATATATATATATATATATATATATATACATATATATATATATATATATATATATATATATATATATATATATATATATATATATATATATATATATATACATATATATATATATATATATATATATATATATATATATATATATATATATATATATATATGTATATATATATATATATATATATATATATTACTTATTATATATAGGGCTTCTATTCGAAAGTTCGTCAAACGCCTGGGCAAATCACATGGGCTTACATGGGCTGCCTTGTTATTAGGTGAATTGACTACATCAGAACATTGTGATATAACTTAGTAAAACCAATATATGTCTTTTATATAAAACAATTCATTATTATCCTTTTGCGGACAAAAGATAAATGGAGTTCTTACCTCTTAGAAATATTCATTTTACGTCAGATGATTGATTCAAAAGATTAATTATGCTAGGTCTCATTTTGGGATTTCACTTCTAAACTTAAACAGCCAATAATTCATTTTAATGAACCTGATTAATTTGAGTAGACAGTCCTTACAGCAACAAAGATTATGTAGAAACGTTTTATTAAAATATTAAATTAACAAAAATAATGTCTTAAATGTATCTAATAAACATATAATTTTTTTATAAAATTGTTATATTTCCTTATTTTTTAATAAACTTGTCATATATTATATTCTGTTCCTATTTTAGGCATATTCTACTTCAAGTTAAAAAAATATGTTAATCTCTGTAATTAAAGACATTTGAAGGACCATGAAGTAGTTACCCAGTAACCCATTTTAAGTAGCATGTTTGAGTAGCATTGTTTATATATATATATATATATATATATATATATATATATATATATATATATATATATATATATATATATATATATATATATATATATATATATATATATATATATATATATATATATATATATATATATATATTAAGTATATATAAGTTTGTCAAACACCTAATATAAGCTACATGGAGTGCTGCCTCATAATTTTACGTCATTTTCTTATATTTTAAAATAGGTTTATAAATTCTGATAATTCTTTTAATAGTAATAATGGCACACATATTTTAGCGGAAATAGACTTATTATTAATAAATCTAAAACAATGAACATTCTAGGTTTAATTCAATGTGACAAAATAAATGATCTTGCCAACTTTTGATCTTTAATAGTCGATTTTGATTTAATCATAATTCATACATTTCATTGATAAGTCACGATACGATACGATAGTACGAGTGGTGGGTGGTCGGAATTTCGAGATAAGAGACCCGAGTTTGATCCCCAGGTGGCAAGGCCATACCAATGTGTTTTTTAAAAAAACTTATTTACGAATTATATCGCTGGCTTGGACATAAGGATGGCGAAAGGCTCACCATCTGCCACGTTGTCCCGAAATTATCTTCGGTGGAAAGTGGGTCAAAGGGACTTAATTGTCTAGACTAGACCTCTATCTACCCCTGTATTGGGATGTGCATGAAGCATTTCAGTTTAAAAATTTGCAAATTTTAAGACATTTATCTATATGACATATATCAATAGATCTAATAGATAAATATATCAAAAATTTAATGTAGTTTTTTTAAATACCGCCCACGCGACAAAGAAAAGTACATACAGTCAGACAGGAGAACAGAACGTCACCTTCTCTACTTTTTACTTACTTACTGTTGTATTTTTTTTTTCATATAAACAGTTAATATTCAACAATGTTATTACAAATATACATGTACACTAGAAGTTGTGACAACTTTTAAAATACCAAAACGGTGAAAGCGTAGTGTAAGGCTACTTTTATTTCGATTATCTGGTCTGCGATGTCTTTTCGTCGCAATAATATAATAAATTTGTCCCTTACGATAGAGACTTGTATTATATATATATATATATATATATATATATATATATATATATATATATATATATATATATATATATATATATATATATATATATATATATATATATATATATATATATATATATATATATATATATATATATATATATATATATATATATATATATATATATATATATATATATATATATATATAAACAATGCTACTCAAACATGCTACTTAAAATGGGTTACTGGGTAACTACTTCATGGTCCTTCAAATGTCTTTAATTACAGAGATTAACATATTTTTTAACTTGAAGTAGAATATGCCTAAAATAGGAACAGAATATAATATATGACAAGTTTATTAAAAAATAAGGAAATATAACAATTTCATCAAAAAATTATATGTTTATTAGATACATTTAAGACATTATTTTTGTTAATTTAATATTTTAATAAACCGTTTCTACATAACCTTTGTTCCTGTAAGGACCGTCTACCCAAATTAATCAAGTCCATTAAAATGAATTATTGGCTGTTTAAGTTTAGAAGTGAAGTCCCAAAATGAGACCTAGCATAATTTATCTTTTGAATCAATCATCTGACGTAAAATGAATATTTCTAAGGGGTAAGAACTCCATTTATCTTTTGTCCGGAAAAGGATAATAATGAATTGTTTTATATAAAAGTCATATATTGGTTTTACTGAGTTATATCACAATGTTCTGATGTAGTCAATTCACCTAATAACAAGGCAGCCCATGTAAGCCCATGTGATTTGCCCAGGCGTTTGACGAACTTTCGAATAGAAGCCCTATATATAATAAGTTGGGGAAGTCTTTTCGCATTAAATTATGTATGAACTTGTAACAAAATGTCTTTGGCTATTTGTATCTGGCTGGTTTTGGTATCATTAAAGTTTTAATTTTTAAGAAGTTAATTCCTTATTTATATTAGGATAATATGATTTTTCGTATTGTCAAGATGAGTTAATCTAATGAACAAAATCAAAGCAAGCCCTGAAAAAATTTGCGATATCTATGGACCTAGTGCAGTGTCTCTGAGAGTAGAACTAATTAGGTTTTAGCGTTTTCAATCAGGAAATTTTGATGTCAAAGATGCACGTCGCTCTGGTCGCACATTTACGGATAAAATGGAAGCCTTTTTTGAAAAAGTGGAGCAAGATGGGCATGTCAGTAGTTACGACGTAGCTGAAGAACTGGATATTGACCACAAAACAGTTTTAGCGCATTTGAAAAAAACTGGGTACACAAAAAAGCTCGATATTTGGGTTGAGATACCCAGCTCACTCAAAGAAACCTAATGAACCGTGTACTCATTTGTGATTTTTTATTACGACGTAATGAAAGCAAACCGTTTTGGAAGAAGCCGATTATTGGTGATGAAAATTGGATCACGTACGAAAAAGGTCATGGTCAAAGGCCGGTCTGGCTTCACAGACTGTGGCGAACCCCGGGCAACAAGGAGTTGCTGTGTGTGGTGGAATTGGAAGGGCATTATTCATTATGAGCTGTTACCACCAGGCAGGATCATCGATTCTGAACTCTGCGAACAACTGATGAGATTAAAGCAAGAAGTTGAGACAAAGCAGCCGGAATTAATTAACAGAAGGGGTGTGGTTTTTCATCATGATAACGTTAGACCTCACACATCCGTAGCCTCTCAGCAAAAATTAAGAGAGAGAGAGAGGCTGGGAGCTGTTAATGCATCCGCCGTATAGTCCTGACCTTGCCCCTTCAGATTTCCAACTTTAGATAAAAGTAAATAAACTATATTAAAAAAGTTGTAAATTTTCTAAATAAAGCGAAGAAACTTTTTCCCCGCCCTAATATAATCATATGCCTTAATACATGTTTCAAAATTCGTTGCAAGTGAGTCTCTTCACATACAAAACTGTTGGCCGTATATTGCTTCATACCCCGATTCCCCTCCCCTTTACTTCCCCCTTTTTCCCAAATGTTTCCTAATTTCCAAAAGAATGCAATAATTTTGCTGCCCTAGTTGTGGTGATGCGTGTGTATTAGTGAATACTAGTTGCCACGTAAAATAAAGTTCATTGTTGCATTGTTTTTATATAAGTTATTGGTTTTAAAATCATGTTACTTTTTCAATGGTTCATAGAAACATGGATACAGCAAGTTTTACTTTTTATTAAATTTCTTTAAATAACATACCATTATGTATTCATGTTTTATATAAAATTTAAAGAACGATGTATAAGGAACATCTTGTTTAAGATCAAGACCGGGATTTATTGCAGTACAAGTTTTTTTTTTCTTTTAAATCTAGGCTCCCGATTGAAGTCGTTACTCTTCTTGAGATATTGCGACGTAATGAAGTCTTGCTCACATGCCAGTAATATATTATTACGTCTACTACTACTTAAACAATGTTAAAAGAGATTTTTTTTATTTTCTTAAAAACTAAGGTTTAATATAAACTGGTTACCTATTTATTTTTAATATATTTTCCATTTAAAAAGTACTTTTTTTAAGTATTGGTAAATAAAATTGACATGTTCGACAATCCTAAGGCATCTTCAATTTTATTACTAAACACAGAGTTTATTAAAAAAAATTGAAGCTATGTTCGTATGCTAAAAGTTTAAAAGTTATGTTGTGTGACAAAATTCTAGAGTTAGGTAGAAATTTAGATATACAACACCAAAAAAATTGCTACAAAGTTCTGGAAAATTAACCGAAAAGAAAATAAATCAATAATCAAATAAGTAGTTGTAATATTAAAACTATGAATGTAATAACAGCATCCAAATGATGGCATTGAATTCACATGGATTTCCGTAATTCAGAATTCATGTAAGAAACAAATTCATAAATACTTTACTGTTGCCATACCGCGTTTAAGAACGACGAGTACTGCAATCACCAAACAGCTTGGTAAACGTGACGATTTATGGCAAATCCTCTTTACTCAATAGGCGTACATCCAACAGGGGACTATTACAGGCCATATTGAGAGTAATTTAAGTAGATAAGTGTGTTTTTTTATAATTCATAAGGACATAATATTGTACAAATGAAATTCGTCTAATATTTGATAGACGTTATTTATTTGTAAAAATAATAGAAACAAAAGAAACTTAATTTAAGCATTAAAACAAATTAACTAATTGTTGTTAAATAACTGTAAGAAAAAGTACAAAGGCTTCCAAATGCCCACCTCATTTTAATTAATTGGGAGTAATTAGAGTTTTGTAATTTGAGTAACAGGTTCAGTACCTTTGTGATATACCAAATTATGAGTTCATATTACGCATTGATATCGACCTAAGCGAATAGTAATAGTAATAAGCGATAGAGTTTTGCTATCCGCGTAACTACGTTTTCCAGGTGACTTGTTAATTTATTTTAAAGCATTTTTAAATTAAAAAATCTAATTAACATTGCGTGAGCATACATATAAACCCGAAGTATTATCGTTGGTCGGTGAAATGTAACACGTGTAACTTACTTACTTATCTTCACGCACAGTCCCTGACAGAGTAGTCAGAGAGAACAGATCGCCAAGTGTCACAATCCTTACATACCTCTTTCGCTTCTTTCAGATTCATCATTTTCTTCATACATGCACGTCGAGGTATCCGAGTACTCTTGAAACACGTGTAAACGTGATTGACTTGTTACACTATCGCACGCACAAATTACTGTTGCTGGTGAAAAAGGCAATTCTGTGTTAACTTTTATTTGATTTCACCAGGAAACCGAATGATGTAGAAAATGTGTATTCAACGCTCACTTTCTGAAAGTGGTGACGAGGAACTACGTGCTGCATTACAATTTAACTTAGAAAGTTTTACTAGTGATACTCTTAGAAAGATACCTTACGAATTGTTTATCGTAATTATAAAACAAAAGAACCGAGAGAAAATCCCATAGAGGAGGAAATAGATAATGCGAAAAAAAAATTCTGGCTATGACAAAAATATCTACTAATAATCAAAATAATAAGCTAATGAACATACGCAACTCCATCAATTCTCAAAAATAGAAGAATTATCTAACTATGTATGTTTAAGATTATGTTGTGCCGTTGGTATGGACGCTGAGACGGTGATAGGCTCACCACCTGTCCCAAACAAGCTTCGGCGAAAGATGGGTCGAAAGGACTTAATTGTCTAGATCTAAGTCTATCCCGTCTATACTAACGGCACAACATAATCATAAAAATACATAGTTAGATAATTCTTCTATTTTGTCACGATAGCCGAGTGGCTGGGTGGTCGGAATTTTGAGTCAAGAGACCCGAGTTCGATCCCCATGTGGCAGACTCATACCAATGGGTTTTTTTAAAAACTTACGTACGAAGTGTTTCGTTGGCCTGGACATAAAGACGGCGACAAGCTCACCACCAGCCACGTTGTCCCGAAAATATCTTTGGTGGAAGGTGGGTCGAAGGGACTTGATTGTCTAGACTAGACCTCTGTCTACCCCTGTATTGGGAATTGCGTGAAGATATTTTTTTTATAAATCTATCCCAGAATTGGGGAAATGCGCGAATATATATATAATGATTTCACGAGCACAGTATAAGTACACACGTATACTGTACTCGTGCAATCATTAATATTTATTTAGACCGAACCTCGCAGAAACAGAAGTATCTGAAAAGAGACTGAAACAGAAGTCTCTAAAATAACTGCTGTAGATGTAAGATGTGTAGATGTAAAGGGGAAACTAATGTTAGATTATTTTTAACTTCATCGTCGTTAACTAACGAGGTCCCGGTCACAGAGAAGAACCGACGAAAGAAGTTCTTTAGGTATGTGCTTTTTCTTCAGTTCTTTAGGTAAAGCGGAAAAGAGATAAGCAGCTTTTATTGCCACAAGCAGAGTGTTATTAGAATGTGTTGTTGTGTTATAGAATATATTTTTAATTTCCAAGAGACCTTTTACAATTTTATCACAAATATAAATTGAATACAATCAACAACAATAATTTATGACTGGATATCGGAGTTCTACACAAACCGCCTCGAAGTAATGTCAAAGATTTTCTTTACCCCTATTCAACGCAACTACAAAAGAAGAAAAAAATCGATAGTCTTTGTTGATTTTAACTTAAATTTATTAAGGTCAGATCAGTGGACATATGAATACAAGAAAACAAATCAGAAAATTTAATACAAAAACAATTAAAACAATTTTACCGCCTTTAAAAAACACAAATAAACGTTCTTAACAATTTTTTTAATTATTAAAAAAGCGGGAACTAACCTGCTTGTTTAATTTTTTTTTGTCACCATATCTATGTGTATTTCAAAAAGATGAAATTGGTTTACTGCGATATTCGCAACATTATGAATACTGTAGAAATATATTTCTTGTAGACAATAAAGATTTAAACTGAAAACTGTTGTTATTTGTTCCTTATGATTTCATGCCTGAACGACTGGCACAATTTTACACAACCGTTTTATCTGTTACATAGAGTCAGTTATTATATGTACATATTTATGCCATCTATATATGTGACACATATAATGTGAGCCACCTGCTTGATTGCCTCCCTTCGCTATATAAAAAAAGTTTAATTTTTTTAAATAGTTCTTTCTATATAGTACTTTCTTTGTGTTTTCTTTAGGCTTCCTTAGTTTTGTTATATCTATTCATTTTACTGTTTATGAATATCAAGTATTTGTTCACTCTTTTTAAGTAACTGTGGAAGCTTTTAAATGGCCTTTTTGCTTTACTGTAATTTAATTTATATTTTCTGTATAGCTGTAAGCTTTCCTTCAAGAATAAAATAAAATAAAATAAAATATTAACTCGGCTGGGTGTAACAGAATATTCATTAAATATGTATGGAAAATCTTTATTTTATTTTATTTTAGAAGTTAATTTAGGAATTCATTTCTGGATATTACCTTTTTTAACCTTCACTCATAAGGAAATAGCCAATGCTGGAGTAGACAGCGGTCTAAGCAATTAAGTTCTTTGCTCCAACCTTTCACGCAGCGTATTTGGGTTAACGTACAGATGGTGAGCATATTGCCGTCTTAGTGTCCAAGGTAACGGTACAATATACTTAAATGTATGCTTACATACATAAATATACATATATCACAGAAAACCCCTTTTATATTTCGATTAAAAAAATCAGTGATTTAATGAATTCCTTTGTCATTTGATTTTGTGAGATGTGGGAATTCTAAATGCGTGGATAATTTTAAAATTACAGACTTCTCTAATCAGGGAGAAAGCGACTTTCATTCATTGACACCATTTTCCATGTGAGAATTTTTTACAATATACTTGTTTAAAAAAATCATGTTGCCTTGTTGGTTATCTCATCTGTCATATTCCATATTTTTATATCGTAGGTGACAAAATCTTATCTAATCTATAAAGTCAAATAAATGCTTACATAGTTAAAAGCACGGACATCTCGGCATTTGGCCCTGACATTTTGCCATGGAACAAACTCGCTGACCTCTTTTCTTCAGCTCATTTAGTATTACTACAATGGAGTATCCTGTTTTATGGACAAACAGAATGCTACCGCTATAATAGCAATTTGCTTTTATTTTAAAAATTAAAGAAAAGCACTAGAAAATAAAAGAGGCTTTTCAGGAAACGATTTAAATTATATGTAAACTATTATCAATTTTCAGAATGTGACAACCCGAAAGCCTTGTTAGCAGTGACCCTCCTCCGAGGTTTAGGGTTGCGGGTCCGAATTCCGCACCTAACAAAAAAGTTTTTTTATTTGATTATTTCCTACAGTCGGTTTCATCTGTCCCATCCGGTGTAACTTGAATATACATCCACTAGACATAAAATGTTGCTTAAATATGCACACTCACTTTTAGAGTATGCTGAAAAAAACGAAAGCTTAAACTTATTATGTAGCTATTTGGAAATAATTTTTTACGCATGCTCAGGAATATATGAAGCAAGAAATTTTGGTAAATGCACAAAATGAAATAAATCAAAAACTTCATCAAAAAATTTAAAGTAATACATTTTTTGCTTTTTTTGCAGCATCGGATAAATATATTATAAGGGAATAAGATATTGTGATAGTGATTAGTTAAAGAGATGTCTCATAATTACATAAATAAAATAAATAAATATCTTCAGGCAATTCTCAATACAGGGGTAGACAAAGATCTAGTCTAGACAATTAAGTCCCTTTGTACCCACCTTCCACCGAAAATATTTTGGGACAACGTGTCAGGTGGTGAGCCAGTTGCCGTCTTTATGTCCAAGCCAACGATATAATTTGTACGTAAGTTTTTGATAAAACCTATTCTTGGCGACATCTATGTCTCCATGTTGGAAGCTCGCTAAGTGGCGAATTCAGGAAACACATCGATGGCCTGACATATCGCGCTATCGATTCCAGTTCGCACAATTACAAGCATATATACGATTACCGATAGCGTACACTGTGAAGGAGACTTCCTCCCCAGGTGACGATCACCCGACCTGGCCGGTAGCTACCCTTTTCCGGCAGCACATCATCCGCTACACATTGGTACGAGCCTGCCACCTGCGGATCGAACTCGGGTCTCTTGACTCGACATTCCGACGAGCCAACCACTCGACTATCGTGATTTTTTTTTAATTATATATGTTAGTATATCTGTACAAATATGTAATTATTTTCTAGCTTGGCGATTGTGTATAATAAAAAAGAAGGAATATCTTGTATCTCAGTTGAAGTAAGTGAAAGTAAAAATGTAATGTATAGGTCGCGGAACCAAAGACTAGTGATGTCGGTCACCAACTAAAATGGTTGCATTATGTTGGACACGCAGTTCGAAGAAGACCCGCCAATTGACAGAAGGCTTACTCTTTCTCTTCATCCTAGGTACGAATTCAAACATCACGGGCTTCGGCAGACATCAGTATGGTGGGGCAATTTCAAACCCAATTAATCTCCAAATTATGTGTTAATGAAAATTATTTGCTTCTTCCGTGATTAAAACATAAGAAATAACGTTTAAATAGCTGAATTAACGTTTTGGCTAATCAAAGTGCTTTTTGGAAAGATGTAATCCGTGTGAACCCGTAGTAGCGACACATGAGTTTGTCAATGTCTCCCCAGAGACTCATCTTCTACCGAGTGTTCGAGATACTGTGAGAGAGAGTGAAGAATTTACTGTATTATTTGCCAGGACTAAAACCGATTTAAATTCACAGAAATGAAAATTTTATTAAAAAATATCTGAATGACAATTTGTCAGGAAACGATGAGGATCCCTCGGAGGAAAAACCCTTTTGCCTGATATTAGATGAAGATGCATATTCGAATTATTATCTTTTTTTCGGCTTTCCTCTTTATTATAACAATGTTTTCTCTTTATTAGTCCTCCTTATTTTAACAATTGTTACTAATTTATCGCTCGAGCACTTAGAATCTTATGAAGAGTGTAATAAAAGAGCAAACCACGAAGGATATTAAAATAAATATGCAAGATTAAAATTCATAAATCTAATTAAAAGTGTGTTAAGAAATATTAATGTATGTTTAAAAGTATGACTTTACTGCCTTAAAAAATTTTAAAAAGCGTCATTAAAATTAGTCGATTCTTTAAAATTGTAATCGAAACTCTGTATGCATTTAAATTGATATGGGTAGTTTAATACGTAAATGAAAGAAATAATTTCTTATGTATCGAATATGTGCATACTTGTTTATTTTTTTGTTGGATTGGTCAAACAATTGACATAGTATTTTCTTTTATTTGAGTATTTCGGATAAACTTGAAAATAAAGAAATTGATGCTTCATCTTTTTTGAGTATTTATATATTTGGGACTGTAAAACCCCACGACATCCCGCCAATAATTCTTCATTTATTTTTGTCTCGCCCATTATGAACGACACAAACATAAGCGAAAGAACTAAACCTAAATCACTAGCTGTCGGCTTCTTCAACGCATACGGCTTAAAAAAACAGATGGTCGAAGTTAGGGAATTTGTCTCAGTCCATCAACTAGACATAATGTTAGTACAGGAGACCCTACTCAAGTCTAGCATACGCGACCCAAAGATAGCTAACTATCGCTTAGTTAGAAACGACCGCCCCGCTCGCGGGGCGGCACGTTGATCTATTTCAAGTCTTCGCTACACTGTGTGCCAATTGACCTTCCGTCTCTTGTCAACATGGAAGCTTCCGGTTGTAAGATCGCAATGACAGGCCATCAGCTCATCACTGTGATATCGGCTTATCTCCCGCCTTCGAAAACAATTCTAAGGGGCGACATCGAGGCACTGCTAAATTTAAGCGACTCGGTGTTAATAGCGGGAGACTTAAATAGCAAGCACTCTGCTTGGAACGCCGCAAATGAAAATAATAATGGACTCGCCCTCCTAACTCTAAGTATGAACCTAAACTTTGACATTATAGGTCCCCTCGAGCCAACTAGAATACCCGCGCAGAGGAACCAGAATCCGGACATTCTCGATATAGCTCTCTTAAAGAATATATTGCCACCTCTTGCGAAAATAGAAGTTCATCACGAACTTAATTCAGACCACCGACCGGTCATAATGCAGCTAGGGCAGCCGCACGCAGAGGTCACTTTGACCAAAACCGTGACAGACTGGCGTAAACTCGAGGAATACCTCGAGTCTACGGATTCCCAGGTTAGCAAACATACCGGAGGTCATTGATAATAAAGACACGGCACTTGCCGCCGTCGTTCATCTCACCTCTCACCTAAAAACCGCCGTCAGTGTATCCTCCAGGCGGGTCAAAGCGGCAAACGACCGCCGCTTTGAGTTGCCTGCTGAGCTCAGACAGCTGTTGAGAGAGAAAAATGCTGCCAATAGGGCATACGACAGGTATAGGACTGACGCAAACCGCGTTAGTATGCGCCAACTCAAAGGAGGTTAAACAGCGCATGGCTGAGTTGAGGAGTCAAAGATGGGACAAGCTAATGTCGGACATCACGCCTTCGCACACTGCCCACTGGCAGTTGGCGAGGTCGATGAAGTCCGACTCTGTCGTATCTATGCCTCCCCTGGTCAGTCCCGACGGTTCTATAGCTTTTGACGATAGGGAAAAAGCCGAATGTTTAGCTGACAGCTTCGAAAGTCAGTGCTCTCCAAGCACGCAACCCACAGATCCCGTACACATTCAGAATGTGGACGACTTCGTATCGCGGAAAATGACGCAGCCACTAAGGGGTGAACCTCTCCCGCCTACCTCACTCGAAGAGGTTAAGGGTATAATTAAAAACCTTAGGGTACGTAAGGCTCCAGGAGCCGACGGCATCTCAAATAGGTTAGTTAAAACTCTCCCAAATTCATTGCTATTACTATTAGTAGCAATCTTCAATGCCCTTCTCACAAGTTGCACCTTTCCAGACTCCTGGAAAGAAGCCCACGTAATAGGGATCCATAAACCCGGGAAACCGAAAAAACAGGCCTCTAGCTATAGGCCCATCAGTCTCCTCAGCGCACTGGGGAAAATCTACGAGCGCATAATTCTGATCCGCCTCAAGGACAGCGCTCAGTCCCTAAATGTCATTCCTGATGAGCAGTTTGGCTTTAGAGCTAAGCACTCATGCGTTCAGCAAGTGCACCGCCTCACGGAGCACATACTCGAGCGCCTAAATGATAACCCCAAATATAAGGTAGGAGCACTCTTCTTCGATGTCGCGAAAGCGATCGACAAAGTCTGGCACAATGGCTTGATATACAAGCTATACAACTACGGTATGTCAGACAGGCTTGTGCACATCATACAAGCTTACTTGTCGAATCGCACCTTCCGCTACAAAGTCGAGGGCACTCTGTCCTCCAGCAGAGACTTAAAAGCCGGCGTTCCGCAAGGCTCGGTCCTCTCGCCCACACTATACACGCTTTATACGAGCGATATCCCAAAAGACCCAAATAAAAAGGTAGAATTGGCCTTATTCGCCGACGATACCACTCTATACTCTGCGGATCTTAACGCATCGAGAATCTACATTCGCCTCCAAGCCGCGGCCACCGCCTTAAGCGAGTGGTTTAGGAAATGGAGGATCGACATAAATCCTGAAAAGAGCAACGCGGTCTTGTTCAGCAGGAATCACAAAAAATCGAATCGCCCTAACAGATTCAGTAAAATAACCCTCTTCGACAAACCCATTCCCTGGGTGTCAGAAGTAAAATATCTTGGAGTCACCTTAGACCGTAGACTGAACTTCAAGAAACATATTAAAATTGTCAGGGATAGAGCGGCCTTCATATCCGGCCGCCTCTTTAACCTTACAAATAGCCGCAGCAAAATGCTGCTAAAACACAAAATACGCGTATACACAACTTGCGTACGACCCGTCATGTCATACGCCAGTATAGTATTCGCGCACGTCCCCAAAGTACGTTTGAACTCACTCCAAGTGATTCAAAACCGATTTATGCGCCGCGCAACCGGCGCTCCCGCATATATGCGGAATGTAGATCTGCATCGCGATCTCAAACTGCCTACAATGGCAGCGTTATTTAAAAGTTCTCCATCGACTACTTCGATAGGACGAACTTACATACAAATCCGCTAGTGGCAGCGTTAGGGAATTACACACCCGCGCGCGATACTCCACCTCAATTGAGGCGCCCGAAATGCGTCATCATAGGCGATGATGACGCAATCACCCGTGTCAACAATGCGTATGAGGCCCCGCCCCCTACGTACTTTCGCACACACACAGACACAAGCCGCGTTCTGCGGCTTACACAACCTCGCCATCGTCGTAATTTCACGACTAGCACGAAAGTTTCTCGTGGTCGTAGTCGTCATTAAAAGGTTAACACAAGGCGATCCGAGAGGAGATTTTCCTCCAAACCAACTGGGGCCCTCGGATCGCATGGCCCCTCCCCCATGTCGGAAGTCATCTCTTTCGTTCCAGGGGACGCAGCGCTTCGCAGCAGCAGCCATTATTGTCTTCAACTCTAACTTGCGAGCCTCTCCTCGCAAGTCTCCTTAGACGAAGCTGTAAAGGCCTCCGGGCCAACAGCATCCCGTGGATGGTTTTAGTCGGTATGCTTCTCCTTCTGAGATTCGAGCCCGACACTGTTCGTTTCGGTGGCCTCCCGGCCAAGGAACGTTCGTGCATAAAACATTTCCTCCATGGTTATCAAAAAAAAAAAAAAAAAAACCCCACGACAGGACACAGGCCTCGCTCATAGGGAATTGTTTACCGTGATCGCCATGATTGGCTCTGATGCGTATTATGAACAAGACCTAAGACCAAGATAGGCACAGAAATATCCTCTTTACCGATGAAAACATTTTCACAATTGAAGAACTCTACAATAAGCAAAATGTTAAAATGTACGTTCACAGTTCTATAGAAGGTGCTCAAGTGGTCGGGAATGTACAATCTGGTCATCGTCATGCATCAGTGATGGTTTAGTGGGTCGTGTCTTATCAAGAAGTCACAAAACTATAATTTTGTGAAAAGGAGTGAAAACTTCAGATAAAGTGTATTAAGACACAGTCTTGGATCATGCCGTGATACCTCTCAATACACTAATTAAAAATATTGAAGTCACGATAGCCGAATGGTTGGGTGGTCGGAATTTCGAGTCAATAGACCCGAGTTCGATCCCCAGTTGGTAGGCTCGTACCAATGGGTTTTTCAAAAACTTATGTACGAATATCGTTGGCTTGGACATGAAGGCGGCGACGGGCTCACCACCTGTCACGTTGTCCCGAAAATATCTTCGGTGAAAGGTGGGTCGAAGGGACTTAATTGTCTAGACTCGGCCTCTGTCTACCCCTGTATTGGGAATTGCGTGAAGATATTTATTTTATTTATTTATAAAAATATACCGACTTTCCAGCAGAACTGCGACCTAATCAGAAGTCACGAAATATTGGGTAGTTCGTGACTTCTTATTAGGTCGAAGCCTGACTTGAAAACAACGTTTTGGAAGCGTATAAGGGCGACATTGAGTCTCTTAAAAAATCTTTGGATCTGGCAGTGCTAAAATTTCCCTTGGAAACAGTGCGTAAATCCATAGATTCGTGGTCAAATAGATTAAAGGCCTATATAAAAGCCAAAAGTAACCATTTCGAATAGATTTATTTTTATTTTTTGCTGAGACTACTAAATATGTAGTTATACATTTTAATAATATTACAATATATCATTAAAAATGCTAAAATAATATTTAAGCTAACAGTATGAAACAAGATAATAAAACAACTAACTCCATGACTATAGTAAAAACATTAACATTCATCACACAAATATTATCCCCGACCGGAATTTGAACCCCGGATTCAAAACTTAGCCTCGAAGGCAGGGTCCAACTAGGCTATCGGATCGTCGGTTAATTATTATTAAAAAAATATATTTCCTTTAATGTAATTTCACAGACGTTAGCGTAGAGCGTCTGTGGAATTAAATGAAATACATTGTATATATTAGTATGATTAATTATTAAGCTAAAAACTGTAAAATACAGTTTGAACTTAAACGTCATGGTTTAAACTTTTTGGTAAGTATTTTCACCTGAAGTCCTTTTGAAGCAAAGTTCCTTCAAAGAATAATTAAAAGTAATCATCTTGAAAGGCGCTTGTATCTTTCGCTCAATGTTGAAATAATAATTAGGCCAATTTTTTGAGCCCCTTTCAAAACTTTTCTTTATTTCAAAGATTGAATTCATAAAATGAATACGGCGATTTTTTGCTTCTATTCTGATTACGTATGCGGTAACTAAGCGGAAAAATGTTTTTTTTTTTTAATTCAAGAACACTATTTTTAATAACTTAAATTGAGTCTTTGATGAATTCTTACTTAAAGCTACTTTTAAGCTTGAGCAGAATAGCAGTCCGAAAGTGACATATAATGTTAAATGATATATTTTGTTATTTGGTTCATGTTGGCAGAAGCTCATCATCACCGCGTAATATTTTAAATCTATTATTGTCTTTACAAATATGACAGTATCTTTTATTAATGTTTATTCTTTGAAGGCAGTGTTTTGAATGGTTAACATTTACTTTATTGTTAACTTTCGATTTGCACCCACATTGGTCAAGGTAGGACTAGACTAACTTTAGTAAATTATATTAGTAAATTGCTCGAAGAATTAAGGGATAAGAGTACTCAGTTACCTAGACGAGCATGTACGAGTATAATGAAAATTATGAATTCATATTTTTTTATGTTTGCTTTTATTTTCGCTAATATTTCCGAATGTCGTGAATTAGCCCAGTGAGAGCGTAGTCAAGCCAATGTGAAAACAAAGATTGACCAAAAAAAGAAGATATCTAAGGGGAGTTTCCTTCTTCTGTTTTCCTATGCAGAACTTATTACAAATCTATGGTAGATTTAACATGGCTATCAATATTACGCATGTTCTTATTTAGATGAATTAATGATCTGGTTTCATTTGTACGTTAATGATCTATTATTGTAAGTTCTGTGATTAGAAATCCTAACCAAAGCAAATATTTGTGCAACAAAGCATCCAAGACACCTGCAGTTTAATATATGAATTTAAATAAAACTCCTATGTCTTCCGCGTTTTAGACATATGGCGGCATATTATCACCTGCTCAATAGGACATCACATGACAGGTAAGTACACCAATCTGAAGACTATTTAAAAGCTAGTAATGTGATGGTATGCCATATTTATAATAAGTTATAGCTTGTGGAAGATATTCCAATAAGAATATAGCACCCCTTTTTTGTACGTGCCGCAAATGGCGATTAAGAGAAAAATAAAATACAACTCAGCAGTACACAGGTAAGGGAATAGAATCCTGGGTCTAAGGTAATTAGTTAAAATCAGCTGGCTATGCGTGGCGATTGAAGTCCCTTCCTTATGGTACATTTAAGTCCTTAGGAACTTCAGTTTTACGGGTTGTTATGTATGTATTTAACTAGTGTAATGATTATAGCAATTAAGAAAAAGGCATAACAATAGAGTTATGATATACCGAAAATGAAAAAGATTGATTAAAGGGAGTAAAGTACTGTCTACCTCACTCTGTCTTTAAACTATATTGCTTGGAGAACGTGTTCAGAATAAAAATGTTGAATCGCTTAAATTGATCTTGGGAATCAAAGTGAGATGCTGTCTATCGTGAGCAATGTCATTCCATATTCATACTTTAATTTCCGAGCTTAATTAGCAACGAAAAATTCTTTTGTAAAGTTTTCAATACAAATTTTTTTTTTATTCATTCAACTCAATGGCAAGAAACGTAATTAGTGGTATTGTGACGTAAAACGTAGCCTAACAGGTATTTGTTTTAAAAATTTCTTTTTATAGTATTTTATTTAATTAAATGCTTACGACTTTTCGCGCGTAAATTAGTGTCACTAAAGAATTACTTTTTATTACTATGACAACTTCAAAATATCTTTATCAGTTTAGCTACACTAGTTATTATCGAAACAAACGGTATTCTTTAATGAATTTCCATACAGTGCTCAATATAGAAAAAGACTCAAAGTGGTATACAAAAAGGATTTTACTCGTTGTTTTCTTGCGTGATCGAACCTGTAATGTAAACATCCGCAGCAAAAGGTAATGTAAATTAAGAGCAAGCTAAAGTTGCAAAAGGCATTTGGTGGACCATGTAATCCGCGGTGCTGAAAATCGTTGGGAAATCAATGTTAGTGAATTAAAAGTGAAAACAATCAGGCAATTTTCGGATAGCTTAGAAGTATTAATATATATTTATTGATATGTGTATATTAATATATGTATACGTATATATGTATCGCACACTCGCTGTTAACTACCTTTACTGCCCTTACCATATTTTCTGTTCTACCTAGGGTTAGCTGGTAGAGAATGCAGTATAGCATTAAGCTCGCCTTTTGTACATTTTTTAATTTGGTGCAATAAAGATTAAATAAAATAAAATAAATAAATATTTTATATTATTAGGAAACATTTTAAATGGATTGCCAGACGTCGCAACCATGGCAATAAACCCATTAGAGATTGATATACATATCGGAATTGTTTAAAATCCCGGAGACCGAGGGAGGGCTCGATAATTCTCGAATCTGAAAACTTGTTATACCACTGGGAGGGGCGACTATATGTCCCATGGAGGTTTCGGGTATATAATGTACAGATCTTACATCAATTATTTGGTTAAGATCAAAAGTGATTTAGATGAAGTACTATCTAACCATCTTCCACCGAAAACATTTTTTGGGACAACGTGACAGGTGGTAAGCCCGTTGCCGTCTTCCAAGACAACGATATAAATCGCACATAAGTTTCGAAAAAATCCATTGGTTTGGAGACGAACGAGGGTTGGGGATCGAAGTTGACTTTCTTGAGTCGAATTCCGATCACCCAACCTCTTGGCTATCGTGTCTTTTTAAGTTGCGTTGCGTACCTTATACTGAGAAAAACTAAACGGTGTTTGTTCAGGTAACTGTTCACGTATTTGACCGTGTCGATACGGTGTAACAATATTGCCAGAGAGTGGCAGAGAGAGTTCTTCCCGTGGGTGTCGTAAGAGGCGACAAAGGGGCATTTTACGTTTTCATTTTAGATGTATGTATGAAAATTCAATTAAATCAGTAAAAAACGATTTGGCGTAAACATTGACAACGGATAGAACACTAGCCGATAGGTTGATTGGATTACGAGCCATGAGACCCGAGTTCGATCCCCAAGTGGCCGGCTCGTACCAATGGGTTTCTTCAAAAACTTATGTACGAATTTTATCGTTGGCTTGGACATAAAGACGGCGACGGGCTCACCGCCTGTCACGTTGTCCCGAAAAGTGTCTTCGGTGGAAGGTGGGTCCAAGGGACCTATTTGTCTAGACTAGATCTCTGTTTACCCCTGTATTGGAAATGACGTGAAAATAGTTTCCTTTTTTATTATTTTATATGTAAATATATCTGTAGTCACGATCGCCGAGTGGTTGGGTGGTCGGAATTACGAGTCAAGAGACCCGAGTTCGATCCCCAGGTTGCAGGCTCGTACCAATGGGTTTTAAATAAACCTATGTACGAATTATATCGTTAACTTGGACATAAAGACGGTGACCGGCTCATTACCAGACACGATGTCCCGAAATATCTTCGGTAATTTTTGCTAAGTGACTAAAAATTTGTGAAAATGTCTCGTTATCATGATGAAATACCACACCACTTATGTTGATTATTTCCGGCCGCTTTCTCTCAACTTCTCGTTTTAATCTCATCAGTTGTTCGCAGTAGAGTTCAGAATCGATAGTCCTGTCTGGTAGTAACAGCTCATAATGAATAATGACCTTCCAATCCCAACACTCACAATACATCACCTTGTTGCGAGTTAGCCCAAATTTCCGGATTGAAAACGCTTAAACCAAATTTGTGCTACTCTCACAGACACTGCACTAGGTTCATAAACATCGCAAATTGTGTTCGCGGCTTGCGTTGCATTTTTTATAGTATGCTTTTTCGTAGTAAAATTTAAAAAGGTATCGAATTTCTTCATTAGATCATCGTGACAGTACGAAAAATAAATAAATATCACACTTTTTCCTAATTTGAATTTGGAATTTCTTCTTTAAAATTTAAACTTTTAATGATACTAAAACCAGCCAGATACAAACAGTATTGCCAAAGATATTTAATTACAAGTTCATACATACTATAATGCGAAAAGACTTTCCCCAACCTATTATAATCCAATATTATGTGTGTATATATATGAATATAACAATTGGATTTATTATGTTATAGTACGTCATATTCACAGACTATATAATGATATTATGATAGATGCAAATGCTCGTTTTTAATATTTACGCTCCTAATCCTATTGGATTAGGAGCGTAAATATATTTTCAAACATATTTGTTTGAAGATCTTTTCTCTTTTATCAAAAGAGGATAGTATATACATTGTACGAAAGTGTATTTGTACCGTTATATATGTACGTATCATGTTGATTCACAGACATAAAAAGATTCAACAGTATTTTCTAGCTGAACAAGGGAAATAAAATATAAGATGATTGACACAAGTAATAACTTTAATTTTACAATATTTTCAACGTTTCACGAGTCACTTAACTCGTAAAATATTATGAATTTTGCTGATAGAAAATTTCAGATGTAATTTTTACTTTTACATGTTTTATTTCAAAGATTCATAGGTACTGACTTCTCTTGGGATAAAATCTCTTGTTTTAGATTTCCATATTACGTATTACCAATCTGGATAATGTATTTTTTCGTGGCTGTCATCTAAAACCGATTGCAAAAAATTGTGGGTTCCCATAGATACGAGCCTGCCTTCTGCGAATCGAACTCGGGTCTCTCGACTCGAAATTCCGACCACCCAACTGCTCGGCTCTCGTGACTTTGGTTGGGTATCGGTTGGGAGAACTTATATTTAATTTAACCGTGGTAGAGCCACGCATCAGCTTTTGTTGTTGTATGAATGGGCCGGCTCGACCGGGAAAGTACCACGACCTCACAGAATACCAGCGTGAAGTAGAAGTCTAACGAACTTCTGCGTTTCGTCTGATGAGTGCAGGTAACCGGTGCCCCCCCCCCCAATTCTCAGTGGGGGGGGGGGACTCTAAGGCAGGCAACGCATCTGCTATGCCTCTGGTATTGCGGGTGTTTATGGGCGGCGGTAATCACTTACCATCACATGAGCCACCTGCCCGTTTTCCTCCCTTTTTTATAAAAAAATTATTACTAACTAATAATACTATGTAACTTGGCCTATAATTTTATTTATTTATTTTTTAAGCTTTTATGCACAAAGAACGTGAAGGCGGACTTAATGCCTAAAGGCATTCTCAGGAGCACCTGGATCATATAAAATTGTGACAGGGAGCAGAGTATACATACATATCTGCGCTCTCGAATAGGCAGCCAATTGAGCTGAGAAGGAAAGGGCGATACATGGTCGTGTTTACGTATCGAGATTCTTCACATTTTAAACAGTACGGAATATTAATATAATTATAAGTAATGGATGGCAAGGTAGAAAAATACAATTTAGTTTCATAGTTAGTGCTGCCTAATATAATAGCTTGGCATTTAGTAGGGTTGATCTTAATACCATATATTGCAGACCATTCAGAGCTAAATTGTAAGTCATCATTTATTAACTTAATTGCTTTATTAACCACATAAGGTTTTGCTGGTGCATAAAGTTACAAGTCATACAAATTATTAGAACTTTTAAGGTTAAATGTTATATGATTGATAAAAATATAGAATAAAAGTGAAAAGAGAATACCGCCTTGAGGGACGCAAGACTTAACTTTGCACCAGTTAGACAATTTCTGACCAAATCGAACTGCCTGTTGGCACCTACGAAGATAAGATGTGAACCAATCCTGAGATATTCTTTGCTTCAAAATCTACGATAGACTTATCTGCATTCTGCAATCCATGTCACTTTTCACTTTTTTGCAGATTTTATTTGTTTCCTTAAAATAGTGATGAAAAAATGTCTGTACCTGTAAGTGATTTCGAGACTTTGTTGTAGGACTTTTCAGGCATAATTTATAAAGCATGTCTCATACTTGGTCCTATGCAACGGAGCATGCTAAGTAAACCTTTTAAAATTCGAGAAGTCCTTGTTGAGTTCGTATTGGTTTTCGTAGTAATTTCTATTTCTCTCTGTATATTTTTGTATTCGGTGAAACCAATGAGAAAAGCAGAAGGCCCATTCTTACCAGTGGTGCTAAAGGGACAATGGCACCAGTACATAAAGAAATAATCGAGCTCTTTCTACGTAGTTTGAACTTATGATGTTTAAGTCGGCATCGATGGTATGCAACGAAACTCTATTTTTTATTCAGCATAGCTTATAATTATTATTAATTTGGACAATAAGTTTATCCTCTATAGCGACCCAAAAACCTGATCTACACGAAAACTTATTCCTAGTAGGATAAATCCATACGTCGCCTCCATGAGGAGTAGAACACGGTGAAAGAGTGGCGTACACACCGGTTTTCTGCTCTGAGCTCTCAGGTTTCGGGTTCGATTTTCGGAGGGTCAGCAGTGTAGAAAACCACTTTTTCTACATTTTATCGGGTTAGGTATTTGTGGTAACCTCGTTGTTTCTGGTTTCATAACACAAGTGCTTCAGTTACTTATTTCGGGATAAGAGCAATGTATGTAATGTTGTCTCTATATTTTCTCTTTTTTTAATAGAATTGAGATCATTTTTGCATTTTCACGCATTTTCCCAAAACTGGAGTAGACTGGGTTCTAGTCAGAGTCCTAGACAATTAAGTCCTTTAGAACCACCTTTCTCCTTTGGAATTTTATATAGATAAAAAAATTATGGAGATATTTTATATCTCCATGCCATGCCATTCCCAATACAGACAGAGATCTAGACAATTAAGGCGTTTCGACCCAACATCTACCAAAGATATTTTTGGGAAAACGTAACAATACATAAGTTTTTGAAAAAACCCATTGGTACGAGCTTACCACCTGGGAAGCGAACTCGGGCCCCTTGACTCAAATTTCGATGACCCTTCCACTCTCCTATCGTGATGGGCTATCGTTTATAAAGATATTTATATATGATACTAGAATACTTTATCTGAAACTGATCCGTGTAAATGCGTTTTGTTAATACTAAGCAAATTGTTTGTCATCAAAAAGTCGAACGTTTTAAAAACTCATCAATCATCAAAATACTTTTATTTCAATTCTTGTATAGCTAGTAATACTTTATTTACAGAAAAAATTATGTTAATATTTACAATACTTATTAACTAAAAACTATTATAATCGTAGAGCCCCACTCCTCGTGGTATGGTACCATGAACGCTGGTTGCATTTCCACGTTGAATGGCTAGACTTAACCGTTTTGCGAGAAAAGAACCAGCCCTCTTGTCACCAGCGGCAACGATAAGTCGCGGATACAATTCCTTTAGAAACTGTTTCGCGCGGGGACCCCACGGACCATTGTCTCTACGGCAAATGGAACAAATCTATAGTCTCCTTTCAAAGACTCATATTTCCGCCATTTACCCGATTCAGCTGCCTCTGATGCCGCCCCGGCCCTTATCGAAGTACCCTAGATATGAGAGGCCGCTAATGTATCGACGCAAGTTGCGTCCCACACAAGAGCTTTGCCTCTTTCCCAAGGAACTAAAGTCAAGCCGTCGGGTCTCTTACCATCCTCCCTAAATATTCCACAAGGAGTGGAATATATTCCGTGGAGGACTAACGCGTCGACGTCGCTGCCACAAGGACATCGATGTGGTTGACAAATCGATGCTCCCATTCGTATTCCTACAGCTATTCGTAAACTTTCATTATCCAGTAATGTACCAAGGTTACTTGATGGTAAAGCATGTAGCCAGTAACTGAATTCCTTTGTCGAAACACCTAGAAAGCGGGCGCGGTCTCTGTCACAGTGAAAATTGTTCAGTAAGCATTTCTGCACATTCTGAACCAACGGGATATCCCGCCGTTTTTGTGAGTTCGGTTCCAGTGGAATATCCTCGCCAGGACATAGACGTAACCATGCTTCTTTTGCCTCGGTAGCAAAGGTCAAGTCCAAATTATTCTTAAGAATTTTACGTGACCAATCTTGAACACTGTGTACGGAGGCAAGAGAAGCCGGCAGCGCAATATTTGAAACCTCTCTTATACCGACAGCTCCAAATCTAACAGGTAAAGTAGCTTGAGTCCAAAGCTATTTTGAGATTAAGGTCAATTTGTTTTAAAAATCAGAACATTTCCATGCTGGACTCGAGCGGAGTAAATAAGTAAATTTAGGAACAAGAACGCAATATTTTAAAATAGTAAGCGCTATATGAGAATTAAGAATATACAGTTTATTAACATGTTCTAAAAATTTATCAATTTTTACTTTCAAAAGAGGTGCCATACTCGCTATAAATAACGGCACTCCAAGGAGGTAAAGAGAATCCGCCTCAGTTACTTTAATGCCAGGAGATATATTGTTAAAATTTTGAAACAAACTGTGTCTATGAGTAGACAAACGGTCAGGAATGAAAAGTTCACATTTAGTATTATTTAATTCAAGGCCGATGTTTTTAAAATTTTGAATAATTTTTTGAAGGTCATTTTGCACGTCTTCTGGCTTTCCTCCTAGGGTTCCGTCATCAAGGTACCAAACATTGAGTTTGGATTTCAACTTTGAAATAATCGGTTGAATTCCCAAACTAAACAATGATGGGCCCAGTGGACCGCCCTGCTGAACTCCGAAGGCTGAGTCAATTAAATGATTTTCGTAAAATAAATTAGTGTTTTGACTGTAACATTACCAAACGTAATGGTAAATTTCCGGGGTATGTTTCGCCACCTCCTTTAGCAGGGTTGATCTGTCGAGCGAGTTAAAGGCATTCCTTAGGTCAACTTTCACGAGAACATCTGTTTGACAATTCGTTAAAAAAGTACCCACTGAATGTACTGCTGCCTCACAACCGCCTCTGCTACTGAAGCCTAACTGAATAGGCTGAAATTTTGACTTTAGATCGGAGGTTATGTGCCTACATGCTAATTTAGAAATTAAACACCTAAAAGTGGAACCAACAGCTATAGGGCGGATACCGTTACCTTTTTTTTAAAGGCATATAACCTTGCTCCATATATGATTTTAACAAAATTGGGATTTACATTGCCAGAAAGCATAAAATTACTTCATTTTGTTATGTCGCCCAAAAGAATTGGGCCGGCGTCACCGGCGGACGCGCTTACAAGATCTTTCAGATGTTGAGGTGTAATTCCGTCAATGCCGTCGGCACAGCCATTTGAGAAAGCCTTAATTGCCTCTTAAGTATCTTTTTCCGAAACTTGTAATGGCTGATAAGAAGGAGGAGGCGACGGTAGAATCAAGGAGGAATTGGCCTTAGGATGCTTCTGATGTAAGCTTTCAAGGGTGTCCGCTTTGTGAGGCGCCAGGATATCATCTGAAAGTAAAATACGCGATTCGTTTTTTAAATCACCATCCATAACTTTAGACTGGACAACTTTTTTTAAATCAAAATTGTGTGGTCTTGGAGCTATGGATGTATCTATCGGTGAATCAAAATTTTGAAAAGAATAGTTTTTAAGCTGGGACGTAATTGACTTACGCCCCGTTTTGTCAACATGTCAATGAAAATATGCAAAGTGAAATAGTTTTTGCCAACTAGTTACAGTGTCAAAAGTAAAACAATTTTGAATGTTTTTTTTTTGTTTTAGATTGAGACCACAACGAAAGTCGTTATAAACATGAACTGATACGACGACGACCTTCGTGGATGAGTGGTTTCCTAAGTGTCGCCATCTCGAGGTCCCGGGTTCGATTCCGGTCGGGTCAATGTAGAAAAACTAATTTTTCTACATTTTCTCGGGTCTGGGTGTTTGTGGTGTCTTCGTTGTTTCCGATTCCCATACCTGCTTACATTTTTACATATAACATTGGCATCAGAGCAATGTATGTGATGTTCTCCCTATCTTTCTATATATATGACACATAGGTGTAACACGACTTTTGGAATTACCACCATATGAAAACAGACGAAAAATGAATGCAATTTATCACATAAGTTAAGATTACTGTAATCAAAATTAATAAAATCTCTAAAAACTCTGTACCTCCTAGGCATACCGTAAGTTTCCAATTAAATTGTCTGAAAACTAACCCGAGAAGAATAGACACAGAGTAAGTAAGTTTAAGTCATTTAAATCGTTGTATAGTATACATAATATTTGTGGAGACGTTAATAAAGCCTTCTTTCGATAATTGCAGATTCTGAAGGGATTGATTTACAAATTTAAATTAGAATTCAATGTAATCGAACATCCCTCCCTTTATTAAGTTATTTAACAATCTCCAATGATCTCAATGTAACTCATTTAGAATTAAGCAACAGATTCCCGTCAGTTTTTTTTTTCGTCTTTGTAAAAAGGTCAATACTGAACTTAATAAGATCGTGACTCACTATGGTGTGACCTATTTTTTATTTTTGGAGTTTACTCCTTAAAAGTCGATTTGCATATAAAGCTACTGGTACGATAGTTTTATTTGTAGTGAAATCGAGTATTAAGCCTTATGGGCCGAGGAGCATAACAGATTCCACTGCATTTCTTCTCGCTTTTTATATTTTCTCATATTTACGCGTGTTGATGAGTACTAAGTTGAGGAATTTAGATGGAATACGACGTTTTTTCCTGTTTTTGTGTTAAAATTAATGAGTAAACAAATCAGCAAACAAAAAGATATAATTCGTACATAAGTTTATAAAAAACCCATTGGTATGAGCCTACCACCTGGGGTTCGAACTGTGGTCTCTTGACTCGATTTTCCGACCACCCAACCACTCGGCTATCGTGACTTTTTTTCAATCAAATGTAGTTACAATTTAAAGACAATTGTCACAGATTTACTATTTAGTTGGCAAGGACAGGTGATGAGAGTCCAACATTCTCACCGAATCAAACACCACGGTGTCGCTATATTTTGGCAGGGCCACGGGAACGCTTTCACACACAACTGCGACCCCACCCGCGCTGGCCCCCTTAGGTAGCTCTTACTCGGCAGAGAACTTGTACTTCTCCTGACTAGAAATACAGGCACACGGATGCTTCTACCTTTTTGGCCAATAAACACATAAGGGTAACAAATTTCCCTATCGCCCTTCCTGGAGGGCAGTATGCGGAGGGTAGATGCTCTAACCAGCACCAATCTTTCTGTTTCCCCACGGCGGATTTGAACTTTTGCTATGCTACCAACCACAATTCAGCCGTAGAGGGCAAGGAGGGCGCCTCGCAATACCAACACTCCTATGATCCCTCAGTCCCACCACAGCAATATCACTGATACGACCACATCAGAGTCGCGAAGGATAGGGAGCACCGCCAACCGCCATACACAAAATCCTGTTCAAAAGTAGGAGCCTTTTTTAAAAAGTAAAAGTTTTTTTGTAAAGTAACGACACAAATATTTCTTATACATGGAGTAGCTACCTCGGACCGTCTATTATCCGCTGGTTAGGTCAGACATGCAGGTTCATCTTGGTTTACCGTGGGTATCCAAATCACGTTTACTAAGCCCCACTGTAACGATGAAGTGGGGATCCTTTCGGGTGGATATGCTATGTGCCTACTATCCATTATGACGACGCCTCAAAGACATTGCATATAGCTACACACATTACCATACATGATGACGAAGATGGACTAGATGGATGGAGGAGGATTTATTGACGTGTTAGAAAAACATGACATGGCATTTTTTTGTGTTATAACAAAATTTAAAAATAAAAAACTTATTGAATTATTTAAAATATAGTTTCACGTTTGATTAAGTAATGAATCAACGTTACAACAAATAAACATTATAGTGCTTCTCTCTGGTGACGTAAAATACTCGTGTTAGAGATGAAGACGCTTTCAAATTGACACAAAATCCAATTGCGAAATACAGTAAAAGCAAATAAAGCTTTAGTAGAACAGGGACACTGTGTCTGAGCTTTACTTAATTTGACACTCTCAAAGTCCTAAACTCATTATATTCACTAAGTTTATAAAACAAAACTAAATAAAACTCCAGTTAATTTACCACAGGGTTTTCTAAATACAACAGTTTGAATATAAGATGTGGACTATGATATTGTTATCAACAGTAATTAGTTTAAGTTTGTAAAGAGCCATTTCCCGGCATAATTCATCGATTCTAAAATCTAATACTAGAGGTAAACTATCGTTTTTAATTTTTCGTGGTCTCTTTGTGAAACTGCTCACACCGAAGCACGCTTGTACATTTTCAATTTTTGATAATAATAATACTAATTATTTATTCTTTAACCAAAAAAATAAAACAATTTAAAATTTTTAGAAAATAAATAAGTAGGACCGAGACTTTATTTTAAGTAAAAACCTGTGTCATAGGATGGCGTTCTGTCATATCAAGTGAATGAAAAGTGTTTGTTTTACAATAATAAAAATATTACATTTTAATTATATGCAATTGTTACCTATATGTATAAAAAAGAGGAGAAAAAAAAACTAAACTATGCGCCAAGCTAAGCGTGTGTGTATATGTGTTTGTATATAAAAATACATATCGAATATCAATGCTCATACGGCATTGTCAGGGTGTCGAATACACTTCCGATGTACAATCCCTACCCATAGATAACTGTTTTGCAGAACGATTAATACACTTACTAAAATCATAATACATACATACATACATACATATCATCACGCCTCTTTCCCGTAGGGGTAGGCAGAGACCACTTCTTTCCACTTGCTACGATCCTTACATACTTGTTTCGCTTCGTCCACTTTCATTATTCCCTTCATACATTCTCTTCGATTCAGGGTACTCTTGACCTGGCCTTTTTCAGGACGTCCCTGATTTGGTCTTGAAACGTCCGCCTAGGTCTGCCCCTTCCTACACTTCCATTCACACTCGCCTTATATGCTTTTTTCGTCAATCGTTCTTCATTCATTCTCTCGACATGGCCAAACCATCTCAGCATACCTTTCTCAATTTTAGTCACTACATCTTCTTTCAGACCACAACGTTTCCTTATTTCACCATTCCTTATCCTGTCGCTCAGTTTAACTCCTAACATACTTCTTAATGCTCTCATCTCAACTGCATTTACTCTGCTTTCATGTTTCTTCTGCTATACCCAACTTTCACTTCCGTACATGAGTGTCGGAACCAAAACTCCCCTATGCACAGCCAAACGAGCCTTGTTAGACACCATCCGACTGCTCATAAAGGAGTGCAAAGCTCCATTCACCATGTTTCCTGCATTCACTCTTCTTTCAATATCACTCTCACACTTTCCATCTCTTGTGAACTTTGAACCCAGATACACAAACTCATTCACCTGTTCAATTTGTTCATCTCCAATCACTATATTGCAGTCTGTCATGACCTCATCTCTTTCAAACACCATTACTTTCGTCTTCTTTACATTCATCTTCATCCCCTTCCTAACAAAATCTTCACTCATAGCAGTTACCATCTCCTGCATCTCCTCGGCTGAAGACGCAAGTAATACTTGATCATCAGCATAGAGAAAACATTTGACGAGTAACTCATTCATTCTCAACCCACTTTCATTCTCTTTTAAATCTGTCAAGCAATTGTCCATAAACAGATTAAACAGCCACGGTGACGCTACACATCCCTGTCTAACACCTTTTCGATATTAAACCATTCAGTGTACGCCCCGTTTATCCTTACACAAGCACAGGAATCCCTATAAAGAGATTGCAATGCTCGTATGAGGATACTGCTGACACCTTTCACGGACAATGCTGACCACACTTCATTCCTCACCACTCTAT
Source organism: Sericinus montela (assembly GCA_029286605.1). Taxonomy (NCBI): domain Eukaryota; kingdom Metazoa; phylum Arthropoda; class Insecta; order Lepidoptera; family Papilionidae; genus Sericinus; species Sericinus montela. The sequence continues at coordinate 9,943,287 of JAGSMR010000008.1, read as the reverse complement.
CATAGGCCTTTTCTAAATCCACGAACGTGCAATAGACCTTCTGGTTTTTAGCCAGACACTTTTCAGCTATGCACCGCAAGGAAAAGACCTGATCCGTACACCCCATTCCCTTTCTAAATCCCGCTTGTGCATCCCATACTTTTTCGTCCGTTTCATTCACAACCCTTTCAATCAACACTTTCGCATACAATTTACCGACGACGCTGAGAAGGCTTATACCGCGGTAAATTACGCAGTCCTGCCGTGACCCCTTTCCCTTATATAATGGCACGATTACGGCTTTGCACCAGTCTCCCGGTACTTGCCCATTTTGCCAGCACATATTGAAAAGGCGGTACAGCTGACTAGCCACTAAGCCATGTCCAGTCCAGCATCTCGACGGTAATCCTATCATATCCGGCAGCCTTACCAAATCTCATACTTTTCAACGCTTTTACTATTTCATCCACGCTTATCTCACTGTCATCAACATTTATATTAACCATGGAAGGTGCCGGGTGTTGTACCTGCACTTCCTCTCTTTCAAATAAACATTCAAAATACTCTTTCCATCTCTTTAACACATATTCTTCTCCTTTTATAATGCTCCCATCTTGACTCCTGATTGTATTCAGCTCCGAGGTAGAGGTTTTTCCTCTGGCTGTATTGACGGATTTCCAGAAAAACTTGATGTTTGACTGGAAATCATAATCATCGATAATTTTGACGCACGACCTTGGTAGCGCCAATGTAATTATAAATAATAAATAAACATCTTCACGCAGTTCCTTATATAGGGGTAGAAATAGGTCTAGCCTAGACAATTAAGTGCCTTCGACCCACTTTTAATCAAAGATATTTTTGGGACAACATTACAGGTGGAGAGCCCGTCGCCGCCTTAAAATTGTATTGCTCATTCTCGCGATAAGTTTGTTTTCCTTCCTAATAGGGTTTCGACAAATTCTGACTTTAAAAGCATTATCATACTTTGTAGTTTTAACAGCATGCGGCGTAAAAGTGTAGTTGTATCTGTTGATAGTACGATATACGAAAATACGGCTGATACCAAGCTTTTGAAGTTTCTGGACGGCTCCATACCCACTTTGTGCGAGGCGATCACTGCAATCCTATTTTCTTAAATACCGAATTCCATATTGTTGAATATTATGAAATTATAATGAACACGAAAAAATATGTGAAATGGCACAAAATAAAAAGAAGTTTTTAAAATATTATACGTATTCCAAATAGTTATCAATGTCGTCACTACTCTGATTATCATGGGGGTGTATATTGGTAAACATCACAGTCCGTTCCGTAGGCCTAAGGTAGAACAGAAGTCTACCGCCCATTAAATACCTTTGTTTGGACCAAAGTTATCTGGGTCGGTACATCCATTGTTACCTAGTTCTATCATCAAATAACAGCTAAAGGACGGCGAAAGGTATACAGAGCAAATGTAATTACAGATAATGAAACATTATGTGTCAGTCATTGCAACGCATCTGTAGCCTTCTTCCTTTAAAATAATTCACATGTGTTATCAGTTAAGTAAGCTCATTTTCTGGCAAGTTAGCTCATTTTTCATATACTCTTTAAAATAGATTGTTAGAAATCTGCTATACTATATACTTGTATAATTTTAATGCTACTTAAACGTGAACTTAAGCCCGCCAGAACTTATTCTTTAATCCTTTGTTCTCTTGATGAATGTTCTTTGAATGTTCGATTTCATATTTAACACATTTAATTCACGGCTCAAATTAATTGTAGCGTTAAGAGAGCCCGACCATCTTGATTTATAAATTTTTTATTATGTTTATGAATACTATTATATAACAAAAGTATTAAAATATTTACTGTATATTATTAGTATATGCTATATTATATATACTATTAGTATATGCTAATCATGTGGATGTACATGCCTTTATAACGGTTTACGAATTTACCATTCCTTTTTTCCCATAACCCTTTAAATTTGTGACTAAGAGGAATGATTTGAAGATTGCCATGGCTTCCGACAAAAGGTGCAATAAACATCATCATTATAACGGCAAGCACACGTACAATTTACAAGACATGCTTTTTCCTTTTGCCGCAATCGCCCAAATTTATGTCGATTTTTTTTCGTAATATCTTTGCCGCTATCTCGGTGTCCTTAGTCGCCAATGGCATTCAAAGCCCGCCATTTAGTCGCCTTGTACAATACCTACGGGAAGAAAGAAGGTGCTCGAAAATAATATTTTTTATTTAATTATTATTATTACTATGTAGCAGCATCTAAGGTGCGGGGCAATTCCTACTGCAACCAGCCATCTGCTTGTCAAACAGAACGTAAGTAAGATAGGGTAAGTTTGTTACTTTTTCACTCCAAACTGTGTTTAGGATTTTATATAAGTCAGTTTATCTAGGGTTGGTCAGGAGCTTAGTTACCCTAACGAAAGTAACGGCTATACGAATTAAAAATTTATCTGAAATCGTAACCGAATCTGATATAAAGTTTTTGGATTGTCGTGGAGTCTAAAAAATACGAATTGTGTCAGGTTTTAGGTTTAGCTTGGATTGTTCAGACAAGGACCTGATATTATCTAAAACAATTGGATTATTGGGCAAAATTGTAAATCGTAATTTGAACAGTAGACAGATGGACACGTTGCACTGAGCTTTTCTTTGTGGCAATCATTGGACACCTCCAAAGATTGCTTAAAAGAAAAGCTCTAACCAATGTTTAGTAGTAGACATTTGATTGGCTGTGAAGAAAGAAAGAATTTACAACCCTAACCAGATGAAATTTCTCATCCTTGATCTTTTTACAATCACTCTCTTATTTCACACAAACTCTTGCTCTTTATCATGTCCAAATAAATAATGTATGTTTCTTCACTGTTAAACTCTCCTATCTTTTGTTTCTTAGAGAAATCCGAATTATTAGAAGAAGGTAAAATATTTGTTACCATTAAAAATAAACTGTTGTTAGCTGATTTATATTTTTTCCAAGTTTTGTTCACCATATTTCTTATGCTGTGTGAATGAGTTAAATCTGTGAGATAAGTCTTAGTACATTTAGTCTATGTCTCAGAATATTTGTGATTAGTCCTTCGGATATATGAAACTTCGTCTGAAACTAGCTTGTAGCCACAACTAGTTAGTAGTTTAAGGAGTTTTATGTATTAATACTATTTTTAACCTTTTCTCACTACTGTTTACACTTTTTTATTTCAATGCCAAAAAGATTGGTTAACTGTTACAAAATAAATTATAATCTTATAAGTACTATGCAATCAACAAAAGTATTTGGAAACAAAATAAAAAAATTGGCTTTAACGTTAAAGCCTCTATTCCATTCGTATTCATTAGCTGATTGTGAAATCAGTTTAATTCAGGTCAGTAGAGCCTGACAAATACTTGTTATATGAAGACGTATTTATTCAAATCCAGCCTTCGTCTATTTGTTTTTTTGAGGATATTTTAAACTTTGCAAGATAGCGAATAAAGATAGCACCTTTTTTAAAAAGACAACAGTATAGTATATTAGCTTTCTAAAGCAAACGTAAATACAATTATAAATAAATTTGTAAATAATTTAAAAAAATGTACGTATTTTATTTTACTTTTTATTTTATCTTCACGCACAATCCCTGACGGGGTAGCCAGAGAGAACAGATCGCCAAGTGTCACGACATAACTCTTTCGCTTCTTTCAGATTCATTATCTTCTTCATAAATGCACGTCGAGGTATCCGAGTACTCTTGACCCCCCCCTCTTCGAGCAATTTGCTCACATGGTCTTCGAAGGTTAGTCTCGGTCTACCTCGACCCCTTTTTATATTTACTTTCGCGCTATATATTTTTTCACCATTCGGTCTTCACTCATTCGCTCAACGTGTCCAAACCATCGAAGCACGCTCTTATCCATTTTTGTGACAAGGTCATCTTTCAAACCTGCCATATTGCGAATGTATGTAAATGTATGTAAATAATTTTAATTAAATTTTGTAAAAAGATTTGATGTATAATATCATCATATATGTATATCAAATCTTACAAACTAGACAATATTATATTTATTTTATCATACATTCATTCAATTGCTTTATTGTAAGTAGGTAAAGTTAACTAGCAACTTATTATTCAATAATTTATTCTTTTATCTTTACACTTCTACACCTATATTGGGAAATCCCAATATAGGTGTAGACAGAGGTCTAGACAATTAAGTCATTTCGAAGTTATAATTTCTGGACAACGTGACAGTTGGTATGTCGCTGGCTTTATTTAATTATATTATTTAACATTTTTTGGAAAACATGCAGCTAAGTTAATATAACTAATTTTAATATGCACCGAGGGCCAATTTAAAGTTTCCCCTTATAGAAAATATATAACATTGAGACATGATATAGCATTCAGAAACTGACTTAAGCATATCATATAATATTATGATCTAATTGTTGTCTAATATCTGCTTACTGTAATAAGGAAAGTGTTCTGCCTTTAATTTATTTTGACCGAAGGAATGTGGAACATGGCTGTTGGCAAACGGAAAAGTCAAAGATTGATTCCATATCACTACATTGACTATTTGAATATGTAAGTCAAATACTTAAATTGTACGTAAGTTGTGAAATAATCCTACGAGCCTGCCTCCTAGGGATCGAACTCGCGTGTCTTAAGTCGAAATCCCATCACCATTCGGTCATCTTGACTATAATTGGAAGTCTTCTTGGATAAAAAACAAAATAAAATTGTACTCAAAAGCACAGCTAATATTTCTTTTATTATTAAAAACATGTTAACACCTATGTTTCAAGTATAATGGTAGTCCGACGTTTAAAACTAAATCTTTTCAAAACACACATAATTTACTTCTTTTTTTTTATAGAAAAGTACGGCAAACGAGCAGGCGGCTCACGTAATGGTAAGTGATTACCGCCGCCCATGAACACCTGCAATACCAGAGGCATAGCAGATGCGTTGCCGGCCTTAGAGTGCCCCCTTTTACGTATATGTCATATCTTTACAACATGTGAATTTTCAAATCATTCGTGAAACTATCTAATACATATTCATTTAACAATGAAATGGTAATGGAATTAAATCGATAGGGTTTTAAAAGAATAATTTACAAATTTAAATATCATGTTTTGTGAAAGAAGAACTCTTTTGTCAGCAATACACTGAATTTTACATGTCTGAGCAAGCGCATTATTTCATTTGCATACTAAATTACATATCCTTCGTGTGTCGTGTTTCTGATGGATGTTTTTAATTGATAAAAACGTTGTCCTGAATTTTAATTTTTGCTTTCATGTTAACATTTCTGGTGTTTGAAATATAAATTATTAAAAAAAAAATTAGAACAAAAAAAAAGTGAAATTCATTAATGTAATAGTCAATACGCACAAAAATGGAAAGCGGCAGTATGAAACACTTATTAAAATCTCTTAGATAATTGTAGCTCATCACAACATAATATGTTCTTAAAATACTTAATTTGTTCAGTCTAAATTAAGCAGCATATCTAAAAAGTTCCAATATAATGTTTTAAATACTGTATGTGGCTAAAAATACCTTTCTAAACATTTTTTGTAGTCACGATAGGTTTGGAGATTGTAATCCGAGACGAGGACCTGAGTTTCGATACCCAAGGCTTGTACTAATGGTTTCTTTTTTTTTTTTAATAAAACGATTTTCGGATTTTATCGCGTTTTTAATTAGTTTTTACAAACTATTTTTTTCTTGACGTTTCGGATGCTTTACAGCATCCTTGGTCACGGGGGGACTGGAAATCCGAAAATAGTTTTATTTACAATGTGTAGTATTCGCGTAAATACAAAAAATCTAATAGATTTTTTCAAAACTTACGTACGATTTATTTCGTTGGCTTGGACATGAAGACTGCGATGGGCTCTCCACCTGTCACGTAGTCCCAAAAAATGTCTTCGGTGAAACGTGGGTCGAAAGGACTTAATTGTCTAGACCTCTGTCTACCCTGTATTGGTAATAGTGTGAAGATGATTATCATATTTATTTTTAACTTTTTTAACATACTCTTCCTTAAATATACATATGTATTTCTATAATATATAAATATATTTTCATATAAAATTACCAAATAATCAATATTATAAAGTTATCAAAGCTGATCCGATACCTGAGTTATTTATTGGACCTTGTGACGAGGTTGTGTGTTCGATTCCTAAGAAAAACATTTGTCTGATGAATATGAATGTCATTCATGTCCCGAGTACAAACTCGAGACATAAATGTTTATATATACAGATGTATATTTTTCTACATAATTATGTATGTATATAAATATATCGTAATTATGCTAAGGTTAGACACCAAAACGGCAATAGGGTCACCACGTTGTCGCGTTACCCTAAATAGGCTTCGGTGAAAAGTCGATCGAAAGGACTGTATTGTATAAACCTCTGCCTACCTCAGTATCATGAAATAGCGAGAAGATAAAAAAGTTGTTCTCATTGTAATTATGCCATTGTAAATAATTATAATATTGTAATATGTTGATAACCTACTTGTCAAATCTTTGATTCGAATTTAAATTGTAACGATGTAATGGGCAATTTTTATTTAGAGCATTTTTTTATTATTTGAAATTTATTTTACAAAAGTTTTTAGATTGTGTGTTTATTATTTCTGCAAAATCAGAGAAGAAAAGAAACGACTGATACAGATTGAATCAATGACATTGATGTATGTATGGACATTAAGAATTTGTATTTCGGTTCCATTGTTAGATTTTGCTTTCAGAATCAGTGTATTACACTAAGGCGGGGTCAAACTCAACCTTTTTAGGGTTTTATGCTAATCCTTAATACTAAACTTACGCCATCTGCTCTTCTATTCATTTGTCCGTTGAGCAGTGGGCTTTATCTGCTTTCCTTTTTTACCTTAAGCTACAACGAAATGTGATCGAGTTTTCGATAAGGTTAGTGTGTTTAGCACTTTTGGCAATTTGTAATATAGTCAAATTCTCCTCTTCGGTAGTACTGCAAAATGCGTATAAGGCGTAGAAAATATTTGGAATGGTAATTCCTCGACAACCTTTTGAGGTTATGGAATAAAATGAGTATACATTAAAATATAATGTACACCTGGGACAAGTGTTAACAAATTTAATTAGCTAATTTTGCATGTACACTGTCGGTATCGAGACATAAATAAATAATAATATACAAAAATAACGATTTATTGTCGATTATTATTATTATTATATAAGTCTACCATAATAATGAGATAATCAATTTCACGATTTTTCGACGTCTATTCGTAATATATATTCGCCTTTTCATTTATTTGGCATAGTCATAATAAGTATTTGCTCCCTCTGGAATTAACTAATTGGGTCAAGTATTTCCATTAGGTAAGCACTAAATGAGTTTCGTTATTTCATACTAAAATTTCTGAATGAAATTCTTAATACAATTTAATTATTTAAATAGAATCATAGCAATTTTAGTCCTGCATCAATGTCGGATTACGACGCTATTTTGTCGGAAATATTAAGTTTGACTTGGGGATGGAACTCTTAACTCAAAATTCCGACCATCCAACCACTCGGCTATCGTGACTTTGTTATAGCAACAATTGTAATCACATAATGCTTCAAATCCTGCGTGGTTTCAGCAGAAGAAGATTGCAAGGCCGTCTCTTTCCGTGGGTTTCGTAAGAGGTAGCTAAAGTCTTGAAAATACAATCGGTTTCCGATGCGGTGTAACCATTTCAATTCAGCAAATCGATGTCGGGCTAAAGCGTCTAAGGTTTTAGCCTGTGTGGTACTACGATCACCAATCCGCCAAGCGTTGTGACTATGGCAAATCCTCCCGTATAGGAAAAGATGAAAATTAAATTTAATGAATAATGTTACAAATGCCGCCGTGCCGTGTGGTAACGGTGTAAGAATATCATTTTAAGACTCCCTTTCTATTCGTTGGTGTCGTAAGAGGCGATTAAAAGAAACAGCCTTGAACATCAATATGACAACCGATAGATGGTGGGATAACCATCTCAAATAATATCAGACCAAAATAATCAGACCAGATCAGTCCAATGTGTGTGTGTGTGTGTGTCATATGCGTTATCAATTCTGAATATGATGACATGAATTTGAGAAGGAATGCCTCTTGGTCCCTAGTTATAATGGCTTTTCTGAAACATAAACAACGTTTGTTACACGGAGTTTGGAGATTGAGATTCTGTCAGAGTCAATGGGGAAGTGATCACGAGTGACACTTCGCACTATAGAAGCTGCTGCTCGTCATCGATGTGTTCGGTTTTTTACGTTATCCTGCCTATCTATCTCTATACATATATCTATATGTAACCATTTTTACTACTTATTCTTACTCTACGAACATAGCACAGAGCAACTAATAAATAACACCATGAGTGGGTGTGCCACTCATCCACGGAGGTCATCGACGACAAATATATAACAGATTTAAATAATGAAATAATGCAATTATAATATTTTCAAGACATACCCAATACTGCGATAGACAGAGGACTAGACAATTAATTAAGTCCTTTTGACTCACCTTTCACAGAAGACTATTTAAGGGACGATGTGACAGGTGATGAGCCTGCCGCCGTCTTTATGTTCAAGCCAACGATGTAAATCGTACATAAGGTTTTTGAAAAAAAGTCCCTTTGGTACGAGCCTACCTGAGGACTAACTACTACCTGAGGATCGAAGTCGGGTCTCTTGACACTCGGCTAACGTGATTTTTTTTTATAGTAAAGGGAGGCAAACGTGCAGGTGGATCACGTGATGGTAAGTGATTACCGCCGCCCATGAACAACCGCAATACCAGAGGCGTAGTAGATGCGTTGCCGGCCTTTGAGAAAGGTGTGGGCCTCCGGTTACCTGCACTCACCAGACGAAACGCAGAAGTTTGTTAAACTTCTCTTTCTCGCCGGTATTCTGTAAGGCCCTGGTACTTCCTCGGTCGAGCCGGCCCATTCATGCAACAACAAAAGCTGGTGCGTGGCTCTACCACTATTAAAGAAATAATGAAACCATTAATTATTTTAACTTTTAGAACTGAGTGCTTCTTTAGCTCCGTATTGTTAAAGTTGCATGAAAGTAAAAAGCAACACTAAAAAGAAAAAGTAAATCACGCCATAATGAGAATTAAATTAAATTCTTTCGAAGTGAGACTTAAATGAGTGCTAAAATTTTATCGCTATCGCTTACAAGTATGAAATGCACACTAATTTTCAATTAAAATTGTATAGCATCAATAAAAGTAGTTAACGTTTTTGACTACCCCGGCATAATTTCAAGTGGCGCGATATCGATCCAGGCTAGAGCATTTTTGGAAAGCTTTCATGCTCAAAATAATTCGCATATTTAATGGAATATAAACAATTAAAAATATCAACCTTTTCAAACTCTGTTTACTTTCCATTTAGCTTATAAAATATCACTCAATCCGCCGATACCAATTACTTACATCAAAGGTCGTTTGTCATTCTTGAATTAGATTGCTTTATTCTAATAAATGAAAAATTCCTCAGCCTACTTTATAAATATAAAAATTGATTTTCCTATATAATCTGAAATTACTTAATCTCAATATTGTTAGATCGATCACATTGAACGGCAAATATTTATGGTTATTAAACAAATATGGCGCTTGTTAGTATAACGCACGTGTTAGCTGTCGATTTTAAATTTCATTTATTTAATGTCCTTTTACTAAATGATTTCTTGTATTTACGCGAATACTACACATTTAAAATAAAACGATTTTCGGATTTTATTGCGCTTTATAGCATCTGAAACGTCGGGAAATAAAAATAGTTTGTAAAAACTAATTAAAAACGCGATAAAATCCGAAAATCGTTTTATTTTGAATACTTTTTCTTATTTAAATTTTTAGATTGGGAAAAGAGTCGCCATCAAAACGGGTATCAAAGCATTTGAGTTTTAAATCATCACATGGCGCAGTAACAACATCAACTTCTGCACTGTACTCAACTTTGGCACGAAAGCGGAGTATTTGGGTAATCGAAATTCGAACTAAGATATTCAATTCGAGTTCGCAACCAAGGGAGAAAACTCGTAATAATAATTTTTACAAAACTTATGTAATTGCTGATAATCAGCGTTGACTTAGATGCTAAGATGGCTAGAGACTCCCCCCGTTTATACAAATTTGCAACGGTGAGATATGAATTGAAAGTATAAAATTGTCTAAACATCTGATTACTCAGTATGGAACGTATGAAGTGAAGAATTGTATTTAGAATGAAACCAACTTTAACGGCTGCAAAATTCGAGGCGTATTTTAGAGGGGCATGCGCTCAGCGCATATCATGTATTAAACATGGTTAATAATAATAAAACACAGTATAAATATAAAAGAAAACATATATCTGAGTAATTTGACTATTCTAACTTTTATATACATAACAAAAGAAGTTTTACACATATTCGCATCGTTTGGCAAATTTGTGCATGAAAACATCGCTGATTTTTCCATTTCTCCTCGAAACTATTTTGTAGGTTTTGCGTTTGGTTTGTTTTGGAAAAGTCTTTTAACTTGGATCACTAGCTAGAAAGGGTTCAGAATCGCGGTTAATTGAAGAGGTTTATCAATATTTAGACTTTAAAAAGCATAAATTTCGTCGACCCGTACTGTCAGAATGTATTTCCTAAGCATTAGTATTCTTACACATATAAGACTCATAAGTACAAATTAACCCTTGTAAAACTATTTGTAAATAAATAGTTATCATAATCTTGAATCGATCCTTAGTTCTGAAATTAAAGAGAAATCGATTGGGTTTGAAAAGTTCATTGTCGTTATTAATTTTTTGTTATATCAATTTGGCTCAATTTTGAAATAATCAGTGTGTTATGTTCCAGCTCTTTGTGTCGCTTTATAATATTATCTCTGTCTATTTCTTCATTTTATTTAATTTAATATTCCTTAATAAGGTCTTCTTAGAAGTTATAAAAAGAAATTTTTCAATGTCTTTTTCACCCTAATGAGAACATATTAATAATGTAGCGAATGATATCACTATAATTGAATTTAAGATATCAAATACGATCAGAAGGGAATAGATTTAGAAGGTATTGTTCCTTTAAATTCTTGACCCTTTGGTCCTTCTAAAAGTCATTTATGTATTATTACTTAATATATCTTTGAGGTAATGAGAGAGAGGAAAATCATCGCAATTATAAATAAATAAAAGATATAAATATCTTCACGCAATTACCAATACCGGGGTAGACTGAGATCTAGTCTAGACAAGTACACCTTCCACCGAAGATATTTTCGGGACAACTTGACAGGTGGTGAGCCCGTCGCCATCTTTATGTCCAAGCTAACGATATAATTTCGTACATAAGTTTTTGAAGAACCCATTGGTACGAGCCTGCCACCTGAGGATCGAACTCGAGTCTCTTGACTCGAAATTCCGACCGACCATCCACTCTGCTATCGTTACTACATTATAAATTAATAAATAATTAATTAGTTAAATTAACTGTGGTTTCTATTCTAGTGTAAAAAATTTAAAAAGTTCATTTATATTATCGTAATTTGTTATAACAACGTAAAGCATAAATAATATACATTCATAGATTCTTAGGTAGTATTGCATTATTTTCTAACTCTTTATGCTTATAAAAACGACGCTGTTGATATTTTGCGTTTATTTTCTTATTGAAAATATGTTTTAGTTATCTATGTTTTTTAATTTCAGATCAAAGAGGGTAAAACGACGTCTACGAGTAAGTAACGCAAAGTGAATTCGAAGGGACTTTTCGCCCTTTGAAATTAAAGAGAAATCGATTGGAGGGAACAATGGCTCAGCTACGAGTAAAAAAAACATAAAAAGTACGTTTTGAATTGCGATGTATTTACCAGACGACTTTTGGTGAGGTTTCATTTAATTTAATCCTCTATACTGGTAATGTGGCACTGTAAGGGTAAATAAGGAAAATATATACGAGGTCTAAGACAAGGTCTGTACCTCACTTATAACTGATTCTGCCGTTAAATAGTAGTATAGTAACTGTAGTGTTCCAGTTCAAAGGGCATTACTTGCAATGAGCTATTCTATCTTAGCTCGGGGATAATAACGCATTTTATCTTAATTCTTAGGGGCGAAAACCACTAATACTGCCAAGTGTGGGGGTTCAGCTAGTTATATGTAAAGTCACACACACACAAACACACACAGATATAATTAAAAATGTTTAAGGTATACATTATTATGTTGGGGATATTAGATCTCTATATAAAATAGGATCGAAAACTTGTCACTCCTAATACTCCTAACTAGCTAAATATATGTCTTAGCTCTCTTATATGTATCCATCATTAATACATCGATGAAACACTTTTTGAAATATATTAATACACTCAAAAGTCACGATAGCCGAGTGGATGGGTGGTCGGAATTTCGAGTCGAAAGACCCGAGTTCGATCCCCGATCGAATGGGTTTTTTCAAAACCTTTGTCCGATTCATATCGTTCGCTTGGACATAAAAACGGCGACGGGCTCACCACCTGTCACGTTGTCCCGAAAATATCTTCAATGGAAGGTGGGTCAAAGGGACTCAATTGTCTAGAATAGACCTCTGTCTACCCTTGTATTGGTAATTGCGTCCAGATATATATATATATATATATATATATATATATATATATATATATATATATATATATATATATATATATATATATATATATATATATATATATATATATATATATATATATATATATATATATATATATATATATATATATATATATATATATATATATATATATATATATATATATATATATATATATATGTATATATATATATATATATATATATATATACATATATATATATATATATATATATATATATATATATATATATATATATACAGTCTATCAGTAATTGCCCGAATATAAGTCCCTCTCAAAGATAGCCACAAGGACGTTGATAAGCTACCAGCATTCCATCTCTCCTCCCCGCGTAGTTTTGCAGGGAAACCCTTTGTATGATGATACATATAGGGAACCCATATGTATCTTCAAATAAAGTTTTGTTCCCACACTTGCCATGCCGGTCGAGTGGTTGTGCTCGTTAATACGTTACCAGATAAATTATTGTAGTAATTTTGAGGTATAATATCCATCTGTTATGGGGAAACACATGCTCTTAACTATTTTCCCCTCCATTTGTTAGGATTGTAGGGATTTAGCTTGAAGGATATTGTTCTCATTGCAATTCTGGAGATATTTTTCGTGACTTTTTTTATTTTTTCTCCATTACACTTTGATTTACTTGAAAATTCAAATAAATCAAAGTGTAATGGAGAAATGGGAGTAATTTTACACAATCATCGTGGATAATACACAAAACTTTCTAATAAAAACTTTATAATAAGAGCGGCATAAGTTCGATCCCCAAGTGGCAGTCGTACCAATGTGTTTTTTTTTTCAAAACCTATGTACGATTCATATCGTAGGCTCAAAGACGGCGACGGCGACGGTAGGACATAAAGACGGCGACGGGCTCACCACCTGTCACGTTGTCCCGAATATATCTTCGGTGGAAAGTGGGTCAAAGGGACCTCATTGTCAAGACTAGACCTCTGTCTACCTCTGTATTGGGAATTGCGTGAAGATATTTATTTAATTGTATATTTTTAATACACTCGAGAGCAATGAATTCGAGTCACTTAAAAAAAGCTATAAATCTCGGAAACAGCAAGCTCATGGGCAGTAAGACGACGACATGCTGAAGCTAACTTGAAACCAATAATACCTGCAAATGGTCGTAATCTGGAGTGCGGTGATCGTATTTCAAGGGTATGATATGCCCAGAACCATTTTAATTGGACTATTGAAGATTGGTCAAAAGTTATGTTCTCCGACGAATCAAAATGTATGCTCTAAAATTATGATGGAATGGATGTATAGAAGACCAGGGGAAATATTCATGCAACCATACATAGAAGAAAAAGTAGCTTATGGTAGTACTTGTGTGGGTCGGAATTTCATCTGAGAGTCGCATAGAACTGGTGTTTATAGAAAACGACTCTTTAACAAGCGCAAGATATGTGGAACAAATAATTAAGGATTGTTTGATGTTGGCACATTTATGGTCAATTTGGGTGAGGGTACTATTATGCATGACAATGCCCGACCTCATACTGGTTTCTATGTGAATGACTACCTCCTAGAGATGAACATTACTCGTATGGAGTGGCAAGCACGCAACCCGGATCTCAACCCGATCGAGCATGCATGGGACGAGCTAGGGAGATGCGTCTCAATGAAACTCTCTCCCAAACGTAAAAACTTTCCATCTTCCTATGTGTCTGTGGTAAACGTCTAAAGGAAAAGCTTTGAAAATACTATTAGTTACAGAAAGATAGCAGGATAATCAACTCGAAAAATGCTTGACCGAAATTGGCGAATAAAAACAACTAAAGTGTAAACTACACTGTTGTTGCAGTCAGCCAATTCGATTCCGGCAAGGGCTTAATCAGCCAGCCAGGCGTTATAATTATGACTTGAAGTGAACTTTTACAGGCACTTTAACTTTAACACCGAGGTTTTGTTTCAGAGATCTCGCAACTCCCTGCCAATAATCAATCAAAAAATTTCTATTTAAGAAAACCCTTTTTAACCAAACATTAACTTAACTACGTAACTATTTTATGTTATTTTACGTACGTACCATTTTATGTTATTTTACTTAAAACAGTTTACCTGTTTACTACAAATTTTGTTTAATTTAACTGTTTGTTGCATTTTCAACTTAAATAAAAATATCTGCGGTTTAATAAAGTTATGTTATTTTACTTAAAACAGTTTACCTGTTTACTACAACCGACTTAATTTAGTCCAGTTCAACCCTAAAAAGACACAAGTTTGCGCGTTTACTTCTAAAAAGAAACCCTTCGTCGTGTCACCTCATTTTGAGAGCACTCCCCTTGTTGCCTCTGCCAGTATCGAAATCCTTGGCGACGACATATCGTGCGACGTTCAGTTTCGCGGTCACATGGAGGGGAAGGCCAAATTGGCTTCTAAGAAGCTTGGCTCTACTGAACACGACAGAACTTCATGCCGGCCCACCGCCTGCAACTTTATAAGGCGCAGGTTCGTCCGCACTTGGAGTACTGTTCACATCTCTGGGCGGGGCACCCCAGTGTCAGCTCCTTCCATTTGACCATATCGCGACGTCGACGACCATTTTCTATCTGATAGGCTACATCTCTTGCATTGCGAAGAGATGTTGCATCTCTTTGCATTTTTTACAAGATTTACTACGGGGAGTGCTCTGAGGAATTGTTCGGATTAATCCCTGCCGCTGAATTTCACCATCGAACCCTACAGCATAGTCAAAAATTCCATCAACACCATCTTGATGCTTTGCATTCCACCACAGTGCGTTTTCGCGGAATTTTCTGCCACACACTTGCACTTTATGGAATGTGCTGCCGTCAGCGGTTTTTCCGGACCGATACGACTTAGGGACCATCAAGAAAAGAGCCTATACCTTTCTCAAAGGCCGGCAACGCATCTGCTATGCCTCTGGTATTGCGGATGTTCATGGGCGGCGGTAATCACTTACCATCGCGTGAGCCACCTGCTCGTTTGCCTCCCTTCCTCATAAAAAAAAAACTTTGTAAAAGTGTTGACTTAGCTCTTTTTTGACAAATTGATAATGACATTAACTTCAGGCCTTGTGTATAATAATTTACTATGAATTTTATTTGTTTCAGAGCTATAGTGTTAAGTTTCTGTTAAACTATTTTCTATTCATGGATTTGCTATGTATGCTAGCATAGAATGTAGGACATTATGTAATTGTGTAAATGTAAATATTAACTGGAGGAAACACATTTATAAGTCACGATAGCCGAGTTGTTGGGTGGTCGGAATTTCGAGTCGAGATACCCGAGTTCGATCCCCAAGTGGCAGTACCAATGAGTTTTTCAAAAACTTATTTACTTATTTCATCGATGGCTTGGACATAACGGCGGCGACGGGCTCACCACCTGTCACGTTGTCCCGAAAATATCTTCGGTGGAAGGTGGGTTAAAGGGACTTAATTGTCTAGACTTGACCTCTGTCTACCCCTGTATTGGGAATTGCGTGAAGATATTTATTTATTTATATTTACATTTATTTCTATTCAGTCATAAGGGATGTGGATTCGAATACTGCTAGGGGCAAAATTTGGATGACGTCGAGGAACGCTTATACACGACTGTGTGAACGAGAATGTTAACGAATAGTTATTTCTCTCATAATGGGACATTGCCAGAAGAAAAAAAATATAAAGACTACCTTTATCAAAAAACTAATGTACGATTTATTTCGATGGCTTTAACCTAAAGATAGCGATGAACTCACCACCTGTCAAAAAATGTGCGTGAAGATATTTTTTACCTATGTTCACATATACACTATACATACTCTTCTCATCTTCACTCTATCGACTACTGATAAACTGTGTAAAAGGTTTGTACAATCAGTTAAGACATAATCCAACTAGTCTAAAAGCTTCAGCCGCGATAATAACATAATATTTCAACACTCTGTCACGTTGTCCCGAAAATATCTTCGGTGGAAGGTGGGGACCTCTGTCTACCCCTGTATTGGGAATTGTGTGAAGATATTTTTTTTTTCATTAGTACGAGCCTGCCACCTGGGGATCGAACTCGGGTCTCTTGACTCGAAATTCCGACCACCCATCCACTCGGCTATCGAGACACTCTTAAAATCTTGGTAAGTTATTCTCTGTTTCTCTCAATGTATTTATCGTTTATATATACCTGTATACAGCAAACTAAGGTTATTAGAGACATTAGTCTTATTACAATTCATGATGTGACAATGTCGTTATGGATTTTAAACGATCTATGCACGAAACATATAAACGGGTAAAGACACCGTGAACATAAAACATTTATGACCTATCGTGTTGGTGACCTAAATGATCATAAAAGATAGTAAAATATATATAGTTATTAAAATACAAACCTACAATCGATATTTGACGGGTAATTTTAATGTAGGCAATGCTCAGCGTGCTACAGAAAGGGCTACGCTTGCTTCGTACTCAGCTCCAATCCGTAATAATAACATCCGCGGTAAAACTAGGAAGTTTTAAGCAAATTTGTAAACTTATTTTATATAACAAAAAGCGGGACATATCGTAGAACTTCTGACTAAAAGGTTTTCAAAGTAAAGTAGCTTGGGACATACCTCGGAATATAGTTTGAGCCGCTATTTCCTAACATAATTTAACAGCCTTGAAAATATAAACTCGATAGACAGATATAGCTGACAATTACTGCGTGTCAGTTTTTAAATGTTCAACTTTACTTACCGCTTTGGTGTTCAATTCACTTTTTATTTTGTGGGCTACCCTGTACACATCCTTAATCTTCACGGTTTTTCAAGGATTATAATTTTATTGATTTCTTAAGCAAGAAAAAAATAAATATTGACGGCTTAAAGCATTTTTAATGTAAAAATCCGTATTGTATTTTAAACCATACTCTCATGATTAATATATATATGTAAATATAATGTACTTTCATTTGCGTTGTAAGAGCAAGTATGCAGAAATAAAATTATGCGAAATCACGAAGCTGCGAGCTTTTGGAGCATATAATATGACGAAATATTTTACAACAGTATACTATACTTAACCAAATGTGTGTGTAATGTATGATTGAGCGCGTTTGTAAAATTAAAAACGAATTTGTTATATATCCAACTTATTACTACATAAAAGTTTCAAAAATTACAAAACTTTTAAAATTTATCGCTGTACCATGCCACATTAAAAGAACCAATCTCAAACCTTTGTTCATAAAATTAAACCGATTTTAGAGATCACAAAAAAGCAAAGAATAACCTTTTTTTAACTAAACTTGTTATATCATAATTTTAATGAACTATTCTGAGAATCACTATTAACTGCCGTGGTTGAAGGCTGTGGCGTAATAAACGCGATACAGCTATATAACAGCTTAATATATTGTTCCTTATATCTTAATATATTGTTTTTGGCGGAAACTTTATATTACTTCAATGTTAATATTTATTCAAGACACGTTTCATCCTGTAGCCACAAAATACACTACAATGATAATGAAAAAAAAAGACGTGATTGAATCGATTTTTACGTATAGAACGTACGACGAACTCATTTACGTATAGAAATATCTCTCTTAAAGTTAGTATTTCAAGATATTTGACAATTTATAAGCATTTGGCGTTGAAAGTTACTGTGATCAGAATCTGTTTAAATTATTTTTTTAAAAAATTGTCACGAAAGCCGAGTAGTGGGGTGTTCGGAATTTCGAGTCAAGAAATTCGAGTTCGATCCCCAGGTACGAGGCTCGTACCGATGGGTTTTTCAAAAACTTATGTACGAATGATATCGTTGGCTTGGACATAAAGACGGCGACGGGCTCACCACCTGTCACGGTGTCCCTAAATATCTTCGGTGGAAGGTGAGTCAAAGGGACTTAATTGTCTAGAATAGATCTTTGTCTACCTCAGCATTGGGAATTGCGTGAAGATATTGTTTTTTTTTTTTAATTTAATTTGATATTATTTGACAGAAAAGTTGATCAACTAGTATTGAGTTATAAATGCTATTGCCTGATAACAGATTATGGGATAAACAACTAAAATATGAAGCGAAATATTGTAAGAATCGCAATGTCTTAAAGGTTCTCATTTTGTTATCGCAAAATCACTTGCAAAGATTTATAAGCTGCAAAGTATTCTTGTACGTGTGTTTGTTTTAACAAATTCGTAATGGCTAAGTAAGTTATGTTGTGTTTAGTCGTCAATTTGTTATTTCAAATAATAAGTAATATTTCTTTTTGGAGCCTGTTGCGATAACCGATTCAGGCTTTCTAAAACAAAGTTCCTCTTACAACTTATCATGCTTTTATTGCAAAAAATTACATCATAGAATTCAGAGCATATGTTACTTTTGTGCTTACGCACATTTTATGTTAATAATAGTTTAAATTTATCTTTTTAAAATGTGTAGTGTTTCCCTCACCAAAAGTCAAAGAGAATTTAATTAAAAATTTGGAAAATAGAAGAGAAAATAACATCTATGATAAAAGCAAAGGATAATATATTACCTACTATAGAACGATCATGCGCTTAAGTTATGTTTTTAGCGTCTGTAGTGGACAGAGCGTGTACCTATGCCATACCGTTTTAAACAAGATGCTATTTAAACGAGTCCCAAAACTAAACACATGCATAACTTTTTAACCCCCCAAGAGGTAGTTAAAATTAAACCTTCTCAATTGATAAGATTATCGCACAGTGTGAATTGGAATAAAAAGTGTCAGAGACTCAGAGGATCGTAGCTGTCTTTTATGAGTGTCGCGCAGAAATTGGAGTTTACATTTCAAATATTCCGGATAGTGATACATTTCGAACAGTGGAAAGTATCCTGACTTGTCTTCGTTGGCGAGTGGGAAGCCATTTCAGCTGAGAACGGAATTAAGATATATGATCAAACTTGCGAAGACAAAATATGAAGCGGATACAATTATTAATGAGACGTTCCAGCTTGTCTAAGTAAACTTCATTAAGATCAGGATAACACACATCAGCATAATCGATGATGGGTAAAATAAGAGATTGCACCAGAATTATCTTTACCTTGACGGGGAGAAAGTTACGAAGGCGATTGAGTACATTCAAATTGGTACTTCATTGTAGATCATAAAACACAAAATCAAGGAAACGTTAAAAATTAAAAGGTAGATACTATTGTAAATATAAACATAATTTTGTTTCAGTAACTGAAGTATTAAAAAAATAAGGTACAATCTGGCGGCCTTATGGCTGCATTGCGGTCTCATTCAAGCAACCAAACCGACTCTTGGTAACAGTTACTTACATATTTGCATAAATAAGAATCTCCTTTAAGGGGGATTTGCTATGATCCACATTGTACCAAAGGCGCGGCTGTGACGGCAGCCGTGCCTTCGGTCATTTTGCTTATTTTAGTATTTTTTATAGAAAAGGGAGGCAAACGAGCAGGTAGCTCACGTGATGGTAATTCTGGGGGGGCGGCACTCTAAGGGAGGCAACGCATCTGCTATGCCTCTGGTATTGCGGGTGTTCATGGGCGGCAGTAATCACTTACCGTAACGTGAGCCACCTGCTCGTTTGCCTCCCTTTTCTATAAAAATAACTACTTCCGTAAGAAAGGACTTGACATGATCACACTTGGCAAACAAGGAATTTCTTTACTATAGAGATAATTACAAATATGTAATATACGAATACAATTTCTTTTTATTACTTACTGGGGAAGGTTTTGGTTGTGCTCTTCTCTTATAAATAATAAATATAAATAAAGATCTTCACGCAATTCCCAATACAAGGGTAGACAGAGGTCTAGTCTAGACAATTAAGTCCCTTTGACTCACCTTCCACCGAAGATATTTTCGGGACAACGTGACAGGTGGTGAACCCGTCGCCGTCTCTATGACCAAGCCAGCGATAAAATTCGTACATAAGTTTTAGAAAAACTCATTGGTACTGCCACCTGGGGATCGAACTCGACCCGAGTTGAAATTCCGACCAACCAACCACTCGGCTATCGTGACTTTTTTAAGCTCTTCTCTTCTTTGTACTATTTGCGATCTAATGTTTTTGCATACGAAGTGGTATGGTAAACTTATGACAACAACATAATATACAATCTTCTTAAAAGTAAAAAGTTATTTAAAAATTTCCATTATATTAAAACTTGACATAATAAAACAAATATTACTTGTTATTCTATTATTACCCAGCGTGCATAGGCAGTATGAGAATTATGATAAATAGATAGTCCCTATTGAATAACATCTCATACGCTGAATAAACGTTGCCGACACGGGCGTCCTCTGGGATTGTACTCGAGATTACTAAAGACATTTATATAAAGAAAATATACATTTCACTTCCTTCAGGTTAATTCCTTTGTACCCAATTTATGTTTTTGAATAGCTTACAGAGTTTTTACCTAATAATAAATGTACAATGGTAAAGATCTGACATAAAATCTAAAAGCCCACAATAAAGCACATATTCTACCTCAAAAAATCGGTTATGTGCTGGTTGGATTTGACACAAATATTTGTGATATGTAACAATTACAAATTTTTTTCATTGTTACTATTATAATTACATGTAGGTAGCGGAGGTTTAATGCATGGGCAATTGTTTTTATATATACCTTTAACTTTTTTCATCTTCACTCAATTTCTCATACAGGTTAGGCAGACACTGTATATTGGCTTGGCTTATTTTCAAAAGTTTTGTTACTTTTATATCGATATGCAAACACCAAGGCGGTCATGTTCATATTAACAATGACTATTTCGAGTAAATTAAATCAATTGTCATTTAAAGCTATATCACAGATTATAAATAATTGACAAAAGTAAATGGTTTTATTTTCAAAGATATAAACATTTTATGGTTACAAGTTAAACGTTAGTATGGTGTAGGTTTCAATAAACTTTTGATGAAATAAATTTATAAAATGTAATTCCCAATAAAATAGCTATAGAACACAGCCCACAATCAAGTTTCATTAAATATTAAAATTATAGAACTAATCAGAAACTTTGAGAACATAATAAATTATGTATTATGTAGGGATTCTTCTAGGTCTATTAATTTCAGGCTACAGAGAAGATGGTTGTGTATAACAACTGTTGTTGCGTGTATCATTTTATAGTTATATAGTAGATAATATAGTTTGTGTGTATCATTTTCTAGAACAGTTTGTGTATTTGTAGTAAGAAGTTTTAGTGTTTTGATTGAGTGTGTGGTTGGAGCAGTTTTTGATGAATAATGTTGTAAATCTGGTTGTGTCTATTAGTGTGGTTTGTGTGAGGATTGGGCATGCTTCGGTTATATGTTGTATTGTTTATGGTTGACTGGCGGCATCTCAATAATGTCGTACTCAATGGCTACACCTCTTGGACTACGTATATTTCATCCGGCTTGCTACAGGGGTCCTTGTTTGGTCCGTTGCTATTTAAAATATTTATTAACGATATTACTAATTATTTTCATCACTCAACATTCTTACTATACGCTGATGTCATGAAGATACTTTATCCAATCGAGGGTATTCGTGATATGATCTACCTGCAAGACGGTCTGAATAGTTTTCAATACTACTGTACAATTAATAAACTTAAACTAAATATATCGAAATATTTAATTCCTCATATACTCGTAAACTTAGACCTCTAGTACAAAACTTATAGTACAAAACTATAAACTTTGAAACACCCTAGTCCTTATTACCTTTTACTCAAAACTTAGTATTAATTTACATGTTTCTAACATAATCAGCAAAGCTGCTAAAGCACTGGGCTTTATCCTAAGAGTCTCGTCGAGTTTAAGAGTATAAAAACATTCAAATTACTATGTTGTACCTTTGTCCGTAGCCACCTGGAATCGCATTCCTGCCTCGCAGGAAAAAAAATTGCAGGCATTTATTGTCTATGATGGTAGCGTCTGGTGTATTTCCTGTAGTTTCTAGTGTAATTTAAATAATTTATCACGAAAAATCAATATTTCACCGGAAATGTAATCCGTTACATAAAATGGCATTAAAAGTTTTTCGGAATTAGCCCCCGTAAATGGAAAATATTACTTTAAAGTTCTTCAATGACCTTAAAAATTATTATTTTCACAGGGCTAAGCTATTTGTTCCTAGTTATTCTGAAAGTCAGTAATAAATGTTTAATAAGCAAATTAAGTAGAAAATAATTTATAAACAAATATCTTTACGGCATTCCCAATTCTGGGGTAGACAGTGGTCTAGATAATTAAGTTCTTTTGACCCATCTTACACCGAAGATATTTTTTGGGACAACGTAACAGGTGGTGACACCGTTTTCGAAAACACCCATTCGTACGAGTGGGCCAACGGGGAATTGAACTCAGGTCCCTTGACTCTAATTCCGGTTACCAAACCACTTGGTTACTTCTGACTACTTAAAAATAATTGATCATTATATATAACACCAATAATAAACCTCGCGAACACCAAGTCGCGGTTAAAGGTTACTATGTTTATTTTAATGTAGATCCAAAGTTTGTTGTAGATTCACGTGCTCGTTAATATGATTTCTTTCATAAGAAATCATTTATCTTGTGAAGCGTTATAATTGTAAGCAAAAAAGTTACTTTGAAAAGAAATCGTTATGTTAAAGTTAAATGTTAAAGAAATGTTAGCACAGAAACATGAAGATAAATATAAATTTTACTTTTCTAGACCTATTTCCTAAATATTACATAATGTTTATGGAGATGGATGTATGCACTTTATGTATTAACTTTAATATTTATGGAGATGGTTATCTCGCCTCAGTCGGTAGCAAATAGCATGTTATAGCAAATAGCATTTTGTTACTGTCTTTAATTAATATTGAGTAGTTTCTCTTTATATAATTTCTTATATTTTCTTACTTTTTTATTATCACACGTACTCATTTTATAAATGCTTAAATGTACGAATGTAAAAATTACTAATTTTCACGAGATTAAGTAGTATTCAAGAAAGTTTCTTGAAATACAATTGAAAATGATTGTGATCGTTGAAGAATAATTTATGTAAAAGGTGACTAAAATACATGAAAAAGGTCAACTAACGTAGTCGCAAAATTTTCGTTATGCAAAATTATATTCAATTATAGAAGTCTAGATGTATGAACTTAAATGTAAAACCGGTGTCACAAACGTTTAATTTCTGAGCCAAACACATTGAAATTTGTAAATTAATAAAGAAACCTTACTTTAACTTGCAAATGAAACTATATTTGCAAGCGGCACACGTTGAGATCTTGTACATATATTATTCGTCATGTAACAAATTATTCATCTCTTAATTGTCTCATTCATTACTGTTACTTTGACTTTTAGCGTGTTGAAATCATCTAAGGTTATTTGTTATAAAATTTAACAAACCTAATATAAAAATGTTATTTTCTTCAGAGATTTATTCTTAATGGTTTAAGTAAATGTATATTTCTGTTATATTAAATAATAGGGTTTGTTATTGGATAAAGGGGAATTAATGCAGGTGACAACTGGTGGCGACGCGGTTAGTAAGAGTAATTTCGAGCCTCCATGAACGAACCAATCATAGATTGAATAATTAGAAATTGTTTACGAGCTTTTCTGTCCGCCCCTTTCAACGAATGCAGTATGTTACTTTTTTTGTCGACTTCCGTGGACGAGTGGCGTAAACACCGGTTTTCACGGTGTCACCATCTCTAGGTCTCGGGTTCGATTCCCGGGTAGAAAAACTACTTTTTCTACATTTTCTCGAATCTGGGTGTTTGTGGTGCTTTTGTTATTTCCGATTCCCATACCACAAATGCTTTAGAGCAATGTATGTGATGTTGTCCCTATCTATATGTGTATTTTTATCATCTAAGGCCCGTTTATATAAATTCGGTTCTATATATGAAACATCGAGTGTATTAGAGTTAAGGGCGAGTTTTATGTTGAACAGTGAATAGAAGTTTCTGATCCCAATAATTACTTAAATGAAATAATATAGTAACTAATTTTTACTTGGGACAAGTTGAAAATTAAATGATTATGCGGTTATAATTCTTAAGTTATTTTAATTATTATATACTGTATGTATACTTAACATACATAGCGGCTATTAAAGTCTACTGCAGGACATAGGCCTCTCCTATAGGGAGGATTTGATATAATCGCCACAATTGGCAAGCGGATTGGCGATCGCTGTATCAGACACCGCGAACCTTAGACGCTGCTTCGGTCTGAATATTTTGGTCTGATATTTTTGGAGATGGTTATCCTGCCATCTATCGGTTGCCGTAACGATATTCAAGGCTGTTTCCCTTAGTCGCCTCTTAAGACACGCACGGGAAGAAAAGGAGTGCCAATATTCTTACATCGTTCCTCACGGCTATTTTATTAAACATAAAATGGAAAAGTTAGTTTGAATTTGAAATAGATTTTTATATTATCATTAACAAAATGAAACAAAAAAGTAGAGAACATAATTAGATATATGTTCAACATTCTAAAAAAATATTAAATCTATTATAATTATTTAGAAGCAAACGGCTTTGAAACCTGTGGGGAACATTTGTGTCTTGAATGTTTGCCATCGAGTTATGGATTTTGATAATAAGTTAATATGTAAGATATATCTATGTAATTACATTTTATCCTTTGCTTGGGCAACTAAGTCGGTGATAGGTCCACCTGTCACGTTTTGAAGACTTTTAAGTTCCCGTTGGGATTGTTACGAACAAAAATAAGTTTACAACACGATATCTTTATAGTGTCACATGAAAAATTACCGCAGGGAAAATGAGGATTTAGTTGTGTGCAAACCCAATTCTCTGAGGTACTATTCCGGTAAATGAGATATATTACTGTTTGCAGTGTGGTAGGGACAAATAGAATTTCAAATAGGTGTGTTTTACCTAAAATACTTACTTCGTTCATGAACTATATGCATTTGTATGTATATCGGACTATCGTCAATGTGCTATTCACTGCACTTCTCAACCTATCAGACTTTTATTATAAATACGAAAGGAAGTATATATGTTTGGATCATTATCATCATCATCATCATGTCAGTCTATCCGAAGTCCACGTTTGGATGTTTGTAGCTTTTTTAGGCATTAAGGATTTGACGGATATGTGATGGGTTAGCAACATAGACTATTTTTATATCTGAAATATGCAGCATTTGTGCTGTTTCCGCAAACGAGATTGGCTATTGACTAGAAAGGGATATAACCTAATAGATTTGTGGTACAAAAAAACAATCATGAATATTTTGTATAATATCCATAATGAAATAATTTTTGCATGCTATATCGTGAACCATTTACCATAGACTAATAATTATATTGCTACTTTCTTATAAATATACTTTTTTTTTAGATAATTAAACATACATATGTAATACATAAATGACGACCGCCTTGGACGAGTGGCGTACACACCGGTTTTCAAGGTGTCACCATCTCTGAGGTCCCGAGTTCGATGCCCGGTTGGGTCAATGTAGAAACACTTTTTCTACATTTTCTCGGGTCTAAGTGTTTCCCAACGGTGGTTAATTGGGCAGTCGAAAACGTAATGAAATGAAAATTTCTT
Source organism: Sericinus montela (assembly GCA_029286605.1). Taxonomy (NCBI): domain Eukaryota; kingdom Metazoa; phylum Arthropoda; class Insecta; order Lepidoptera; family Papilionidae; genus Sericinus; species Sericinus montela. The sequence continues at coordinate 9,917,087 of JAGSMR010000008.1, read as the reverse complement.
TAAATAGAATCAGCGATAGAAATGAGAATAAATGTAATCATATATTAAAATATATTAAAGATGACCTCTGTGGATAAGAACCGAACATTCATGTTAGCATATCTGCGGTCAAGATTTCGGATTCTCGGATGAGTCAATGCAGCAACCACCTTTTTCTAAATTTTGATGGTTCGAGGATTTTGTAGTCCTCCGTTGTTATTGATTCCATAACATAAGCGCATTAGCTACTAAAAAAAAGAATATTAGTATGTAGTATAATAAACAATACCCTGATGATGCCCAAAGGCGAAACCGGTCGGTTAATTAATAAATAATTAAATAAAGTGTGTACAAGTGTTCAACAATGAATTTTAATATTAATAATATTCCTAAATCATTGTAGCCTAGTAGCTAGGACGCTAGCCTTTATACTTGGGTGACCCCGGTTCGATACCTGAGCCGGCAGTACTAATATTTAACACAATATTTTTAACAGTTATTTGAATTATAATTTGTATTCGATAACGGGTAGATTTATGTTTATTCTCTAGAAAAATATACTTACTTCTGGAATTGTGAAAATTTCGTCAACATGTGAAGGAGCAGCGTGCCGCATTCAGCTCTCATCTCTTTAAGATAGCCTTTGCCCAGCAATAAACAGTCTCTAAACAAATACACATATGCACGTGGTTACGGCGCATAAATATCGTCTTGAAAATTCCATGGCTACCGACAGAAAAAGGGATACCAATCTTGAAAAATACCAAACCAAAATTAAAAAGACCGGTGAGGGGCAGCAGCGTTTAAAGTGTCTAATATTGCGGTCGCCAATCCGCTTGCCATGCGTAACGGTTATGGCAAACCCTTCCTTGTGAGGGGCCTATATCTTTTAGTGGATTTTATAGGCTGTTATGGGAGTACGTATATATGTAACTATGTATATGTACGTACTAATATGAGTTATGAGTAGTATATGAGTTCTGTTACATCTTTGTTTTAATCATATATCTCATCTGAAAAGGACACACATGGGTAAATAACAAAGGAGCTGTTCAAAGGGATTGTTAATTTTCGAGCTATGTATATGTTTACCTTACCTTACGGTCTTCATTCATTCGTTTAACGTGCCCAAACCATCGAAGCACACCCATAACTATTTAAATTATAATATCATTCTTTCAAACCTGCTATGTTGCAAATTTTGGTTAATAAATACATGTAAATTGCAAATTTAAAAATTGCCGACTCTTTATTTCGTTTTCGGTCGGCCAAGCTAGGTCGGCTAATTTCACGCTGGGTCGCTTTTCCGCTGCTTTTACCTCGCTTTTATGCTTCTTCTGGCAGACCTTGGTTTTGCTCCCATATAACAAAAACAACATTATGTATTTTCACTTTCCTTTCATTAAAGCAATCAGGAAATCGTTGAATTGTTATGATTTTGATGTGGACGTGCTTTAGATGTAGATGCCTATCGACTTCGAAGTCACATTTTCCATCCTGACTAAAAGCGCACCCTAAGTTTACAATTTATTTCCACTATTTTAGACATTCCTAATTATACGTCGTTCTCTCTTCGTGCCATCCAAATATCGAAACCTTTGTTTGATTAGCTTTAAAACGTAAAGCTTTCTTTATACATTCCTCTTTAATACACTTGACTAGTCACGTCACCCAATTTCAGACCTAAACAAATAGCTTTTAGCTTCTGCAAACAGCTATCGAGATATAATATAAATAGCCTGGAAGATATGATATGACCACGTTTCATGCCACGTACAAAGAACCTTCCATTCTAAATATTTCAGGTACTTGAGAGAAACTTCTCTTTCATCTTCTCTCTCATATCCTTAAACCAGAGGCCAAGTAGTTTAACGTCATTTCCGTATTCTTCTTTATTGCTTCTTTTACTTTATTTTTCTTTTTTTTTAGATAGCAATCTGTTCTCAGGTCAGCAGTAATTTGTCTGGTAACGTATTAACGAGTACAACCGCTCGACCGGCATGGCAAGTATGGGAACAAAACTTTATGTGATGATACAAATGGGTTCCCTATATGTATCATCATACAAAGGGTTTTTCTTCAAAACTACGCGGGGAGGAGAGGTGAAATGCTGGTGGCTCATGAGCGTCCTTGTGGCAATCTTTAAGAGGGACTTAAAGTCTATTAGTTATTGCCCGAGTATACTCGGGCAATTACTAATAGACTGTAAAAAAGGAAAATTGGACATTAATTCTTTTTTAAAGCTACCGAGTTAAAAACGGTTTTAGAAAAACATGTAAAAAATTGAAATGCCATCAAATAAGTTTCTTAGAAGAATTTGTTACTTATTAATTTAAAGGAAATATATCAATTACCACTTCTTAATAACCAAGAACAATTACTAAGCAATCGCTTGATGTTTTAACAGACCTTCAGGGAATTTTTTTAAAGAGGCTGATGAGCAGTGGTATAGTGACCATTCCTTCAGATTCTCGATTTATTTCTCGAGATGAAAAAGTAGGCAATAAGGACGCTGCCCAGAAGCATTTATCCAAGTGATATTCCTGGTTGTACTGCTGTCTCTAGTGAACTACGTGAGTCTAACTGACGACAATTATTTATTTATAGTTATAAATAAAATAAAATAAATAAATATCTTTTCAATTGCCAATACAAGGGTAGACAGGGGTCTATTCTAGACAATTAAGTCCCTTTGACCCACCTTCCACTGAAGATATTTTCGGGACAACGTGACAGGTGGTGAGTCCGACGCCGTCTTTATGTCCAAGCCCTATGGCTTATATAATTTTATTTTATATAATTTTTGAAAAACATATTGGTACGAGCCTGGCACCTGGGGACTGAACTCGGATCTCTTGACACGAATTTCCGACCACCCAAACACTCGGCTATCGTGACTAATTATAGTTAGTAGTAGTTTATTTATTTATACACTTTATTGCACACACCATAACATTATCATAGTTTACATAGTTACGGCAGCCGAGTGGTGGGGAAAGAACGTTCCAATCCAAATGAACTGCAACAATAGCCTCTAACAATTGTATAATATATAAAAGTCTATGGAGTTTTTTTTACTTCAAAATTATGCTACTACCACATATTCGGATCTGAATGGTTCAGCAAGTTATTTGCTTGACTTTCATGGGATTCCATTATCAGATCCTGACGTGGTAATAATGGGACGTAACTGGAAGTACAATATGTACATTGATACATAAATATTGACATAGATAAATAGTCATATAAACATCAATGGACAATTTTACTAATCAATGGACAAATAGCATAAATATTTTAAACCGTTATAAACATATTTGCAGGATTTTTTTAAATAAGGGATTGCTATTTTCGATGACAACCCTAAAAGTTGTTTTGTTTTCATATTTATTTTTAGGTCGCCTGCCCGCTTTTAATGAAAACGTGTACAAGTTATTACGATTAAAAGTTTATATAGCTTAGAATTTGTAAAAACAAAACGTTTATTTTCATAATAACATTTCAGAATCCATGACAAAGAAAATAATATAGACTTTTGGACACGGTATGTATAGTTTATGCTTTTAGATAAATTTATATGACAAGAGTGCAGATATAGAAAGAGCATATGCCGTCATTTCTCACAGGTTATATGGGGATTAATGAACTGTAACAATAGGAAAGGTTTTGCATTCATAGTTTGTATATTTTAATTTAAACTGAATAACTAAAATTTTCAGCATGACTGAAGAACAGCTATAGAAAACTCTAAAAGCTTAAATATTAATTTCTGTAAAAAGTTAGATGCTGCTGATATGAATTTTTAATATCTACTCGTTTAGTCGCTTTGGGTTTAAATTCCTTCTCAAATAATTATAATTATCTAATAATATCTAATATCTATATAATACATAATATCTAATATTTATCTTAAGTTTTTTATACATTGTTTCAATATTTTTATCTTTTAGCTTGAATTTTACGGCTCACCACCTGTCATGTTGTCCCGAAAATATCTTCGGTGGAAGGTGAGTCGAAGGGACTTAATTGTCTAGACTAGACCTCTGGCTACCCCTGTATTGGGAATTGCGTAAAGATAGCTTGAATTTCACCTATATTAAATATCTATATATAGAGACTCTAACTTATTTCCTTTTGCATGCAAGTCTATCTTGTATCTTTTGAAATAAGCTTGTTCAAAATTGTACAGGACAAATTGTATAAGAAAAACAAATACACATATGTTAAATATAGTCAATCTCTATTGGCTAAACATATGAACTCCACTTTTATTGCTACAGATAGTATATTACACCACAAGACAGCGCATGTAAGCCCATGGGCTTACATGCGCTGTTGATGCATTCAAATTCTACTCACCTAACCACTCGCTTCTTGTGATTCACACATCAAAGAAATGAAATCAATCGGTTCATATGACATAATTAGAAGGAAAACGCTCTTGTAAATTGCTGCTATTGTTCTTTCTACAAACAAAAGAAATTCCGATAAATTAGAGAGTATTGAGAACAACCCAAGGTTTTTAAGACGCAATGCCACTTCGGTTTGAGTCAGCATTGCTAAGTGTAAAGGGGAGATCCAGGTGAGTGACCGAATTCACTAAAGAAAGATGAGATGAATACGCGAAATACATTAGGCTTAAAAATGCGTACATTTATTTATATGTAACAAACACGTTTGGGAACCCGGAGTTAAAAAACGTTCACTATCGTTTGTACTCGTCAGGCACGTTCTAACTTTATTAAACTTATGTAACGGTATGTGAAAGTTTACTGTATTAACTAAGTCTCTATCGTCATGGACGAATTACATTATTGCGACGATAAGACATCGCAGACCAGATAATCGAAATTAAAGTAGCCTTAGACTACGCTTTCACCGTTTTGGTATTTTAAGTTGTCACAACTTCTAGTGTATATGTAAATTGGTAATAACTTCGTAGGACATTAACTGTTTATATAAAAAAAATATATAGAACAACAAGTAAGTAAGTAAAAAATAGAGAGGGTGACGTTCTGTTCTCCTGTCTGACTGTCTGTCCTGCTCTCTGTCGCGTGGGCGTCAATTAATGATAAAATACATTTTTAAAGTAAAGATTTCTGACTTAAATATTTGCAAATGTTTAAACTGAAATTCATGCAATATCAAAAGTTGGCAAGATCATTTATTATGTCACGTTGAACTGAACCTAGAATGTTTATTTTTTATTTAATAATTATGTGTTCACAAATATAAAAAAGAACAAATATAATATAAGGAAAACGTTTGTACAAAGGTACTATTAATTTCTTAATAAATTTCTTCCAGCAGACCTGCGACTGGAATGTGGGTAAAAGTAAAGGAAGATTTCGCGTGTACAACTACATGTATACTTACATACACATACAGCATATTATATATAATATATACAAATAAAATACATACAAATACCTACAGACAAAAATAATAATAAGATAAATACATATGCATAAAATACACATAACATTAATATTACCAAAAAGTTTACAATATCAATAAAATATAATGTTCTTTGAATCTTCTCTTGAATAGAGAAATGGTTTTACAATCGCGAATATGTTGCGGAAGAGCATTCCACAATTTTACTGCATTAACAGAAAATAAGGATGAATATGACGCGCTCTTATGAGGAGGAAATTTAAGAAGGGTTTGTAGATAGGTTCTGCAGGGGGCATGGGATGGACGAGCGAAGGAGAATCGCTCGCGAAGGTAGGACGGGGATGATGAGTGGCTCAAGATATTAAACAGTAGACATAAAATCTTGGTGTTGCTACGAAAATGAATTGGGAGCCACTTGAGATCTTTGCGAAGATGTGAAACATAGTCATACTCGCGTATTCTGAAAATAAAACGAATGCAAAGATTTTGCAGGCGCTTATTCAGAAGCTCCTCTGTAGCATCCTAGTAGCAGGCATAATCGTAATTTGTAATAGGTTGGATTAAAGTCTGGGCTAGGGAGATCTTAGTTCTTAAGGGCAAAAAACCTTGAAGGCACCTCGGCGAATGAAAAGAAAAGTGAACTTTGCGACTTACTTCATTAACATGAGCATTCCATGTCAGTTTAGAGCCGATAATTACCCCAAGGTCCTTCACCGTGTCAGTATAGGGTATAACATTATCGGTGGAGCGGGCTGGATTTCGAGAGTTGACTGGGATAGTCTTCCCTTAATAACATTAAATAATGTTGTGATACCATTCAGCAAGTCTGTTAAAAACTTTGGGGTTCACTTTGATAATACTTTCTTGTTGGTTTAGATTTTAAGCATTCCTTTACGGTGAAAGCCATTTGTGTATAGAATGAGCTTCCTCCGCATATCCATCGAGCAAAGACATTAGAAAAATTTAAGTCTGTGGTTAAAAATCACTATTTGTCCCTATGTTAACTCTCTGATGACATTTTTTTTTATTTTTCCTTCCCTTTTATATTATATTATTTATTATTTATATTATATGTATTATACGTATCTATATTTTTTTATCTAGTTGTAAGTATGTCTATTTCATAACATGGTTATTTCGTATATATTAGTGTATTATTGTTATAATAATATTATATATAGAGGTTTAGTTTATTTAGATATTAGTATGAATGTCTATTGTTTGGACCACCTACCTATGTTCAATAATACAATTTTCCTTAGCCTTAAGGTTGTCTGGAAGAGATCGCTCTTTAGCGATAAGACCGCCTTTTGTATTTACACATAAGACTTTCTTCTCATTTGTAACTTTTATTTATTTGTTTTCTGTGTGGTATACAATAAAGTGGTATACATATATAAATAAATAAATAAACAGTGTTGTCTAATTTACCGGTGATATCGAAGTGAAATCCAACAAAATTCGCCCATGTCTGCTTCCTATGATTATAGCCTGCGATTTTCTGGCATTGATTTCAAGCCCGAAAGATTTAGACCAATTGTGTATCTGATTAATGTCTTTATTAATTAACGAGACGGCAAGATCAGTTTGTGCAGAGGGAAAATGCTGATAAAGCTGCAAGTCGTCTGCGTAAAGATGGAAGTTAGAAGACATGACAGAAGTGACCGAGTTAATAAAAACCGAAAACAGAAGAGGAGAAAGGACGCCAATCAGAGAAAGAATCGTCAATGCGAACACGCTGCAAACGACCCCGAAGATATGAATCAAACCACTTTATAGCAGAAGAAGAAATCTTAATAGATTTAAGAATTGCCAAAACTATGATTTTTGAGCATATGTTATCTGAACCTATCGAATTAATGTTCATTGTTTAAGAATTAATAATAATAATAATAATAATAATAAGTCTACTGTCCCTGTAATATATTTTTATTTTTTTTATAGAAAAGGGATGCAAACGAGCAGGTGGCCCACGTGATGATAAGTGATTACCGCCGCCCATGAATATATGCAATACCGGGGGAATAGCAGATGCGTTGCCGGCCTTTGAGAAAGTATCAGTATCGTATCAGTCCGGAAAAAACGCTGACGGCAGCACATTCCATAAAGTGCAAGTGCGTGGCAGAAAATTCCGCGCACTGAAGAAAACCGGGCGCAGAAAAACGCACTGTGGTGGAATGCCACGCATCAAGGTGGTGTTGATGAAATTTTTGACTATGCCGTAAGGTACGATGGTGAAATTCAGGGGTATTAATCCGAACAATTCCACGGAGCACTTCCCGTAGTAGATCTTATAAAAAATGCAAAGAGATACAACATCTCTTCGCAAATCCAGGGGATCTAGCCGATGAGATAGAGTATGGAGTATGGATTCGAGCCGCTATTCGTTGGATACGGTCAAATGGAAGGAGCTGATGCTGGGGTGATGAGATGACAACAGTAGATGAGAGATGACAACAGTACTCCATGTGCGGCTGAACCTGCGCCTTATAAAGTTGCAACCGCTGGACCGGCATGAAATACTGTCGTGTTCTACTGAGCACGCAAGACTCTTTAGACGCCAATTTGGCCTTTCCTTCTAGGTGACTGCGAAACTGAACGTTGCTCGATATGTCGACGCCATGGATTCCGGGACTTGCTGAGGCAACAAGGGTAGTGCCCTGAAAATGAGATGACACGACGAAGGGTTTCTTTTTAGCGGTATACGCGCAAACTTGTGTCTTTTTAGGGATGTACTGGACTAAATTTAGACGGCCCCATATATGAGCCATTATTACTATTAGAAGTATTATCAAGAAAGAACGAGCTATTTATTTGATGCACACATTTATAAGAGAAATTTATAAGATAATTTACCACATGTTAAAATAGCCATGTAATAAAAAAATTACATGGTTATTTTAACATGTGGCATACCAAATAGGACTCCAACTCAGCGTAATGCTGCAGAGAGTGCAGCGCTGGTTTTCAGTTGAAACCTAAAATATATTATAATTATAATCGGAATATAAACCTGTTTTAAACTTATATTAGGTGTTTGGTAAACTTTTGAGTCGAAGCCATGGTATATATAATCACATGTCTTAATTATATACATGCTTCCAATATTCGTTGCAAGTGAGTCTCTTCACATACGAAACTGTTATATTGGCCGTATATTCCTTCATACCCCGACTCCTCTCTCCTTTACTTCCCCTCTTTTCCCAAATTTTTCCTAATTTCCAAAAGTATGCACAATGATTTTGCAGCCCTAGGTATGGTGTTGCGAGTGTATTAGCGAATACTGGTTGCCACGTAAAATAAAGTTCATTGTTTTATATAAATTATTGGTTTTAAAATCATTTTACTTTTTTAATGGTTCATAGATACATGGATACAGCAAGTTTTACTTTTATTAAATTTCTTTAAATAACATACCATTTTATATTCGTGTTTTAAAATTTAAAGAACGGTGTATAAGGAACATCTTGTTTAAGAACAAGACAGGGATTTATTGCAGTACAAGTTTTTTTTTCTTTTAAATCTAGGCTCCCGATTGAAGTCGTTACTCTTCTTGAGATATTGCGACGTAATGAAGTCTTGCTCACATGCCAGCAATATATTATTACGTCTACTACTACTTAAACAATGTTAAAAAGAGATTTCGTTTATTTTCTTAAAAACTTAGGTTTAATATAAACTGGTTTAATATTTATTTTTAATATATTTTCCATTAAAAAGTACTTTTTTAAGTAATGGTAAATAAATTGACATGTTCGACAATCCTGAGGCATCTTCATTTTTATTACTAAACACAGAGTTTATTTCAAAAATTGAAGTTATGTTGATATGCTAAAAGTGTAAAAGTTGTGTGATAAACTTCTAGAGTTAGGTAGAAATTTAGATATACAACACCAAAAGAACTGCTACAAAGTTCTGGAAAATTAACCGAATAGAAAAACAATCAATAATCAAGTAAGTAGTTGTAGATATTAAAAACTAAGAATGTTCGCGTAACTACGTTTTCAATGTGACTTTTTAATTTATTTTGAAGCATTTTTAAATTAAAAAATCTTATTAACATTGCGTGTGCGATGAAATATTAAATATTAATTTTATTGATCGACTTGTTACACTATCGCACACACAAATTACTGTTGCTGATGAAAAAGGCAAGTCTGTGTTGTGTGAATCTTATTTGATTTCACCAGGAAACTAAATGATGTAGAAAATGAGTATTCAATGCTCACTTTCTGAAAGTGGTGACGAGGAACTACGTGCTGCAATACAATTTAACTTAGAAAAATAAGTCTTATACCTTACAAATTACTTTTCGTAGTTATAAAACAAAATAACCGAAAGAAAATAGCATAGAGGAGGAAATAGTTAATGCAAAAAAAAAAACAAATTGTGACTATGCCAAAAATATCTACATATAATCAAAATAATAAGCTAATGAACATACGCCACTCCATGAATACTTAAAAATAGAAGAATGATGTAACTAATACATAGTTAGATCATTCTTCTATTTTTAAGTATTATATTAATATAACTCATATAGTTTATGATTATGTTGTGCCGTTGGTTTAGACGCTAAGACGGTGATAAGCTCACCACCTGTCCCAAACAGGCTTCGGCGAAACATGGGTCGAAAGGATTGTCTTGATCTAAGTCTATCCGAGTATTGGGGAAATACGCGAATATGTAAAAGTACACAAGTATACTGTGCTCGTGCAATCATTAATATTTATTTAGAATGAACCTCGCAGAAACCGAAGTATCTGAAAAGAGAATGAAACAGAAGTCTCTAAAATGACTGCTGTAGATGTAAATTATTGAGGGGAAACTAATGTTAGATTATTTTTAACTTCGTCGTCGTTAACTAATGAGGTCCCAGTCACGGAGAAGAACCGACGAACGAAGTTCTTTAGGTATGTGCTTTTTCTTAAGTTCTTTAGGTAAAGCGGAAACGAGATGAGCAGCTTTTCCACAAGCAGAGTGTTCGTAGAATGTGTTGTAGGGTTTTCTGTGTTAGTAGCATGTTGTAAAACTGTTTAACAAAGAGAGCTATGGTGCTGAAAGGAATTTCTTCCTTTCGTTTACAGCAAATAGGGATTTACCTAAATTAAGGTTCCCTTTACAGAGAACCGCAGGCGTGAATAATCAACATACGAAGTTTAATAAATATCGTGTTGTAATAAAGTTCAATAAAGGATTCAGTAAATCACCAAAGTTTATTTGAGCAAATATACCAAGTTCATAACTTACATGTCCTACGTATTCAAAGTTCCCTTATTTAGTAATATTATTACAATGAATTTAAATTCCGTTTACGGTTATTAGTGATTGGAAAAGTGTTATCTTCTTATTTGCGATCATGCAGGTAAGTCTACTGTTGCACATAAGACTACTATTACTAAGAAATTCCTGAATGGTCACACTCGTTTGAAGAAGTGAAGGCGTATTCCTGGTTTGTCGTTTTTCGAAACTTTTAATTTTCATCCCAAAAATTTCGTCTCGATGACATCTTCAAATGTTCTAGGCTAGGTGATAGTTATTTTTCTCTACAAATACGTATTAATTACAAGTAAAGGGGTGCTTGCGTAAGAATCCAAAGAAAGTTCCAGTGGGTGTCGTAAGAGGCGCAATGAGTACCATCAGATAACCATTTCTGAGTTACCATGCTGAAACTAAGCAGTTCGTTGACACATCACAGCATTAAGGTCCGCGGTGGTGCACGACGATCTTATATTCCTCCTTACGGGAGGGGATAACAGGAAGACCCACAAACCTTTTCGCTGGTGTTAACTTTTCTTGTATTTCACCGTTATATAGACGGTTTTAAAAATATTTGTTAGTTCCACCGAGCGCATGGAAAAATTTGCACACAAAATTGTTAAAATTTCTGTTATTCCTCCTCGGGAGTTGATCCTGGTCACACGTATAATAAAACCACCGCCCTGATTGTTAGGATATCACTGCTGTACGTAGTGATGCATAGAGCAGTGATAGTTGATGAACGTTTCTTCTTCTTCTCCTTTGCAGCCTATGAAGAGATTACCACTACTGAGCAAAGGCCTCACCTAAATTTTGTCATAAAAAGAGAGCTACAAGGGAAGATTCTCAGCTGTTTTTTATAGTTACTTTCCTTCAAATTCCATAAGCGACATAAATATTTAGGAAATTTCTTATTTTGTATTCCTCTAAACAGTATTAGTATAGTAAAATAATTTCTAATAAACGTCAGTGGCCGTTCGCACATTGCGTAGGGATATCCGAGTACTACTCTCTTTCCCGTGGGTGTTGTAAGATATGAAAAGTACTAGAACGATGACAGGTGGCTGGGGTTAAGTGTTGCGCTATGTGGCAAAATAAAAGTTATGGCAAAAACGTGAGGATGACAGGAGAGGTACCTTGTCCTAGGGCAGAATTTTATTGGCCGCTACATAGGTGTGTTTTATGAAAACGTCATTGCTATTTAGTGTAATTAATTTAAAAAATTTATATTTTAAATATGAAAACTATTTTCGCAGGTTACATGTTTTTAATTAAAGTTTTAATTTTAAAATTATTTTCATAAATCTGAGCAACCAAAGGGAAAATTTTAACCTTATTCACTTTTTAATAACAGTAACTGAAATTTTATTAAAATAGAACTACTAAGATTACTTTGGGGTAACATGGCTCCTTATTTATTTAATCAAAAATTGATGACTTCGAGGGGCCTTAAATACGTCTTATTTACTGTATTTTATAGGTATATGTCCTGTTAGCGCTCACAACACAAGTAACAATAGGAAAAAAAAATGGTTCACCTGTCTTGTTCTGCATAACAGATTTTTTGCAATTTCAAAATTACATTTTCATTTTAAGTGCTCCGCTGTGCATATCACAGTATTTCTCAACTACAATGCGAAATTTGTCTTTCGATCCTATATTTTCGATAGTTATATAAATGTTTGATGCAGTTATCGTTGAATATTTTAGTGAAACTTTTACAATTGTACTTGTAAGATACTCTCAGTGGACTAAAATCCTCCTTTTCAGATTTTATGTTGTTGCATTTGACAAAATAACTTTAAAATATAAACTCGAAAATCTATTTATATAGTTTGTGTAACTAATACGGCAATATAATTTTAAAATCAAATACTTAAATTGTATTCCGTCATTTTGGTACAAATGATAGTAAAGAATGATAAGATTGATATGGAACTTGTCAGGTGAATAATAGGGTCGGCGGAGCTTGATGTGGAATGGGGATTGATCTCATTCCGACGTATTAACATAAATCAATAAATTTCAGAACTGGTTTATACTGATATTGGTTGTTATAGTAACAGAATGATGTGTGTTTGCAGTAAGACTTTCTAAAAAAAAATATGTTTTTGATCATAGACACATATATTATACGAAAATGATTATGAGACACGAGTATGAGAAAAAGTAATCCAACACGGCCCTCGAAAGCGTACTGTATGATGGGTGACATATATTGTTTTCTGACTGTCATTATTATTCTATAACGATAGGTTGAGACATTTATAATTTATTGCCATTTTCTTTATTCGGATTGTATTTTATGCTAAGCTTACTCATAAATAAAATAAATATAAATATCTTCACGCAATTCCCAATACAGGGGTAGACAGAGGTCTAGTCTAGACAATTAAATCTCTTCGACCCACATTCCACACGATATTTTCAGGACAACTTGACAGGTGGTGAGCCCGTCGTCGTCTTTATGTCCAAGCCAACGATATAACTCGTACAATAGTTTTTGAAAAATCTATTGGTACGAGCCTGCCACCTGGGGATCGAACTCGGGTCTCTTGACTCGAAATTCCGACCAACCAACCACACGGGTCTTTAGTGACTTCTTACTCAATAAAGAGATTTTATAAAGTTTTCGTAACAGTAACACACGTTCGAGGTTTCTCTAATTTTGGCTTAGGAACCTACTCGGTATGAGGTTTAGAATACTTTCAGAACAAACTGTTACCTTTATTTATTAACATCTCTTTCATATTCCTTTAATCAAGAGGTGTCGCGAAGTCTCGGGTAAGAAGGTATTGCTATACAAAATTTAGTGATGTCGCTAATGGGGGAGCAATGTCCAAATATTCTTTTTTCCTTTACTATATATATTATTGGTTTTATCAAAATTGTTTTGTTGTGAAAAAAACAAAAATACAATTAGTAGCATAATAAGTATTATAATAAAAACTGCCTATTAGAGATAGCTTCGAAATATTTAAAACTATGAGTCCAATGCATAAATGGAAACGAAAACCGATATACATATAAACTTGCCGGTTAAGTGCCATGCGTCTGTCCGGTTATTTGTATTTTAAAAGTTTAATCTAGCAAGTCCAATTAGATCGAAGAATAGAAAAAAATTACAGTAAATAAATAAAATGGCGATGCCATCGAAATCGATGAGGACAACTTTATGTCGAATAAGTAGTTTTTTTTTTTGAAGTCACGTTTAAGTTAATAGCCAATGGCAGATTGTAATTAATGGGAGAGTCTATCGGTAACACCGAAGGGCTGCTGATGATTGCTTTCGCGACGAGTGTATAGCAGATATCTCGAGGTACTTCCCCGTTGCTTCAAGTACGACTACATTAATACATATATACATACATCGCTTGTTAAAAAATGTTCACTTCAATCAGCGGCATCTTCGTAAAGGGCAAGAGATGGAGTGATGATTTGCACAAAGTGTGTATGAATGTAAAGAAAAAAGTGTTATGCAATTTCAGTTGTTAGGTATATCAATTCCACTCAGCTACTTTAACTCAATGTAATAAATTTTTGACGTAAATATTTTTGTTGTTCTGGGAATATTGTTTGGAATGTCTATTGCGATGATAAATGAACGCAATTTACTAATGTAGTAGGTGTGGTGAAACGACTCTTTAATTGTTTTGTTTTTGTTTGTAAATATGTTTTTATTAACCTTTTTGTTTTTGCTTCTTCATGAAGCCCTCTAACTGAACTAAAACTAAAGATAAAACAATATTTGAAGATAATAAATGGAAAAAAGCAACACTAAAACTTGGAACTTTAGTAGAAAATATGTGTTTAAGCTACCTCCTTAGCTCGCTCTTCATATCTAGTAGTAGATGTCGTCGGTGGTCAGAATGTTCCTGATGATGATGATGAGTGACAAAATCTGAAATTTATCAACCAGTTAGTAGAAAATTTTAAACAGCCAATGCGTCTCTTATAATTTAATTCCTATTCCATTTTATGTCCAGTTTCTATAGTTAAATCTTATCCGCACGAAAACCGGTCGCAGTCCCGCCTTCTTTGTGGATTGGAAGCGTGGAGGAAGAAGCGAAGTAGAAGTACGAATATCTCAAAATCATTTTTTTATTTTGAAAATAAGAAAATTCATCTTCTGCATTCTTTATTTTTTTTTATTTTATATGAATATAAAGTTTATTTTTGTTTTCTAGATTTTAAATTGTTCAATGGATTTACAAAATATAATTAAGTACATTTTTGAAATATTTTCTATGAATTCAGTACAGTACAGTTAGAATAAAGTATGAAGCTTTGATTTTAGCAATTTTATCACCCTAATACTCAGATGTGCTTATCACTAACATTCAGCCAACTTTAATTTGACCACTTGCTAAATTAACTATCACGTTTATTATTATTTTTGGGTAGATAAAATTTGTCATAATCCTTAGTATAAATAATATAATCAGATAATCCGTATATCAGACTACACTAACACACGGAATATATTTATTATTTTGTTTGATACGTTTTAAGCCTATAGAATGGCTTGGACGGTAATATATTTGTAAATTTGTGAAAAAATATTAAGAAAAGCAGTCTAAAAACTACGACGCGTAGTAGATTAACTTCAAAAGAGTGTATCAAAATACACTCTTTTGAAGTTAACCTATCACCTAATACATACCTAATACATATACTACCTAAGATGAGAATGTGAACATGACGAAAATAATTAAAATGTGAAAATCGGGAAAATAAGATGGATGTGTTAACACTTCGCAATCAATCTCCATAAAGATAGTTAATTGACTCAGGCGTTACTTTGCGAAAATTCATTGCAAAGTTGTTATTGAAAAAATTACTTCGCAACCCTCCGCATGCAAATATAAAAAGATATATGTTACCTGGTCCGAAGAGAAGAAGAGCACCACCCTCCTTCACACAGATGCGTGCACTAATTCCACTGTATGCACCACCACCACCACCACTACACTCAAGCTCTGCGGTCGCTCATCGTAGAGTCTACTCGCTTGATAATGCCTTGTTTCGAGGCGAAACACGTGTCGCGTTTTCGGTGGTGGTATATGTTACCTGGTTTGAGTCTAGTTTGAATACTCTTTGGTCATGATGTTTGCGCATATTTTGTCGTAGGTTCACTTATAATAACTTAGAAGTAATCATTTTAAACAATGTTGGAATTCGAAGATGAGTAAAATATGTAGACGCGCACTACCGTGTTGAATATCTGCCCGTATCACATCGTCTGTGAACCACATATCTAAACGAATTTTTCTATTATTTTCTTCAGTAGTTACTTCTTCTTATGAGCCCGAGAAGTTGTTCTTAATTGCCTATGTAATAAAGTATAATTCACATTCATTGCAACATTAACGTTAAATTATTTAATAAATCTGGCTTAAGCTCATAAATTGCTCGTATAAAGCAGATGTTATTAGATATCAAATTGGGCATATTGCAATAAGTGAACCATAGTATGCCATAAAAGCGTGTCTTGATATTATTTATTCGATAACGAATGGTATAAATAATAATCATATTAGTAAACAAAACCGGCCTGCTATTAGTATTAATTAGTTAATGTGTTGTGCGGGGTGGCTGATTCTTGTCACCTGTCTGATTATAATTGCTTATAATTACCACCCGGTTGGTGGTTTGTACTTTATATTAAATTTTATATTAAAAACATGGATGACAATGACAATTTGGTAATCAATCAATCTCTTCTGATTCTGACGACAAAGAGAATTTTGAACCATCTTTATTGTGAGTGTTAGCTACTGTATAAGAGAGATAGTATAATTATGGCTATGGGTATTACATCGTAGAACTTGAAAACGTATAACTTGTAGGTTTAAAATTGTCAACAGGTACTCATGGTTGCCAGCAGCCACGCGCCATAAAGTGAATTGTTAAATAGGTCTTTACCCTAATCCCGTAAAAACATATCTTTTGTTTTACGAGAAGTGTGATCGGGCAAGCAGAACGGAAGTTCGGTAAGGGAGATGAAGTTAGTGAAGATAGAAGAAGTGAGGGCGGAACTTAAACTGACTTCGCACTCCTCTAGCTCAGAAAGTGCGCACCCAAGGACCTGCTCATATTCTCGATCAGCGAACAGTTTCCGTGCAGTAATACGATTGCAAGAGACGACTACACACCAACAGTTGGATGCTATATCTTTGACGTGTTCGTCGTGCACCTTGTTTGGACCGTATCTGTTCTTTGAAAATTGAATTTATTTTTTGGAAACGCTGAAGTAAGTACTCGCTGAATTAAAGAAAGAATCACCCCAACAGTTTCTGCTGTTTTGCTGACTGTGTCCATCTTCAAACTCCCCGCAATATCAAATCCTTACATTCCTTAGGGCAAGCGTCATGTTGTGGTTTTATTTATTATTTTTTGTGGCATTAAATATTCTTCGATTAAGTCTTTATTTTATAAAGCTAGGTCAAGGACTTGTGAAGATATTGAAGATTTTCTAACTAACCTTTTTTATTTGCGGTCCAGTTTTATTCATCAAGTTGGCACTCAGTTTTATCTCTGGGTATTTCCTATGTTTTATGTATCCCCTTTTACTCCTCATTTTTCTATAAATATTGCCATGTCTTGGTGTTATATAGCCTAGCAATATCCTGTAGGTATGTTAAGAAGCTACTAAGAGAAAAGCATTGAAAAACTATTGGCTTTAAATAGATGATAAGCATCTCTTAAGAACAGACCAGTGATGGGTAACATCGTTGAAAAGAAAACGGAGTCTGGTAATGCGATTGCCAATCCGCTTCCCAAACGTTTTAAGAATTGTAGCATACCGGAAGAGGCATATGTCCCCCAGTGATATTTTACAGCCTCTATACGTATGTAAGATGTTTCTTTTATATATTTATGCATTTCTCCATATTTTGAAATTTGAACACTAAAATGTTATATATCGTAACATCCAATTTAGTTAAAAGCGTAAATCATTCCATTCCTTTTTATTTTAAAAATATATCATTATGTTGTGAAATGTTTTTGTGTTAAGAAACCTCTTTGTAGTCTGACATCGTTATATACTCTCTTCTCAATGGCAGCACAAAATTGCGTATTCAAGGCCAGCCTGACAGTCAAGAACCTTAACTTCAAACCTTTTCGAGTACTTTTGATGTAACATTTCATTGAATCTAAGATAAATTAAAGTTTACGCTTGGAATTTAATAAGTTCGTTAATTCATATTTTTCTCTAACCTTGTTTTGTAGTTAGCACTGTATATATCACTACAGTAATGAACCTATTCAGTTTTTAATGAAAAGAACAAGCTCAACGAAATGTGAACGAAGCTCACACCATTAGGGTAACGTTTATCCAACCATTTACACTGAACGATCCTTTTCTACAACAAAGAATTGGTGTTTTTTATGTAGTTTTTACATAAAAAAACATCACAATTCTTTTCATAAATCTACTGCTGAGCATGGCCCTATTCTCGAAGCTTGCAACCGTGTTTTTATCCTAGAACTTTTTTTCAGATCTGAGTTATGTACGAGAACGTAGTGTTTGTCTTTCCGTACACAAAATTTTTATTGTCCGTTATGGTATGTAATATAGGTTATGCTTGTCCGTTATGTGTGATATATGGTCGCTAATTGCCAGTTCTGCTTGCTAAGCTTCGTGACAACGTAGGTTATATTATTTCTATTACAGATATAAGGCATTTTTGGGTGTTATGTTCATAGTTGTAAAGTTGTCATTGGAGTAGAATTTGGCACAACTTCTGGAAGATGTCGCCAACGCAAAATTTCAACTGCTGTGGGTAATACACGGTGGCTTGGAGCTAAGAGCAACGCCATCGTACGGCGGAGGCCGTGGGTTCATGTTAGGCTGTATGAAATTATATTTTAATGCAGTACTCGCTAACAGTATCATAAAAGACAAGACAAGCATGCCTTTTCCATACTCTACTAAGATCTAGGAGCTTCTTCGTGCCATTGGTAAAAAAGTAACCTGTAAAGTTTTCTTCATAGGTTTTAAGGTAACTAGCCTAAAGTAACAAGCTATCTAGCCTAGGCTGGAATAATACATTATTGATGATACAACCATATCAAATAATAACTTGTATTTCAGCATAAAATGTCTTGAAAGAAAAAAACTTTAATAGTAATTAAAAGGTATTGTGTTAGTTATTCTTCGCAGGGAAAGTCAAACACATTTGTCACAAAATGGATCGTTATTTAGACCTTTGAAGTTAATATTGACAGAGCTACTTGAAGACCCAATTACCAACAGATAAGTAATTGACTTGGTTTGATTGCTTTCAGCCATAATACAGATAGATTGAAATAGGTAATTTTCATTTCAAATTTCGGTCAAAATTAATCTTCGCAGGAGTAAAAATCATCTGACAACTATTAAATTTTGAAAACGATATTGTTGTGTGTGAATTTTTCAGTATATCGTTATCCATCTATTTTATAAACATCTTCTTTTTATAGTCAATGCCTTCAAACAATGAAACAATCTACAATACGTTTATGCGTATATTTATTACAAGAGTTGAAATTTATTGTAATTAAGAGTATGAAGAAAGAGCTAGTTCCGTTACTCAGTTCTTACGCCTGTTGTTGTCGTAAGAAGTGAGTAAAGGAAACGTTACATGCATTGACAAATTAGGGAGATACTTGTAAAATTCGATGGCTACTGACAAATGGCGGATGACGAAAAATGGTAAGAACAAAATGATGGTGGGGACGATAGTAACTATTAACCACAAAAAAAATAGAAAAAAAAAACTTGTCAACCGTCAAAAAAAGAAATAAATCGAACACATGTGTGTTTATGCAGGAATTTTTGTTAGTAAATGACATATTAAAAAAATCAATCCCGCGTGTGTCTCGTTTATTTTTATTTTTTCATTAATTACAATTTTGTTGAAATTTCGAACAGTGACACTCTTGAGAAAGGACTAAGTATATTTTAAGACACAGAAAACGCATGAAGCTGTGAGCTGATAAAACACAATGTTACATTGTTACATACTAATATTAGTATTCTATAAAAAAAGAACATAAAAAGTTATGAACAACGGAATAAATATAAATAGTGTTGGAAGAGTTGGTATTCACTGAAACGTGTCAATTTTTGTTTGGAATGCTTAGTTCGAAGAAGCAATTAAATTTTCGTCAAAAGTACTTGAAAAGGTCTGTAGCCAAGACTATTCACTGTCATCGTTGCTGCGAATTCAAAATTTTGTTTTGTGCAGAGTCTCACATGAACATAATACACTCGTACGTATATAACTTTTTGTATTATAAGGATTTTTAATTCATGTTTTCAGTATTTGTATTTAAAAAGTAATCAGTATTTGTATTTAAAAATAAATTTAAAAAGTCCTGAATATAGATTTTTGTTAAATTTATTATTTATTTTTATATAATAAGTATATGGTCTTAAGAATATGCTTTCTCCTTAGTTCTTCTCCTACTCCCATGAAAAAAAATGTCTATAAATATACTATACTTTTCAAGTCCCACAAATTGCAGAAGTGTAAATAAGTAAAACAAAATTGAATATGTCTCTGATTAATTTGTACTAAAGAGATTAATTTTTATATTAATTAAAATAACGACGACATAAAGACGGCGACGGGCTCACCACCTGTCACGTTGTCCCGAAAATATCTTCGGTGGAAGGTGGGTCAAAGGGACTTAAATGTCTAGACTTGACCTCTGTCTACCCCTGTATTGGGAATTGCGTGAAGATATTTATTTCTTTATTATTTTGTCTCTTTAATTTTATAACAAAAATATTTTTAGTAATTGCTGTGTAGTGTGTCAACGAAAGGCATTCCATCAACCCCTCCCTCCCCTCCCCCATCGAACAAAAAGCTTTGAAAATTGCTTGCAGGTATAATGGACTACAGTAGTTACTTAGGTGACCTTAGAAAGTTCTGTTTCACTGTTAACCAATTGTATAAAGAAAATGGTGTTTGTAATAGGGTTACTATATTCAGTAAGTCAGTTACATAAAATGTATGCGTGGTATATGAGATAATGTGTAATAATAATAATAAATAAATAAATATCTTCACGCAATTCCCAATACAGGGATAGACAGAGGTCTAGTCTAGAAAATTAAGTCCCTTTGACCCTCCTTCCACCGAAGATATTTTCGAGACAACGTGACGGGTGGTGAGCCCGTCGACGTCTTTATGTCCAAGCCAACGATGTAATTCGTACATAATTTTTTGAAAAACTCATTGGTACTGCCAATGATTATTTTTATTAATATATAGACGCACTTCCAATGATTATTAGATAATGTGTGCGTCTATATATTAAAATAAAAAATATCTTCACGCCATTCCCTATATAGGGGTAGACAGAGGTCTATTCAATAATAAGTCCTTTCGTCACACCTTCTACCGATTTTTTGGGACAACGTGTCAGGTGGTGAGCCCGTCGCCGTCTATATGTCCAAGCCAACGATCGAATAAACCGTACATAAGTTTTAAAAAAAAAACATTGGTACAAGCCTGCCTCCTGGGGATCAAACTCGGGTGACTTGACTCGAAGTCGGACCACGGCCCACTCGGCTTTTATTTAATTATAATAAATATAATAATAAAATAATGTATATATCAAATTAAATAAATTGATTAAATTAAACACACACAAACTTGTGAATTGTGTGTGAAAATAAACTAAGCGCATAGTCTCTGACGGGGTAGCCAGAGAAAAATGAAAGTGTCACGATCCTTACATACATCTTGCTTCTTTCAAGTTCATCATTTTCTTCACA
The DNA here is from genome assembly GCA_029286605.1 of Sericinus montela. Classification (NCBI taxonomy): domain Eukaryota; kingdom Metazoa; phylum Arthropoda; class Insecta; order Lepidoptera; family Papilionidae; genus Sericinus; species Sericinus montela. Next base: position 9,895,681 of record JAGSMR010000008.1, on the reverse strand, counting down.
CACACGATGCTACACAGCGAATCTTCGTTTCCTTTCCGGTTGGTCAAGGTAACATCGCACATTTTAAAGTCGGTACTAGTACTGTATTATGAATCGCAAAGTGTGCAACTTTTACAATACGGAGACTTTGTTCCCGGTAGCTATACGGCTGTGTACATGTAAAACACACCTTTTATCCCGTTTAAAAACTCTCCCCAAGTATACAATTTAGTAAAGTAAGTAATTTAGGTACCAATTTAGGTAAGTAAGTAACCGACATCAAATAATAGGAAGAGGGTTAATAAGCTTTCTGCCTGTTTTTGATAAGGCATAATTGTTAATGGAGAATTATTTGTAGACAAAATTGCTTTTTCTTGACGAAGACATCTGATATCTCAGATCAGCTTATTATATTTTTTTTATAATATCTAAGGGAATATGAAAAAATGGATAATGATTGCATAGATGCATGGGGTTATTAGCAACCACTCGACGAAGAAGAATAATATTTTTAATCTAATTCTGTTCAAATAGTTTGTGAGCAAATTGAAACCTAGGCCACCTAGGCCTAGCACTTTTTGTCACCTAGGCTTAGTAAAATGATCTACCCACCACAATATAGGAAATAGCGTGAAGATATTAAGAAAATGCAAGATCTAGCAATTACTTATTTTTAAACTAAATAACAATCATTTTCATATTTCGTTTATAATTTAGGTCAAATTCAATCTATTGCACTAAACACTATTTGAGGTTTCGAAATTTGTCTTTTTTACCTAAGGAAATTATCATAAACTTAGAGCACTTTTAATTAAATTTAGTAATTACATACTATAATTAGACAATGATTAAAGCCCTTATTGATTTAGATGTCTAGTAGACTTGAATCAAAATAATCTAATGAAACTTACAAATTGATACTGTTTTCTGAGAGAACTCTGACAAGACAGTGTTAATTCGTAATGGCTTCAAGTCCCAGTACTTAATGTATTCGACACGTGAGAGTTTAGTAAATTTTCAACACGGTTGTAATAATACTACCATTGTTAGTATTCTAATATGTATTTATTTAAATGTTAATTTCTAATAGGTAAAGCTCATCGTGGTTAAGATATGGATATTATTTCAAAACTTTATATTCCAATGAATAGGATTCAAAACTTTATAGTTTCCATTAGAAACTTTTGCTGTTCACCAAACATTCTCTGTCGATTGTATAAAACAAAATATATAACAAACAAACTACATAAAAACACTTTTGCATACCGCATACAGACACTGAAATATGTGGCATTTGCATGAAATGTTTGCAACTAAATCACATCTTTCCCACTACAACGCATTGCGAGAATTCCATTCATCTCCCCAAAAGCACACAACTGACACAAATACTACAAAATATTTGTACTAAAAAAGTACGTTCATTAAAAAGGTTTAAAAAGATGAGGTATAAGGTTCATCTTTTAAACAGGTACCTATAGTCGTCGTTGGCAATATGGATAATATATATAAATATTTAATTAAGCCAATGTCAAATTTTTATGATTTTCATGGAAAATTATTTATTAACTTAACAATTACCTTTAAATAAACGAAAACCTTTCGTATGTTTAACATCAACCATATATCGACATGCGGTGTCGTTGAAAGAATAACCACTCCATCTCTACTCGTATATCGACGTGCGGTATCGTTGAAAGAATAGAACAGTCTGGAAAATACAATTAGCTCCAGACAGAAAACGGGATAACCATCTCGAAAAATATCGATGACAGGCAGTGAGAGCTTAAGATGCCTGATACTACGATCGCCAACCTGCTTGATATGCGAGGCGATTATGGCAAACCCGCCCATACGGCGGAGGACTATGTCCTGCAGCAGACTTACAGGCCGTTATGGCGATGATGATATATTGATACGTTCGAAACTGAATCATACAATTGTAATTTATGTTGCTCTGAATATATTATGACGTACGAGAACCAAGTGGTAGTGCTGCTGCTATATGAATTGGCTCGATTGGGCACCTTAAAATAATTCTATCTCATAAAAAGATGTTATTTATAAAGTAAAATACTGTTAACATAATTTAATACAACTCTAGACTCTCAAATCTAAATGTAATTTATAGATTCCACAATCGATATTTTCGCACCTAATCACTGAAAAAATTCTTATTTACGATTATGTAACTCAGCATACTACTGTAGTGTTGAAAATGGCACTGATATACTATAAAAATTGAGAATTGAAAAAACGTCACTAGAAACAACATTTTTGTTATCTTCACGCCGTTTTCAACACTGGAGTAGTCAGATCTCACGATGAATTAGTTCCTTCAAGCCACCTCAAAACTTTCCTTTTTCGAAGCAACGTGATAGGTGTTATTTAGTATTTTAGTTCATATTTTTTTACTGTTTCTTTTCATAGTTTTGACAGTGACTGAACTTCCTCTTTTTCACGGGAGCAATATGAAAATGTTAGCTAATTTTTAAAAACATGAAGATTGTTATACAAGGGGTTATAAAATCCACTAACTGATCGTGATGTACAATAAAGAATATATAAATAAATAAATAAAAATAACTGATTTCTTGTACTTACGCGAATACTACACATTTTAAATAAAACGATTTTGGATTTTATCGCGTTTTTAATTAGTTTTACAGCATCCGAAACGTCAGGACATAAAAATAGTATGTATAAACGTATTATAAAACGCGATAAAATCCGAAAATCGTTTTATTTAAAAAATAACTGAGTTATTTAAACACATGCAACAATATTTACTTCTTGCGGAAAAAGTTAAAGGAAATACTGTCATTGCTATAAACCGTGTGGTAACGGAAACCGTGTGGTAACGGCGTGAGAATATTGCCACTCCCTTTTTTCCCGTGGGTGTCGTAAGAGGCGAGTAAGGGAAATAGTCTTGAACATCGGGCGGAATAACCATCTCTAAAAATATCAAACCAAAATAATTCGACAAAGTGGGCATCAGCGTCTGAGGTGCAGGAGATCGGGTACTGCGATCGCCAATCCGCTTGCCAAGCGTGGCGATTACGGCAAATACTCTCTATGGGACAGGCCTATATCCTGCAGTGGACTTTAACAGGTCGTTACGTATTTATTTTATTTATTTATTTAATTCTTGACACAATGTTTAATAAAAAAATACAAATGAGCCCTAGCTCTTGAACTAGGCAAAACCTGTACATACATACATACATATGTATGTATGTATGTATTTATGTACTGTCATTGCTATAATTTAATTAATTCAAAAGTTATGCCAAAATTAAATGAAAAGTAATATCTATATAAAATATGGTAAGCATCGGTTCAAGTCATGTGTTATCCGATTTCCTGCAGTGTGCGGAAGGGCCTGTCTACGACTATCCGGTGATCGAACATGAATACTACTAATATAGGATATGTGCATCTAGGGGCTATGAAATACAAACAATAATGTATGTTAAGGCTCAAAGAGAAAAATATTGTATATATATAATATATATATATATATATATATATATATATATATATATATATATATATATATATATATATATATATATATATATATATATGTATATATATATATATATATATATATATATATATATATATATATATATATATATATATATATGTATATATATATATATATATATATATATATATATATATATATATATATATATATATATACATATATATATATATATATATATATATATATATATATATATATATATATATATATATATATATATATATATATATATATATATATATATATATATATATATATATATATATATATATATATATATATATATATATATATATCTATTTTCAAGAATATTAAGTTTATTGGGAAATAAAAATATGTAAATTTTGGCTTTATGAAACATATGAATAATTAAATTATTTCAACAATATGATTAAAGCTTTTCTCTGTATAAATATGTGTGAAGTATAAAATCTAAAATAACTGCACTTTACAACATCATAAACATATAAACTTCTTAAAATATCATAATATTTCGATATGTCTGAACTGAACCAGATCGGAAGAAAAACTTCTTAGATATATTTTACAAAAATTATATTTGGAGTAGATGTAGAACATTTTACTGAAACTATATTACGTAAAGCAAACTCCTCCTCAGAGGAATAAAATATCTTGAAGTATACTTCAGCAATTAAATTATGGATCAGTATACTGAACCATAATTTAACTCTAGAAAACAATACCAGGAGACGAGAAAAATCGTTTATTTCATAAAGCAGGCAATTTTTGAAGCACAAATATCACTGCCATACTTAAAGATTTATGTTATTTTGGAATATAAATACTGTTACTACTATGGAAGTAATTAGGTTTTTGCCTTTTATGGGAAATGCTGTACCAGTGTAAAGAGAGCTTGTTCTTATATTATGCTGCGAAATATATAGTTGCAATATATAGTTTCAATGATCGTTCTTCGCCTTCGTATCTCAAAACTTATTTAAATCTCTTTTCACAGAACATATTAAATACTTACCTAATATAGTAATAAGGTTTCCAAACACTGCACCCAGTTCTGTCGTAATATCTTCATCGTACAAACTACATTATTTTGGAAAGGAGCTTGTATATACTTGTATAAGCCATATACTGTATTTATTTTAATATTATAGCAACTATTTTTTAATTTAAATACTGAATAAATAAGAACAACAAAACATTGATCTGATCCCAAAGTATGTAGCTAAAGCACTTCGTAAGTAAATCGTAAACAAGGAAGCTTCTACAAACTTTCATACGCGCGAAAATATAGTGAAAGTTCTTTGCCACAGTGTCTTGTCCGGGAATCAAGTTGCTGGCGACACCTTGAAAAGCGGCGTGTACGTCATCACTTGTCCATGGATGTCGTCAAAATGTATAAATATTTGTAAACGTTTATAATTTCTATGACGACGTCAATGTAATTTTGTAATATCGATTTATTCTAATTGCATTTTTTTAATAAATACATACATACGTGGATAGGGACAACACCACACACATTACTCTGACCCCAAAGTAGGTAGCGTAAGCACTTGCTTTATGGAATCAGAAACAAGGAAGTTACCACAAACACCCAGACCCGAGAAATTGTAGAAAAATTGTTTTCTAGTTTGACCCGACCGGGCATCGAAACCAGAGATCAGAGCTGGCGACACTAAAAAATCTGGTGTGTACGTCACTCAACCACATAGATACTTATCTATATTTTTTAATGAAAGTACTATAATTTATCACTAATCCCTTGGTAGACTAACTAAGAATGCCTACACATAGAAAATAAATAATTAATATCACGCTTTTGTCGTGTGCTTACCGCGGGAGAACCATGTCGAAAAATACGAGACCGGTTTATGATTTTTAAATTTTAATCTGTTATTTGAGATAACTTTTCTCTCGCAATTTTTTAGTAGCCATAGCGATATTTATTCCTTAGCCTCAAAAGAAAAAATGTGAGATTCTTTAACAACCATGGATGATTAAAAATCTTCATAACAATATAAACGCATTAAATAAAACATTTATTTATACTTTAAGAATATTTAATGATTTATCAGTCAAATCTTCTAAAATTATATAATAAATTTACAAGTTATTTAATATGTAAAAAAATCTAAGTTAAAAATTGACATATAACGTGATCATCGTTAATATGTATCGAAAGGAAAATTAGTTTGTCTGTATAATTTAAATGTCATACTAGTAAGAAAAGATAATTGTTGGACCCTTAAAACAACTTATATATTTAGGTCATTACATACTTTTACTTTTATAATAGAAAATATATAGCTACAGTGAATATTTAGTACTTGCGTCACGGCTCATTAGACACAAAGACTAATTATTCTTAATTTTTCCACAATATGTCATGGATGCTAAGTATTTATTAAATATTAATTAATAATATAATATACTAAATTGCTATGAACATTTTAATTTATATATTAATATGTACAAGATATACAAATTTATTGTTTTACATTTTAAAAAAATTGTAGCTTTATAAAACTTAAAAAAGTTATTAGTACAATGTTAAGTTTTAATAAAACATACCAATACATGTATTTCATACCTTCTAAACGTGATTACTTAATTAAATAGGTTATAGTTCAGAAAATGTTTCAAAGACAGGGATACGAAATGAGTTCAGAACTTTTTCAATAAAAACGTGAAGTGGCTGCTGATTAGGTACCTGAAAGAAAAAAAAAAGCTTTGTTTTATCCTGCAATATAAATTAAAAAGTTTCTAAAAACAATTCTTTTATTTTAATATAAAAATACTTAAACATATCCTGATGATGCCGTAAGGCGAAACCGGTTGGGTAAAGTGAATTGTGTAGAAGTGTTCAACAATGAATTTTAATGCAATACAATTTCACCAAATGACAACAATCGCAAATATTTCGCAAGTATATTATAAAACATCTTATCGTAAACGTTATAAAATGTAAAGGGTTATGTCTGTACATTGAATCTATTTGTAGTGAAACTAAGTGGAATAGGTTACTATGTCTCTAAGCTCAATCAACGGTTTTTATAATTCTCTGTTTGATCGGGATTGGCGCTTGGACTACAAAACGAAATTCGATTTCGTTTTCATTTATAAATGTCATATTTTCCTGGTAAAATAATTATTAAAGTCGGTTCAGTATTATTGAAGATACAGTTTGAGCCCACTTAAGTACTAAGCTCAAGAGGTAATATATTCCTCCAGTAAAAAATGTTAAAATTGACGATGTCCGTGAACCATTATCATAGCGCAAACTCTAAAGTCGCGGGTTCCCGGACGTGTCAATGTAGAAAACCACTTTGTCTCGGGTGTGGAAGTTTATGGCAACTTTGTTGTTTCCGATTCCATAAGACAAGTGCTTTTCCTATTTACTTTGGTACCAGAGCATTTTATGTGATGGTGTTCCTATCTATGTATATATTTATTCTACTTATAGAATAAAAAAAGAGTCTTAACGTATCGAGTCGTAACGTAGCCTACTGAATTATTAAAGAGTGGATATCGATAATTATCAATCCAAAATTAAGCAGACCAGCGACAGAAGCAACGTGGTAGGTACGCATTCCGTGGTACTTTCCAGGTTTGACGATTATTACAAATCTTCCTTAAGAATTTTACAGATCTCCGAGTCTGTTACATAATTTTCTGGTCATACAGAAAACTACTATTCGTTAGCTATACACTTAGAGGTGAACATAGGATAACTCCACTTACGCCAGTTATCAGCAAAGATGTCGAGTCCGTCCGTCCGTTCCGCCCCGATCGAGTCCTATTCATATGACAAAATAAAACAGCTAATCTGAATGGAGAATTTTTGGGAATTTACTCAAATTCCTCCTTAATGCTTCTAATTTTATGCATGCAAATCAGCTTCTTTGCACATGCAAATTAAAATGTATAGATGCATACCAACTTACGCGCGTACGAAGTGCCGAACAAAAGCTAATTTATTTCGTAGAATAATTACTGTTTCGTTTATATATGATTATGTTACTGCGTGTATATTTTTTACTGTAATTTTCTTACATCAACCTTTTGCTGGGGCCAACTTATGCTAACATGAATACAGATGTAATGATTACTGTTTGTTAAAAATAGGGAATGGATATTCAATGCCTTACACACTACTGCGTTTGGAATATAGTTTATTTTGTAGATACTTTCAGTGGAGTTGAATTAGGTTTCTTATTACTTCTTTTGCAAATATCATTAATAGTACTCGACGCGGGCGAAACTGCAAGGGAAAAGCTAGTACATCTCATAAATTTTATAAAAGAATATAATAAATCTTTATATTCAAGGTTTTAAAGTATTTTTGTAACATAAAACGTTATTTCGCTCATTAAAACTATTAAAACCCGAAGAGTAATTTTAGTTGATAAAAATTTTTCAACAAGTTAAAACGTATGTATACCTGTAGATAGCTAAATGACACTCTCCTCCACCACCCTAAGTAGGGCGGGCATTTGTCGCTAAAGTGGTCCTGTAACCTAGGGAATAAAAAAAACGGTTCGTTATTACGTAATACATAAAATAATAGCTTTTAATGTCAGTACTATAAATGTTTGTTAGAATGTTTATCATTCTAACATGTAATATATTATTAATAATACCTGTGTAGTCGGTTCATGCTTTGTAGACGATTTTGGAGGTTCCTCTGTCGTAGACAACATCCTGCGAGCAAGTCGAGCAAACGTACAACGGAACTGTCGACTCATGCTACAATACAATACGAAGTTAACTGATGACGTGAATAGGGCTAATACGTCCATTAAGTCACCTGGGGACAAATATTAGATATTAAAATAAAACATTAATGTAATTATTTTAATTTATAAAGAATCATTTATTCTTTAAATATAAAAGTAATGCCTTCAGGATGCGATAAAGTTGTATCCAAAAATGATCAGTTTAGAGCGTATATTTTACCATAACATAGTAATTAATAAAATAGGCAATATAATAATAATAATATTACGAGCAAATATGCTATTGTCATCTTTCCAAACGATAACCTCAATAGAAGGTAGTAATCTTAGTTAACAAAAATGGTATGTTAAAAGAAAATCTACTCAAACCTACCTCTTCTAAGTCTAAAGTCTTATTTACTATTTCTGATATCTAGAAGGTAATAATAACATTAAACGATAATACCGGTACTAAGTTCATAAGCCGTTCGTAGTAAATATACGACACATTTTAATTTGAATTAAGCTTATCCAAATTGTTCATTAAGTGACATATTTAGCTTATTAAGACCACGATTGTTACTTCAAAATAATTCAAAATTAGACGTAATAAACAAAATTAGATATATTCTGTCTTAGTTTCGTATCTGATTTATATGTTCAATGAATCTGATCTAGTTAACAACTTTGCTTATACCTTTAATTATAAAGCTCACTCATGTGATCTTACCGACTCTTGTAAAGTCCAATTTATTACTTTTATAGAATAGTAAAACTTCGATAGAAAAAAGTGTAATTTAAAATAATAATTAAATACGTCTAAGGTACTAACGATGTGTTCGATTCAAAAGCCTAAAGTATTTTCTTTAATCATAGCTAAGGGGTAAGAATATTTTCAAATCCAACACTTTTGACACAAAATATATCAAATCCTTTTGTTTGCTAGATAACTTAACTTATAACACGTTTTTATTTCCTTTGGTTGTTAAAAATATCTTCATCCTAAAGTTTATCGGTTCACCAGGTGTTAAGTGAAATCTTAGTAGAGTGTCACTCACAAATGAGTAAGCAGTAATAAAGCCCACGCCCACATGGGTAATTTTCGGACGGAAATACTAACGTAGGCAATTTTAGTGACGCTTACGAGTATATCCTAATTTGAAATACAATAATTGGTGTATTTTAAAAACAAAATAGTTTAATTTATTCTATGAAAGTCATAATATTATATTTAATGTAAAATTAGTTCCACAGGTACACAAAAATCCCGACATACAATGTTCGTTCAAGGCAATATCCGAAATTAATACTTAGAAATGAATGAAACTTTTACACATAGGTTTGTAATTTTAGTTTGTAATATACTAATTAATTAATTAGCCGATAATATAGGTCACGATAGCCGAGTGGTTGATTGATAGGGGTTGGAGTCAAAAGACCCGAGTTCGATCCCCTGGTGGCAGGCTCGTAGGATTTCTCAAAAACTTAAGTACGTATTATATCTTTGACTTAGACATACTTTATGTCGACAACAGGCTCACCGCCTGTGAATTTTTCCCAAAAACTATCATTGGTAGGTCAAATGACACACGCTGTCCCAAACAAGCTTTGATGAATATTCAAAGGTGATGAGGGTCGTGAGGACTTCATTGTCTAGACCTCTGTATACCCCGGCATGGGAAATTACGTGAACATATAAAAAACATAATTTCCAAAGTAGCCTCATTTTTTTAGAAACTTAACAGAAGAAGAGCCAGACAAAACAGCTCTTAATATATAATAAAACTGTATAGATGACATATTTTTGAGGTATATGTTCGAAGGGAAAGTAAATTTGACTGAATCACTTCAGACTTTTATGTATAAAGAGAACTATGAAACCGATGAAAAAAAACATGGTTATCAATTTTAAATTACGTTGATTTTGGTTAGTGGGAGAAGTGACGCGTATCGATAAATATGCGGCACAAGTTTTTGAGTAAAATTACTAAATATAAACGTATAATTTAGTAATTTTCATCGTTTCTTTGTTGTATCTATAGACTGCAAACGTTGGTTTTGTATTTAACCGATTTCAAAAATGAGTAGGAAGAAGAAAGAAAAATCATTAACGACGAGAAATCACCATAGTCTTAAATATTAAAAATTGAGAGTGATTGAAAAACATTTCTTTTTTTTTTTTAAAATTGTTATATTATGCAATTTTAATGATTTTTAAAGCATATTTATGCTGAACTTTTATGTAATTAAATTAAAGAAAAAAAAGTCAAAATTTCAACTGAAAAATTCAATCCCGCCCGTAGTAGAAATTTTGTCTTTTTTCCCTTTATTTAATAATTGTTATATTTTTGAATATATAACAGGGATTAAATTCTATTACTTGAAATATAATTTTTCGAATTCAGTTTTATTGACACTAAAATTACAATCGAATTCAAGGCAAAAGCTTGTGAAATTTAGAGCAATTGCTCGACGCCCGGCGATGCGATATTATGACCTATTTTTAAATTTGCGTCACTATAACAATATTTAATGTAGGTAACGACATTGTTACAAAATAAACGTTAGTTATTCTATTAATAGGCAATACTTAAAAGCCAAGGCCAAAAATTATATCGTTTTGTTTTATACGATGTAATTTTTAGTAGCGAGAATTACAAAAATACCCTTTAGGAATATTTCAGAGTTAGGTAATTTTTGGTTTTGTAAAAACTTCAAAACAAAACTTCTTCCAGTAATGGTGTTTTCGCAATTTATTTCGTAGATGTTACAAGAACTATTTTAACGAAGGAGTCAATAATTTATATTAAGATTTTGTTTTTGAGGACCAGATAGCGTAATGGTTGTAAACATGCCTTAGAAGCTACGGATTGCGGGTTCAAGTCCTAGGGGAAAATATTTAGTTATAGTGTTTATATTGGTTTATATCAGAAAAAAGTAGATTATGTATAAAGTAAATTAAATCATATCTATACGTATTATATGGTTATTGTTTAACATTATCGACTCAGTCACTCAAATATTGTTCTATTAACATCAAAATTTAGATAGATTGATCGCTAATTGGTATTCAGTATATACAGAGGTGCGGTAACATTAGTATAAGAAACCAAAAAATATAAATATATATTGTTATTGACTATATATTTTTATTTCAAACACACATCCTTTTCGGACTGTATGCGTCCACTGTATGACTTAAGCCTATCCCATAGTGGAGGGTTTGTCATAATCGCTACAGTTACGAGTATCAAGTACATTGACGCTCGCATTACCAGACACCTCGTATATTAGTCACTATTTTCGAAATGGTTATCCTTCCATCTGTCGGAAGTCAATAGTATTTTCAAGCATTTTCCCTAAGTCGCCTCTCCAGACGCTCTCAGGTAGAAACGAGGTGGCATAATCTTACGCCGTGCCGACACTGACAAAGTAATGTTATTCATTACTGAAACACACAAAATTTCATTATCTGTCGTAACGCGGACAGTTTGTAGGAGTACGCTATTTGACCTGGATGCAGTTAACCTAATTAACTAGTAACACAAATATATGTTTCGATAAAACAAACCGAAAAGTTTTAACCGTGAAAAATACTGATCTGCTTAATAGATTGTCATGACTTTGACGTCGTCGTATCATAATATGCTTAATATATATATATATATATATATATATATATATATATATATATATATATATATATATATATATATATATATATATATATATATATATATATATATATATATATATATATATATAGAAAGTAAGAAAGTTGTGTAGAAAGTTCTCAAATTAGACTAGCTAAAGGTTCATTCGTTTTCTTTTTTGGGGGGGCTTTAAATTTCTCAATAAATCATAATAATATCGCATGTAGTACAAAAAACAGAAACAATATTTCATACGCTTGTTAAAAAAGTTAAATCGAAAAAGTTCCACTAAATAAGGAGATCAATTCTTTGTAACGAATCTAAGAAAGTTTCAATGATGATTATTGAATTAGATAGTACATTTATAGTGATTATATCATATTTTATCATGCTCTTACAGTACTTTGGCAACTAATACTTGTTACTAGTGACCAACCGAAAGTTCGGTGTCAGTTTCGACCTTAGTCGAAAAATTTATATATATCATACCGAAAGCGTTCTTGATTAGTCGTGCGTCGTTCTAAATTATTTAGTAATGTAATTATAATTATTATTATACTTTGTACTTTGATTTCATAGCTATATAATAAATTAGGTAATAACTTACTGAGTAGTAAATATTTTTGTTGTAACTAATTTCGAGTTTAATCGATTTGAATCGAATCGAGTTTAATAATTAATGATAACATTATTTACCTTGATTATATTATTATTGTGGTACCTAGGACAGCAAAAAGTGCTAATTAATATTTCAAAATAGTATATTAAATTAATCTAAGAATATTATAACACAATAATTAAATATATTACTGATAGTATATAGTTTAAGGTAAATTTACTAACTGAATGTATTAGTTTTTTTTAAAGTTTAATTACAATCTTAATAAAGAATTAACTACAGTATGTAGACTGTATAGCAAATAAAAGTGAAAAAAAACACAATAGATTTTATAGTACAGAAGCAATTTTTCAATAAGTTTAAAGTAAAATCCGGTTACGATTTCAGTTTCGGACACTAATTTTTACACTTTGAACATTGTATTATTATTATTGACAGATGCTGACTTAGTTATAAAATGTTAAGAGCGTTATAAAATTACAAAAAAAATAGATCTCAAAGTTTGTTGGTGTTTTTTTAATAAGAAAGTTTTGTATTTACGAACTACTTGAGCTTTAAAAAAGCCTAAATGACCAAGAAAGGAGCGTCAGTGTTACCGTATACTGTGCTTCCCATCTTCTGCTGCCGAGCTATTTTTGTAGAAAAATTCTAAAAAAACACATATCTTTACCAACTACTAACATCATATCGTAACGTCATAATCTTTACAATAAAGTGATGAGCAAAATGGTACCCATGCAAGAGCACTCAAACTTCGCTTTTGCTAAATTTGAAAGAAATGGGACGGATGACATAAATTTCTGTTGGTTGGGTAAAGGAACAAGGTTAAACTACCAAATTTCTAGATGTCTAATAGTAGTTAAAACCATCTCGGATCCTTCCAACGATCCATCAACAATCCAAAATGGATTGTTACACATCACTATTTTCTAAACGAGACACACTTGGAGTGCGGCCGTTCCTTACGTAAACTTACGTCACAAACCCTCACCTATGACCGATACAAAAATTTTACACACAATTGGCTAATCCAATGTCGATCCAATAAGGTCAATCCAATACGTAGAGGTCGGACTAAATCGACCGATTTTAAAATAAATTTTAAACTTTCCCACATACCTTCTGTCTAGGGATTTCTTTAATAAGTTTTTTAACTAATTATAAGACAAATATAACTTTCATTATTAAAATTTTTTTCTTGTATAGACAAAACATAGTGACTACTTAGTGTTTCATAATAATTATATTCTCATAATTTCAAACATGTAATCAGATTTGCTGCTTTAAAGGCATTAATAATATCATTAAGTATTACACATAATAAAATTTTGTAATAAACATCGCCCAAATAAAGTTACAAACTATATTACTTTAAATTTATCACGAAAATTTTCTGTCCTTTACCGGTCGTTCTGATCGGTATTACTCGCAAGTAATATTAATGCATATAAGACGTATTCCCCGGGTCACGGACATCCGACCTGGCGTGATATAAATCGTTTTAAAATTCTAAGCGGAAATGCTAAACAGACAGTTCTTGACCAAAAAAGAAACGATGATGATGTGGAAATCACAGATCTACGGAAAGTTGATATAACTACCTCACGAGAACTTGTAAATTAAATTCAATATCTGCTATAATTATGAGCAGCTTGAGAACAATTATGTTTAATAATACGCGTGGTCTCTGCATTCACGTCGAGTGCTTAGCGTTTCACTCTCCTGACAACTATTATTATGACGTATACCTCAACAAAATTATTAACCGAATTTAACAACTTAGTGACTGGTATTGATTAATGTCTGATTTGTAAATATATCTCCTTCTTACAAGTAAAACAAGTCCAATAAAAATGCAAAAATATATTTAGTCAATGTTTTACGTTTAAGTTTTTTATGAATACATGGTTAGGTCAAGAAAGAGTATATTATTTACTTAGTATAAGACAACGGAATAAAAAGCTTTCATTTTGAATTGAATAAAAAAACGACCACAAAAACGGAATAACTGATGCTGTAAATCTCATACTACGCTCACCGCTCTCTAGTTTTTGAGATAAAGTAGCCACGGTACGCATATTCCTAAGAGATTTGCATTAATATTGATGCAAAATCGTTGTATACGACTAGGTATGACATTCAAGATAGCCGAGTGGTTGGGTGATCGAAATTTGAGTAAAGAAATCCGAAAACAGATGTACGATTTGTATCGCTAGCTTCAAATAATCTCTCGTGAAATGTGGATCGAAAGAACTAACTTGTATAGTACTCTGGCTTCCCCAAAATTAGGGTATAGGTGAAAGTGTATGATAGTTTAGGTAGGCTAGGCAGAGAAATTTTTTTTTTTTTTTAATTATTTCTTACGGATTTTTTTATTGATTTTAAAGCATAAAAGTTATGCAGAAGTTTTTGTTATTAAATTAAATATAAAATAAAAATCTTTATTTAATTTTAAACGTTATTGTTTCTGTTCTGGTATACGGATATATATATATATATATAACACGTATTTCACGCTTGAATGTAATGCTTTCGTGTGTGTTTACAAACTACACTGAAATCTTTGAAATATTATCTTGGAATCATTTTCACGCAAGCGGTGCCGTTAATTTATGCCACGCGCTACAGTCTTTCGCAGTTTTAATGAGCAATAACATTAAAGTTCAAAATTAGATTAGCTTCAGAATTACGTGTTATATTAGTGAATGTTCGCGATGATTACACTTGTAGGTTACAGCACAATATTTTCATCACGACAGGGAAACTGAATAACGACAGATTTCCTTTTTATAACATTGGAATAACGTTTACTTTTGTTGTTAAGTAAAAATAAATAATTTCAACCATATTCTCAATATTGTGATAGACTGAAAAAAAATGAAAATATCTTCATGCAATTTCCAATACAGAGGTAAACAGATCTAGTCTAGACAATTAAGCCCTTTCGAGCCAACTTTCACCCAAGCAAATTTGGGATAATGTGACCGGTGGTAGGCCTATGGCCGTCTAAAAGATCAAACTAACGGTACAATATAATGACATATGGTAATATTAACAATATATCAATATATAAATTATAATAATAACATGAATATTTATACATACCTTCAAATAAACCAAATCAAGGACTCGATTATTATCGTTAATATTCATCACACAATATTTCTCTATGCTAGCGGGATTCGAACCCGCAACCTTCAGCTTCAAAGACTGGGCTAAGAGCGACTAGGCTTTCAGGTCCTCTATTAATTTTTTATTAACTCTATAGTAAATTATTATTGATCTTTGCCTCGATGCCAAGTTATAATGTTATAGCGCTCCGCCGTCGAACAGATGGCACAGTATATAGTACACGTTTTTATGTATTTTTTGCGTCCATCTTATAGTGAAAACGAAGTAAAGGTATGAAAATCCGCACAGTTATTTTTGAGATTATGTTGTTCAGGCAGGTACGAACGCTGCGGGTGAACTTTGTTTTATAACATGTAATGTTATTTTTAGTAATTTTCAAAAAGCTGTATCAGCTTTGAAGATCCATATTTTATGTATGGAAGCGAACCTGTCCTGTCTGTTGAAGTCACGATAGCCAAGTGGTGGCTAATACAGAGAGAATTAGGTTTGTAATATGTATGTGTGTGTGTGTGTGTGTTTTTATGACTAAATGTCCTTCCAATCATTATAATGGTGCCTCAGTTACTTTCTTTTATTTTATACTTTCTATAATTTTCAATTATTATCTTATTACACGAAACATAACAGTCGACCTCTACATCCTTTCCCTAGGTTGTCGTAAAAGTAAATTATAGAATAAGTAAGTATCATTACTCTTTGGTAACATTTTAGATTTATTATTTTTATTTAATTTTATTTTATTATATTACGATTAGCAGAAATCTCGATAGCCGAGTGGTCAGAATTTTAAGTCAAGCGACCCGAGTTCAATCCCTGTGTCAGGGTCGTACCAATGGGATTTTCAAAAAACTTATGTACGAATTATAAATCGTTGGCTTGGACATATAGACGGCGACGGGCTCAGCACCTGTTACGTTGTCCCGAAAATGTCTTCGGTGGAAAGTGGGTCAAAGGGACTTAATTGTCTAGACCTCTATCTACTCCTGTATTGGGAACTGCGTGAAGCGAACGTAGCATTGTAGTGCTTGTGGTGTCGTGCATGTTCCTATTTGGAATTGCTGTACAGAACACAACTCATTGTTTTATATAAAACAACCATTTCATGCTTTTTAAAATAATAGTTAGAAAATAGGATTAAATGTCAAGTGCTTTGCTTAAAGACAACCTGTTAAACCTTTCAAAATAAACCAACAATTGTTGTGGAATGAATAATTGTGGCCAGTGTAAACCAAAAACTTAATTTTATTAGCTATCTTACTTACACTCGTACCTAGTTTGCACTCGTAAAGTATAAAGACCCGTAGTTGACACAGTTCTATTTTGAATTGAAACTAAACAAGTATTTATGCACGCGGATTGTACCACTTTGCTGAATACTGCTTCAAAATTCTCCTAGAATATTGACTTCATATGTTTAATGAATAAAAATTACCCAGAATTTATTTACCAAAGCAATACTTTAAAGTTGACAAGTGACAGGGTGTTTCGAAGAGCTGTTAGAAATAATTTTGTATAAGTTTTTAATAGCATACATTTAGATACGTGCTAATAATCCAGAGATACAGACGAACTCTGAGGACTAAAAGCGTATACACCAGTTTTCAGGGTTGCCGTAGTTTACATAAGTAGTTTACACAAAAAATATAAGTTAAGAATTTCAACTGTGGATAGGCCACCAAGTTAATGTAAACCAAGTATGTCTAGAGTACGAAGATTGATATCATTATCTTCTTCTTCTTTAATTTAAGAGGTAGGCTCTTGTATATCATATATATCATTCAAATTTTATATTTAGCAGGATTTGAACTCGCAACCTTCAGCTTCGACGGTGGTTACTATCAACAACGGCTACAGTTAATTTGAATGAAATAGTTACTTTATTAAATTTTTTTATCCGACTTTACTTATTATTTTTAACACTTCATTTTGTTATTTGTGTACTTTTATTTATTGGAATATTAGCTAGTTTAAAATTAAGTCTGAAACGCAGTCTATTTTGACTATAAAAATGAGTGTTTTTAGTAGTTAATATATTGAAATTGGCAGCGTTCCAGAATTTATTTATAACTTTGTGAAATCATTCTTCAGTAAGATTCGTATGGCTATTATTCATTTCATTACTTATCATCACTAACATAATTGTATTTATATCAACCTCATAAAGCTATTGTGTTTTTCTTACTGAAACTAAATGAAATAGTTTAAGTACATGTATATAATGTGGCCCTTAAAATAACACTAAACCATTCTCTAATATCGTCAAAGGATCTTACTATCACTGTAAGCTACTATTACAGTATACATTGTTACACACAACTACAATTGAGGATCAGCTTAGTTTAAGTTAATAAGCAAGAAATCTAACTTGACTTTATTGTTAAAGGTACATTATTGTCAAAGTTGGTGTTTGAAAAAAGATAAATCGCCCTATAATCATGTACTATGGTTTAGAACTGATTTTATAACCGGCCAATTAGAAAGGAACATTGGCAAATAAAATTTCTTTTATTTTTCGATTTTAGAACTCTTTTGTAATCTACTATTTGTCTTTCATTTGTCTTTGGCTTTTGTGAATTGGCAGCACTTCCAAGTCTTGTAACACATCAAATTAATTAAACGCGACAAAATATTCGGTACATGATTTATTACGACTTTCATTGTGATCTTAGCCGATAGCCGAGTTGTTGAGTGGTCGGAATTTCGAGTAGAGAGACCCGAGTTCGATCCCCAGGTGGCAGCACCAATGATTTATTCAAAAAAAAGTTATGTACGAATTTCATCGTTGGCTTGGACATAAAGACGGCGATGGGCTCACCACCTGTCACGTTGTCTCGATAATATCTTCGGTGGAAGGTGGGTCAAAGGGACTTAATTGTCTAGATTTGACCTCTGTCTACCTCTGTATTGGGAACAGCGTGAAGATATTTTTTTTATATTGTGATCTTAATAAACAAAAAGCTATGAGAGACTTTAACTGTGGTAGAGCCACGCATCAGCTTTTGTTGTTGCATACAACACTATTGAGCTATGAGCCCTAAATTGGAATCCAAGTCCTACGTTAGTTTTTGTACAACAAATTTGATTGGTTTTAGGATTTTTATCACGTGTTCGTTTTGAACTCGATGTATATTGTGACCTATGCATTAAACACCACACGTATTTATTAATACTTAACGCTATGAGAATACTTACCAAACATACTATAACAGCTTTTGAAAAACTCCGGAGCTAACGCACTGGCAAGTCCTAGTAGTCCTTGTGGGACCTCAGTAGATAAGAAAAGACCGAGCACGGCCAGCAGCATGCGTGTTGTGCGATCTGTACGACTGGAACGTCGAGCAGCGCACGAATCCTCGGCCAAACATTGTTTTTCTGTCTGCAATAATGATTCTTACTTATTATTTTGTAGTTTTTTGGACGCCCAATCTAGGATTAAAGGAGTAAATTAATGCAATAAATATTTCCAAAGACAACAACAGGTATTCCCTGACCCGAGTTCGATCCCGAAGGCTCGTACCATTGGATTTTTTAAAACGTATTTACGATTTATATCGTTGCTTGGACATAAAGATAGCGACGGGCTCACTACCTGTAACGTTGTCCCAAAATTGTCTTCGGCGGAATGTGGGTCGAAAAGACTTTATTGTCGAGACCTCCTACCTACCTGCCTACCCCGGACAGAGGTGATTTTTTTTTACTAATGATAGAGGGTCTTGAAAGCGGAAAGGTAGGCTTCACTATACTATGCCGTTTATTTTTCTTGATTCTCAGTAGACAAAAAAAAATAAAATATTTTTACCGCAACATTTTTTTTTACCTCAAGTTAAAGTCCAGATAAATTTGTAATTGATTTGTTATTAAATAATAAAATAAATAGATAAATATCTTCATGCCATTCCCAATACAGGGGTAGATAGAGGTCTAGAGTAGAGTCCCTTCGACCTACCAGAAGGTGAAAGGTAGAAACCGAAGATATTTTTGGGACAACGTGACAGGAGGTGAGCCGGTCACCGTCTTTATGCCCAAGCCAACGATATTAATCGTACATAGGGTTTGATTAATCTAAAATAATTTAAAAATATAAAAGAAAAAGTAAAGAAACAGTTTTAAGCTGGCTTAATAAATGTTAAATTTATAGAAACCACCGCATCAGTGCGGATGGATTAATACTTCTATTTTTATTTTTATTTCAGCATTAGTAAATTTCTAAGTTGCTGTGAATAAGTTTGGGGAGACCGATACTGTTATCAAACCTGTTACTTAAGTACTACAATTTCTTAAACATATAATTATAAAAACTTATATAAATTTAAGTACTGTATACTTTTCTACATAAAAATATAATGTTAAACATCAAAAATTATAGCTACAATTGGATCTTAAAAGCAAATTGTTACTTTAATGATATATAAAGAAAGTTAATAACTTTATATATCTAGTCAAGTAATGAAAGGGGTTACTTACATCATTTGGTCCAACTATTGATCGCTTCAAAAGCTTTTGCCTTCGTCTTTCTGTTGTAGTCAGTTTAGAAATTAAACATGTGCTTAGTATCGATAAAGCTATACTTGGAACTAGTTTTAAAATAACACTATATATCCACATTATTGCCGTTACTAACTGTTTATTCTTTGACATTTCAAGCACGTACACAGTTCTGTTGTGAGGTAATAATAGGTCTTCAGCAAATTCAGAATTGTTATGAGGCGTCACTTCACTTGGCACAATATTCATTGCGAAATATATAGGTAGACACAAGAAAGGGCATATTACGTATGCGCTTACAATGGCTATAGTTGTGTTCTGTTTACTGCACCAGGTTCTATTTCTTTGTGGAAAAGCAATAGCAATGTAACGCCACACTGCCAGTGTCACGGCTAGCCAGATTGATATCGTGTGAAAGGTTTGACTGAATATTGAATGAAAGTACACAAAAACGGCCCAAGCATATGTGTTTTTATTTACTTCGGGACCTATTTTAATGTTCATATGAAGAGCGTAAGGTATGTATTCTAACATAACAAGAAGATCAGCGACTGCAAGGCCAGTGAGTATGGAGTTGGTGGAACTGATCATTTCTCGGCGGCTCAGTACGGTTATGTTGATAGAATTCGTAGCAGACCCAATGATACATATTACAATGGCAATGTAACCATGTAGTCGACTGTAAGCTTTATTGAATTCGGTGGCACCGGGCACACAATAGGCGTCAGTCGCGTTAGCCATTGTGGCTTAACACACTATCCCTTACATCCTGTCATAGACACGAGAGGAATAATGACTCCATTTTACTAAACTAAAAAGTTACTTAATCAAAGAGCTTCGTTGTTATCTGTAACAATGGAAACAAAGATTTAATTACATAATTTTCACGGACCCGTCCATACGCAATGTTGATGTTCTAGTTATAGGACCACCAAACTATGTACCCCCAAATTATATTTTTTAATTAATATTAAACTATTAACAAGATGATGATAACATAATATGTATTTGAATAAGTCTTATGTTATATAAGATAGAATATAATATTGTGTACCTATGTAAGGTAACCTAAATCTCCTAATAGATTACCGCGTTATAGAACATACATGTTGTTCGCTGCCTCAATGCACCGCACTAACCTGGGAAGTAATTCTCCGGCGGCTAGAATGACTCGATTGTACAATTATCTACCCAGAGATCTTTACTTGGACATACTACATGATACAATTTATGAATTTAATAATAGTTTATCAAGATATCTATTGGATGATCAAGCAATAAAAAATTAGAACATTCCCAAAAAAAAATATAGCAATTATTTTTATAACGTATCCGTATTCTTAGATACATATCCTACGAAATTTTAACTTAAGTGTGCATATCGGATATTAACAGCAGACTCACTGTATTTACAGAATTGAAGTTCCTTTTTCCACCGTCTATTTTTACTTCTAATATGTCTATGCTATTATCTATATCTAAGCCGTTTTATTTTGTTGTAGGTGTATATGTTGATTATTTGTATATCATAAGCTGTGATCGCCTATAATTGGTAAGACACTTGAAATGTACGCTAAACATGTTAAAATTAGAGTATAATGTACTTCCCGTTGGTGATCCTAAATAAATAAAATAAAATAAAGAAAATAAATACATACAAACAAGTCGGCTTGCGTTCGATCCCTAGATGATAGACTCGTACCAAGGGCTTTTTTTTAAACTTATATAAGATTTTTATCGTTGGTTTGGAAATGAATACGGCAACAGGCAACCTGTCAAGTTGTCCCGAAAAATGTATTCGATGAAAGGTTGAAAGGACTATCAACCTTTGTCTATCCCAGTATTGAGAATGGCGTGAAGATATTTTTTTTAATAATTATAATTTTAAGAAACTTAAAATTATAATTATTAAAAAAAAATATAGCAATTATTTTATAACGTATCCGTATTCTTAGATACATATCCTACGAAATTTTAACTTAGGAAGTGTGCATATCGGATATTAACAGCAGACTCACTGTATTTACAGAATTGAAGTTCCTTTTTCCACCGTCTATTTTACTTCTAATATGTCTATGCTATTATCTATATCTAAGCCGTTTTATTTTGTTGTAGGTGTATATGTTGATTATTTGTATATCATAAGCTGTGATCGCCTATAATTGGTAAGACACTTGAAATGTACGCTAAACATGTTAAAATTAGAGTATAATGTACTTCCCGTTGGTGATCCTAAATAAATAAAATAAAATAAAGAAAATAAATACATACAAACAAGTCGGCTTGCGTTCGATCCCTAGATGATAGACTCGTACCAAGGGCTTTTTAAACTTATATAAGATTTTTATCGTTGGTTTGAAATGAATACGGCAACAGGCAACCTGTCAAGTTGTCCCGAAAAATGTATTCGATGAAAGGTTGAAAGGACTATCAACCTTTGTCTATCCCAGTATTGAGAATGGCGTGAAGATATTTTTAATTAATATTAAACTATTAACAAGATGATGATAACATAATATGTATTTGAATAAGTCTTATGTTATATAAGATAGAATATAATATTGTGTACCTATGTTAGGTAACCTAAATCTCCTAATAGATTACCGCGTTATAGAACATACATGTTGTTCGCTGCCTCAATGCACCGCACTAACCTGGGAAGTAATTCTCCGGCGGCTAGAATGACTCGATTGTACAATTATCTACCCAGAGATCTTTACTTGGACATACTACATGATACAATTTATGAATTTAATAATAGTTTATCAAGATATCTATTGGATGATCAAGCAATAAAAAATTAGAACATTCCCAAAAAAATATAGCAATTATTTTTAAAATGTATCCGTATTCTTAGATATATATCCTACGAAAACTTTACTTAATTGTGTATATCGGATATTAACAGCAGACTCACTGTATTTGGAGAATTGGAGTTGCTTTTTCCACCGTCTATTTTTACTTCTAATATGTCTATGCTATTATCTATATCTAAGCCGTTTTATTTTGTTGTAGGTGTATATGTTGATTATTTTTATGTCATAAGCTGTGATCGCCTATAATTTGTCGAATACACTTGAAATGTATGCTATTCAAATTAAAATTAGAGTATAATGTACTTCCCGTTGGTGATCCTAAATAAATAAAATAAAATAAAGAAAATAAATACATACAAACAAGTCGGCTTGCGTTCGATCCCTAGATGATAGACTCGTACCAAGGGCTTTTTTTTAAACTTATATAAGATTTTTATCGTTGGTTTGGAAATGAATACGGCAACAGGCAACCTGTCAAGTTGTCCCGAAAAATGTATTCGATGAAAGGTTGAAAGGACTATCAACCTTTGTCTATCCCAGTATTGAGAATGGCGTGAAGATATTTTTTTTAATAATTATAATTTTAAGAAACTTAAAATTATTAAAAAAATATCTTATTGCTTCTTAATTTTTAGAAAATTTAAATTTAATTTGCTAGAAAATTACTACGTAACATATTATATTACGATTCTTACACGACGACATACGTACATATTCTTTACGATTTATTTTTATTACTGTACAATATTTTGATTCAGAGATCTTTAGGCAAAACAGTTAACTGACGGCGAACTATGAATTATAAACAGGCATGTAATTGTTAGCTAAAGATTTTAAAATTTCTTTATCTTTTGGTATTTGAGGCCAAACAACAAGGCCAAACAGTTTTGTTTATTCAATGACATCAAATTTTTGTTCTCAAATTCATACATTCAGGGAACAAACGATCGTCGCGTCAGTTTGACGAGGTTTTGTTATTTAAAAGCAAATATTTTGATACTATTCTTATTCTTTTATTCAATCTCTAACCGATATCTATTACTTAAATAAGTAATTCCATAATATTTCATGTTCCGAAGGTTATGATGTACATTAAACGAATATATGTACATGTATGACATCTAAATTTAATTAAAGCAATTTTAATTAACAAGTTTCTTATCATATCACTAAATTATTTAAACATAACTCATGAAAATAATTACCTTGATATTTTTATTTTGGTGACGGTAGTCAAATAAGACAAGGTTTTACTTACACTACGCTATCATTGTTTTTGTAGTGATAAAATTATGTTTTTTTAACTTCTTCCACATTTCTAATACTGGGGAAGTCAGACAACTAGACATAGAAGTCTTTCAACGAAGCATTTTGGTGCAACGTGACATGTGGTAAGCGTGATTGACATACTTACATAGAAAAATATATTCCTCCCACCCACCTTCCGATGATATTTTCGAAACAACGTGACAGGTGGTGAGCCCGTCGCTGTCTTTGTCCAAGCCAACAATATAATTCCTGCACATGTTTTAGAAAACCTCCACGAGCCTGCCACCTGGGGATCGAACTCGGATCTCTTGACTTGAAGTTCTGACCACCCAGTCACCTTTCGGCTATCGTGACTCTTCTAAATGTCCATTTACTTTATTATAATTTCTGCAAATAAGAAAAGTTTCTGGGGAAAGTGATTTTACTTGACTGCTGAAGGTTCATCACGTGCCATTGTTCTTAACTTGTTTAATGAATCCGAAGCGTTGAAATTTAATTACTTCGTGATACTTGAGAAGGGCGAGCTATGATAGTAATATACTATGGAACGGTGAAGGTAGGCTCTGGTAGCTGAAGATAAGGATACCTGTTTATTTGTAGCTCATCCTAATAAACTAAAAATATACAGCAGAAAAGATAAAATAACATAACCGTCTTGAAAGCTTATCTTTTGGTATTTGAGGCCAAACAACAAGGCCAAACAGTTTTGTTTATTCAATGACATCAAATTTTTGTTCTCAAAATTCATACATTCAGGGAACAAACGACTGTCATGTCAGTTTGACGAGGTTTTGTTATTTAAAAGCAAATATTTTGATACTTATTCCTTATTCTTTTATTCAATCTCTAACCGATATCTATTATTTAAATACACCTATGGTTGTACAATATTTCATGTTCCGAAGGTTATGATGTACATTAAATGAATATATGTACATGTATGACATCTAAATTTAATTTGCTAGAAAATTACTACGTAACATATTATTCTTTACGATTTATTTTTATTACTGTACAATATTTTGATTCAGAGATATAGCTCTTTAGGCAAAACAGTTAACTGACGGCGAACTATGAATTATAAACAGGCATGTAATTGTTAGCTAAAGATTTTAAAATTTCTTTTATCTTTTGGTATTTGAGGCCAAACAACAAGGCCAAACAGTTTTGTTTATTCAATGACATCAAATTTTTTGTTCTCAAAATTCATACATTCAGGGAACAAACGACTGTCATGTCAGTTTGACGAGGTTTTGTTATTTAAAAGCAAATATTTTGATACTTATTCCTTATTCTTTTATTCAATCTCTAACCGATATCTATTATTTAAATACACCTATGGTTGTACAATATTTCATGTTCCGAAGGTTATGATGTACATTAAATGAATATATGTACATGTATGACATCTAAATTTAATTAAAGCAATTTTAATTAACAAGTTTCTTATCATATCACTAAATTATTTAAACATAACTCATGAAAATAATTACCTTGATATTTTATTTTAAGATTTGTAGTCAAATAAGACAAGGTTTTACTTACACTACGCTATCATTGTTTTTGTAGTGATAAAATTATGTTTTTTTTAACTTTCCACATTTCTTAATACTGGGGAAGTCAGACAACTAGACATAGAAGTCTTTTCAACGAAGCATTTTTGGTGCAACGTGACATGTGGTAAGCGTGATTGATACATACTTACATAGAAAAAATATATTCCCTCCCACCCACCTTCCTCCGATGACATTTTCGAAACAACGTGACAGGTGGTGAGCCCGTCGCCGTCTTTGTCCAAGCCAACAATATAATTCGTACATAAGTTTTTAGAAAAACCCCCAACGAGCCTGCCACCTGGGGATCGAACTCGGATCTCTTGACTTGAAGTTCTGACCACCCAGTCACTCGGCTATCGTGACTCTTCTAAATGTCCATTTACTTTATTATAATTTAAATAAGAAAAGTTTCTGGGGAAAGTGATTTTACTTGACTGCTGAAGGTTCATCACGTGCCATTGTTCTTAACTTGTTTAATGAATCCGAAGCGTTGAAATTTAATTACTTCGTGATACTTGAGAAGGGCGAGCTATGATAGTAATATACTATGGAACGGTGAAGGTAGGCTCTGGTAGCTGAAGATAAGGATACCTGTTTATTTGTAGCTCATCCTAATAAACTAAAAATATACAGCAGAAAAGATAATATAACATAACCGTCTTGAAAGCTTATGTTGTGTTATTTGATTCGTACAATATTATATACAACACATTCCACTGTGGGAACCGTAATAATAAGAGCTTACATCAACATTTTTAAATGATAAAAACATCTCTTTTGTACGCGAAGAAGCTTTCAAAGTTTTAGGAAATTTTACATTTTTCTTTTCTGAGAATTTTTTTACTCGTGTTTTTACGACAAACTTTGGTGCAAAAACCTTACAAAATTATAAAGTAGGATGATTTGAAGTATAAAAGTATTCACACATTAATACAATAATTTACAACTAAAATTAGATTACATAGTATATATATGTGTCTGCGAGTGTGCGTCGTGCGTGCGTGCGTGTGTGCATGTGTGGGTGTATATGTATGTCGAAAGTATCTCTACTCTTATTAGCAAATAAGATTACAAAGGTAAATGACTAGGGAAAGAGGGGATAAGGGGATCGAACCCTGCCCCGATCTAACTGACCTACACTCGGTTAACTCTACCATATAGAATACATAATAAACGAATTCCATTCCAACCCACTATGTACAATCAAGTCAATTAGGAGGAACAAAGTGCTATATTCTCCAGGATACAAATTTGTGATTCAAATCATAAATATACGAAGAAGAAATAATAGATTAGCATTATGGAAAATAACTTTCTTCACAGTTTAATATTTTTAAGTAGTTATTGTCTCCAAGACAGACGTGCATTTTAAATGTGATTGAAGAAGGGAATAGTCGTAAGTACTATTCAGATTGGATAAAAATAAATTAAAGGAGAGTATTCGTGATGGTAGTTCTGCAAATTAGGAGCAGGGTAGGATTAAGTATAATCGTCTAAATTCGTTTTTAGAACATTTTTGCATTATTCTATAAAATTTAAAAAGTTAAACAACTTGTACACTCGATTCATCTATGTTTCATAAAATTCTGTAACTCAATTCCCAATAATATAAACTATAAAGACTTTTCGCGATTACTATAATGGTGAAAAGCTTTTTGCTGCTCAAGATTCTAAAATTCATACTTTCGCGTATCCATCAAACTCTGGCGTTGATTCATGTGATTACTTTTGATTTCTACACAAAATTCAAATGATTTTTTTTTTGAAATAGTAACTGACGCAGCGAAATATTTTATACCCATAAATAACTAGCGTCGAGTATATATGATTCGAAATGAGCCCAGAAAGATATGTACACATGGAAACATATTTATAACACTTTTTTTATTTTTGTTAACTGAGTTTTAAGCCCTGAACTTCGGAAGTATAAAATATGTTTTATATACATAAAATATATATCATTGCCTCAGTATCAAAGTTCAATTCCAAATCATTCTTAAGAATTGTACAGGATAAATCATCTCGGAATCAACAAGGAAAGCCAGCAGTGCAATTCTTAAAACCTCTCTTATCTAATAAGTAAAGTAGCTTGATTCCTGGTAAGTGAGACTAAAAAAAAATTAGAATTTGTCCAAAAGCTATTTTGAGATTTAGGTCATTTTCTTGCTAGACTCGAACGAATTAAATACGTAAACTTAGGAACAAGAACGCAATCGATTAAAATAGTAAGCGCAATATGAGAATTAAGAGTATGCCATTTATTAACGTGGTCTAAAAATTTAAGAACGATAGCCGAGTGGTTGGGTGATCGGAACTTCGAATCAAGAGATCCGACTAACATCGTTGGCTTGAACATAAAGACGTCGACGGGCTCACCACCTGTCACGTTGTCCCGAAAATGTCTTCGGTGAAAGGAGGGTCGAAGGGACTTTATTGTCTAGAGTAGACCTCTGTCTACCCCTGTATTGGGAATTGCGTGAAGATATTTTTTATTATAAATTGATCAAATTTTATTTTCTAAAGAGGTTTCATACTTTCTATAAATAACGGCGCTTCAAAGAAAAATATAGAGAATCCGCTTCAGTTACTTTAATGCCCGGAGATATATTGTTAAAATTTTTAAACAAACTGTGTCTATGAGAAGACAAACGGTCAGTAATAAAGAAGTTCACAAAGTGTGTTATTTGTTAATTAAATGTAAAAAAGTAATCACTTTAGTGAAATAAAATGTATTTTTATATTGAATAATTTTGCACGTGATTTGTTAACTTTTCTCAATATTGACGCAATATCGAATTTTGTTTAATAATTGGTTATTTAAAATTTTTACTTAATAAAAACATTTAAATTTTATGTACATTTGATGGTACTACTAATCTTATAAATGGTAATATGATAAAAAATATCATCTGTCTTGCAACCACAGTACTCTGTAATTGTAGTAATCTGTAAGTGTAGCGTTAGGCGGGACTATATTACATGGATAAGAACTTTGTTTTGCAATTTAGAGCTTTGGGGCGGCTTTACAAAAGTTACTTACGATGTTGCCTTATTTATTAAAGATGTAGAGTCAAGGTTAATTTCAGCAAGTTTTTTTTAAATAGGTTTTATAATTTATAGTTTGCAATGGCAAATTTTTTTAAAATAAAATTTTCTGTAACTAAACGCTATGTATATCTTTCTATAGAAAGGTAAGACCATCTTTTTTTGCTTAACGAACTAGATGTTATAATTTGATTGCGATTGTTTGGAGTATTTTCAGAAATTAAATTATTGATGTCTGTTTGTTCTAATATTCTATTTATTTATTAATCGTCACGCACAGCTCCTACGGGGTAGCCATGCAGAGAATAGATGGCCAAGTGTCACGATCCTTAAACACATATATTTTTCGCTTCTTTCAGATTCATCATTTTCTTCATACATGCACGTCTAGGTATCCGAGTTCTCTTAACCCTCCCCTATTCGAGCAGTTTGCTCACATGGTCTTCGAAACTTAGTCTCGGCCTACCTCGGAGCTCGATAGTTAATGTATTTTCTTCACCATTCGGTCTACGCTCATTCGCTCAACGCATCCAAACCTTGGTTAGGATTTGTTCTTTGAAATTTGTTCTCATGCTTTCAGTAAGAGGCGATTCAATGAGATGCCTTAAAAATAGCAAATTCTTTTGACGGACTCCGATATAAGTCTACTTAAAAAAATACCAGACAGAAATACCAATATGGTATTTACTACTACATACCACATATAAAAACCAGACAAAAAATAAATCAGATCAGTTAAGTGAAGGTGTCTTTTACTGCAGTTGCCAATCCGTTTGCCAATAGTTTTTGCTCGATTTTACTCCTAAGACTGATCGCTCTGATCTACTACATTCGTTCAAGTGATCGTCTTACTATAAGGACTGCTGTCCCGTTCGATCCAAACTACTTCAAAATCCTAGTGTTTGTTTTGCCTTTTGCCTTGTGTACTAAAGATTAAGGATTTTGTGTATAATTTTGAGAGCATCATCAATTTTTTTTTTCATAAATCGTTTCAGATGACCTATTTTGACATTATTTTTTAGGGTGATGTTATTTTGAAAGATTTTAGTATATAAAAGATTATTTTCTGATAATTATTGCTTGATAAGCCATGAGGTAACGGTTTAAGAATGTTCCACTCCATTTCCTCCCGTGGGTGTCGTAAGAGGCGACTAAGGGAAACAGCCTTGAATATCGTTATGGCAATCGATAAATTGCATGATAACCATCTCTAAAAATATCAGACCGAAGATGGGCAGCTGTAAAGCATCCCATAGATGGCGGGATAAACTTCTCTAAAAATATCAGATCAAAATAATCAGACTCAAGATGGGGAGCGGCGTCTACGGTGTGTCTGATACTATGATCGCCAATCCGCTTGCCAGGCGTGGCGATTATGGCAAATCCTCCCAGTATGTCCTGCAGTGGACTTTATGTATGTATGAATGTTATTGCTTGATAATTATACTCGTATTTAATAATTATAAAAAAATATATTTTTACATTTCATTTTTTTTGGTTTTATATTTGAGATCGATACGTTAGCTGGTATTTTTTTATCCATATTCGTAAAATGTATAATATCGCTCTTAACTGATTACACGTCCCGAATATAACGGGGCTTTAATGTGAAGAAGCACATCAATGAAAAAAAGGGCAGGCTGGACCAACTACTTTCTAAAACATTTTCTTATCATTTACAACTTTATTTTATAAAGTCAAATAAAATGTTTCAATTTTCACTTTGTCAATGTAATAAAATGTTAATGTTTATCAGAGTAAATAGTCCTTTAAAATACAAATGTCAAATGCAAACATTATTCGCTGTTTACTTCACACATTAATTCAAAACAAAGCAATGACCAGCATAACTCCCGGCAAAAGGATGTGGTTGGGTTTTAATATCTTCCTATTCGTTTTATTCTTTATGAATATTTGTTTAGTTCGTTCATTTTGTTGTGGAAAATTTATATTACTACAAATGTTAATCGAAACTAAAAGTTCTTAACTATATAACTTTACTCTTAACTACCCGAGAATATAATATATAATAACTTTTTTGTATAATAAAAAATCTTTCTATTATATTAAGTAATACAATAAAAAGATTTTTATCCTATACAAATTCAAAATGAAAACATCCTTCAAAAAATTATACAATGATATTTTTTTTTAATTTCTAGCGTGTGTCTTTATTAGTAACTGAATCTTTTTCAATTTTCAATAAGTCACGATAGCCGAGTGGTTGGGTGGTCAGATGGCAGGCTCGTACCAATGGGTTTTTCAAAACCTTAAGTACGAATTATATCGTAAGCTTGGACATAAAGAAGGCGACGGGCCACTACCTATCAAGTTGTCCCGAAAATATCTTCGATGGAAGGTGGGTCGCAGGAACTTAATTGTCTAGACTAGACCTCTGTCTACCCCTGTATTGGGAATTGTGTGAAGATATTTATTTATTTATTTAATCTTTTTCAAATAAGTCAAGAAGTAATCTTAGGATTTTTGAAGGAATGATACCACATGATTTGAAACTTGTTGATTGTGACATCCAACATTGAACTTTTCCATGATGTTTTAATGCCAATTAATATCTGACGTTGAAGTGAACCTGAACTTGTTTTATTATTTTCAACCATATAGTCAATGGCCAGAAATTATCAAATTAAGAAAAAATTGTTATTTGATATTTGATTTGAGTTTGTCTGTTTTTACAAATAATTTAAATGCAATTCATATTCGGTACGATAAAGTTCAGTTTAGTTTAACTACAATTGACTTGCAACGAAATTAAATTACAAAACGCTTTAAAAATTGATGTGAAGTTATTTCGTAAAAGAGACCAAAAAAAGGAAAAATCGATAAGATAGAGCTTAAGAGTTAACAAAACAGATTTTGGGTGGGCTGAACCTTGCGTATTTTTTTTTTCAATTAAATAAATAATAAATAAATACTTATATAAAAATATATAGGGAAGTCACATTCATTTCTTCGATCGGAAAGCAAGTTGCCAAAACACTTGCGTTATGGAATCAGACCCAAAGAAGGTACGGCAAATATCACTATCAGAACACGTGAGCGAATGACTTGAATGTAAAAAGACGAAAACATTCAGGTGTCACTACTATCCGTGCAGAAAATGTAAATTAAGATAACTATTTTTTTAATTCAATTTTAGAAGACTAAATGGTATTTAGAGTGAATGTGGAAATTTTCTCTCTTCCTTTATCTCGTTAAGACATCACAGCAAGGTATGATACATGACTTATATTAACGACAATTGGTGAAGTTTTCGCTGTTTATTGTTCTTGTCTTTAATGTTCAGTTCAGCAATAAAACATCGGTGCGAGGTCCACATAGCGAATTGATTCTGGACTCAAACTGCTATCGTTGCTAAAAAAGAAACATAATAAACTTTGTACGCTTCAATAGCTAATGCCAAACTGCAAATCATAATTTAATATCAGAACAAGGTCGACAAGCAACAACAAATCGTTTATTTTTTTTTTTTTAATTCAATTTTAGAAGACTAAATGGTATTTAGAGTGAATGTGGAAATTTTCTCTCTTCCTTTATCTCGTTAAGACATCACAGCAAGGTATGATACATGACTTATATTAACGACAATTGGTGAAGTTTTCGCTGTTTATTGTTCTTGTCTTTAATGTTCAGTTCAGCAATAAAACATCGGTGCGAGGTCCACATAGCGAATTGATTCTGACTCAAACTGCTATCGTTGCTAAAAAGAAACATAATAAACTTTGTACGCTTCAATAGCTAATGCCAAACTGCAAATCATAATTTAATATCAGAACAAGGTCGACAAGCAACAACAAATCGTTTATTTTTTTTTTTTTCAATTAAATAAATAATAAATAAATACTTATATAAAAATATATAGGAAGTCACATTCATTTCTTCGATCGGAAAGCAAGTTGCCAAACACTTGCGTTATGGAATCAGACCCAAAGAAGGTACGGCAAATATCACTATCAGAACACGTGAGCGAATGACTTGAATGTAAAAAGACGAAAACATTCAGGTGTCACTACTATCCGTGCAGAAATGTAAATTAAGATTACTATTTTTAATTCAATTTTAGAAGACTAAATGGTATTTAGAGTGAATGTGGAAATTTTCTCTCTTCCTTTATCTCGTTAAGACATCACAGCAAGGTATGATACATGACTTATATTAACGACAATTGGTGAAGTTTTCGCTGTTTATTGTTCTTGTCTTTAATGTTCAGTTCAGCAATAAAACATCGGTGCGAGGTCCACATAGCGAATTGATTCTGACTCAAACTGCTATCGTTGCTAAAAAGAAACATAATAAACTTTGTACGCTTCAATAGCTAATGCCAAACTGCAAATCATAATTTAATATCAGAACAAGGTCGACAAGCAACAACAAATCGTTTATTTTTTTTTTGTTCCTTAAAAACCGATTTATTATAATTATATATTTTATTTTAACCGATAATTTTAGAAAAATACTATACGCCTAGTATAACATGTGTGGCTTCTACGGGAATATGCATAGGTCTTTTTGATATTGGTACAAAAATTGTATAAGATATAAGAGGTAAAAATTAGATAGATATTTAAACAATTTTCCATGTGAATTTATTTGTATAATGTAACAAGTGTCGCGCCTTATTACAATTTCTCTAGGATCGAACAGGAGGCTCATAGATAGGGCTTGTTTAACTCATACTTGTGGAATAAGTTTCTACACGTACGAGAAGTTCATAATATGTGCTTACTCAATAGGAAGACTCTGAAAACGTCATATACATAAAATAATCGATTTTCGGTTTGATCCCGCACATATATTCATGTAATCATTGAACTTACATTACTGTATACATTAATAATTATTTTGAATAAAAACCTAATATTTACACGAAAGACGCTGACTGTTTAGCGACTTAATCACCTTCCACCGAAGATATTTTCGGGACAACGTGACAGGTGGTGAGCCTGTCGCCGTCTTTTATGTCCAAGCCAACGATGAAATTCGTACATAAGTTTTTGAAAAACTCATTGGTACTGCCACCTGGGGATCGAACTCGGGTCCCTCGACTCGAAATTTCGACCACCCAACAACTCGGCTATCGTGACTTCTAATTTATTACATTATCAATTCCAGTTGAATGAGTTGGTAATACTGTAATTCAAATTTCTAGTTTGTTTTCATCCCATGAATATAGGAAGAAATTTAAAAGGAAGTATTCAAGTGACTTACCGAATGATGATGAGTTTAGGCTGACCTTTTCAAATATATAAAACGACGGTCATATTAATCTGTACAGATTATCGAAAATAACGCACGTCACTTTCGGAAGGATTCAACTGCTTTCAAATACGAACGAAAACGTGCATTAAGTCTGGCGGCCGGGACTGTACTGTTTATGCCTGTTTTCGCGACAGTGGCGCTCATGGCGAGCGCATTATTTTCCGCAAAATCGTACCACATCAACTAAAATCCGAAATTATATAGACCAATAAATTGGTGGTCCTCTACTTTTTTCTTCTGTAGGATTGTTCAAATAAGGACTTAAAATAACGGCTTCGGTGACGTTCATGCTTTATTATAGAAACGTTTGGCGTATTAAAGAAACGTATAATCATTTCTGCTTGGATGGTTGAAAGAGCCAGAATAATTTTGTATTAAAACGCATGGATTCAGCATAATGTTTTAAAATTTTTACACGTGTATAACATACCTTCACTCGTCGGACAAGAATAATATTTATAAATAAACTTCAAAGTACTATATATATTTTCTAATAATACCTTGTATCTACGGAGATGAGACCTAGCAGATAATATTAGAGATTATAAACATCATATATTTATGAAATTTAAAATTTCGTTCTATTACATTAAAACTCTTAATTTTTTCTCTAACAGTTTTGATTTATTACAGAAATTGCTGTTGAATGTCTGTCTAATTCAATCTGCTGAAAGATAATTACGATTCCTTTAATCTTTTCATTAAAATATAAACAAATAATTAAACATGTATCCGAAATTGCACTATAACATTTTAAGTAGAATAATCCTTTAAACAGATTACCACAATACAAGGTTTTATTATTTTCTGATTAAAAATTACTTTACTGAATTTAAAACATGTACTTCTTTTTGTCATGACCGCTATGATGAAATATATCCTTAAACTTGTAAAATAATGTTGCTTAAAGTTTTTCTACGTTATTCGGTTTACGATATCGTTAACTTTATAAGCTCTTTCATCGCCGCTGATATCATATAATACAAGGATGGCTTATACTAAAACTAAATTTGAAACATACCATTATCAAATTTGTTAGGCGAAAAGATTAGTCCAGTTATTTTAACTTTTAGTGCCCAATTAACTTAATGAAAAAAATCTTCACATCATTCCCAATACAGGGCAGGCAGAGGTCTAGAGAATTAAGTCGTTTCGACTCACCTTAATGCATCTCTCGATTCAAAGTATAACTATATAACTATATGCTCATTAATTTGTTAGCATATTAAGTAGCATCTCTTTATCGTAAACCATGATATGAGAATTCGTACATAAGTTTTTGAAAACTCATTGGTACTGCCACCTGGGGATCGAACTCGGGTCCCTCGACTCGAAATTTCGACCACCCAACAACTCGGCTATCGTGACTTCTAGTTTATTACATTATCAATTCCAGTTGAATGAGTTGGTAATACTGTAATTCAAATTTCTAGTTTGTTTTCATCCCATGAATATAGGAAGAAATTTAAAAGGAAGTATTCAAGTGACTTACCGAATGATGATGAGTTTAGGCTGACCTTTTCAAATATATAAAACGACGGTCATATTAATCTGTACAGATTATCGAAAATAACGCACGTCACTTTCGGAAGGATTCAACTGCTTTCAAATACGAACGAAAACGTGCATTAAGTCTGGCGGCCGGGACTGTACTGTTTATGCCTGTTTTCGCGACAGTGGCGCTCATGGCGAGCGCATTATTTTCCGCAAAATCGTACCACATCAACTAAAAATCCGAAATTATATAGACCAATAAATTGGTGGTCCTCTACTTTTTTCTTCTGTAGGATTGTTCAAATAAGGACTTAAAATAACGGCTTCGGTGACGTTCATGCTTTATTATAGAAACGTTTGGCGTATTAAAGAAACGTATAATCATTTCTGCTTGGATGGTTGAAAGAGCCAGAATAATTTTGTATTAAAACGCATGGATTCAGCATAATGTTTTAAAATTTTTACACGTGTATAACATATCTTCACTCGTCGGACAAGAATAATATTTATAAATAAACTTCAAAGTACTATATATATTTTCTAATAATACCTTGTATCTACGGAGATGAGACCTAGCAGATAATATTAGAGATTATAAACATTATTTATTTATTTATTTATTTATTTATTTATTTATTTATTTATTTATTTATTTATTTATTTATTTATTTATTTATTTATTTATTTATTTATTTATTTATTTATTTATTTATTTATTTATTTATTTATTTATTTATTTATTTATTTATTTATTTATTTATTTATTTATTTATTTATTTATTTATTTATTTATTTATTTATTTATTTATTTATTTATTTATTTATTTATTTATTTATTTATTTATTTATTTATTTATTTATTTATTTATTTATTTATTTATTTATTTATTTATTTATTTATTTATTTATTTATTTATTTATTTATTTATTTATTTATTTATTTATTTATTTATTTATTTATTTATTTATTTATTTATTTATTTATTTATTTATTTATTTATTTATTTATTTATTTATTTATTTATTTATTTATTTATTTATTTATTTATTTATTTATTTATTTATTTATTTATTTATTTATTTATTTATTTATTTATTTATTTATTTATTTATTTATTTATTTATTTATTTATTTATTTATTTATTTATTTATTTATTTATTTATTTATTTATTTATTTATTTATTTATTTATTTATTTATTTATTTATTTATTTATTTATTTATTTATTTATTTATTTATTTATTTATTTATTTATTTATTTATTTATTTATTTATTTATTTATTTATTTATTTATTTATTTATTTATTTATTTATTTATTTATTTATTTATTTATTTATTTATTTATTTATTTATTTATTTATTTATTTATTTATTTATTTATTTATTTATTTATTTATTTATTTATTTATTTATTTATTTATTTATTTATTTATTTATTTAATCTTTTCAAATAAGTCAAGAAGTAATCTTAGGATTTTTGAAGGAATGATACCACATGATTTGAAACTTGTTGATTGTGATATCCAACATTGAACTTTTCCATGATGTTTTAATGCCAATTAATATCTGACGTTGAAGTGAACCTGAACTTGTTTTATTATTTTCAACCATATAGTCAATGGCCAGAAATTATCAAATTAAGAAAAAATTGTTATTTGATATTTGATTTGAGTTTGTCTGTTTTTACAAATAATTTAAACGCAATTCATATTCGGTACGATAAAGTTCAGTTTAGTTTAACTACAATTGACTTGCAACGAAATTAAATTACAAAACGCTTTAAAAAATTGATGTGAAGTTATTTCGTAAAAGAGACCAAAAAGGAAAAATCGATAAGATAGAGCTTAAGAGTTAACAAAACAGATTTTGGGTGGGCTGAACCTTGCGTATTTTTTTTTTTTTCAATTAAATAAATAATAAATAAATACTTATATAAAAATATATAGGAAGTCACATTCATTTCTTCGATCGGAAAGCAAGTTGCCAAAACACTTGCGTTATGGAATCAGACCCAAAGAAGGTACGGCAAATATCACTATCAGAACACGTGAGCGAATGACTTGAATGTAAAAAGACGAAAACATTCAGGTGTCACTACTATCCGTGCAGAAAATGTAAATTAAGATTACTATTTTTTTAATTCAATTTTAGAACACTAAATGGTATTTAGAGTGAATGTGGAAATTTTCTCTCTTCCTTTATCTCGTTAAGACATCACAGCAAGGTATGATACATGACTTATATAAACGACAATTGGTGAAGTTTTCGCTGTTTATTGTTCTTGTCTTTAATGTTCAGTTCAGCAATAAAACATCGGTGCGAGGTCCACATAGCGAATTGATTCTGGACTCAAACTGCTATCGTTGCTAAAAAAGAAACATAATAAACTTTGTACGCTTCAATAGCTAATGCCAAACTGCAAATCATAATTTAATATCAGAACAAGGTCGACAAGCAACAACAAATCGTGTATTTTTTTTTGTTCCTTAAAAACCGATTTATTATAATTATATATTTTATTTTAACCGATAATTTTAGAAAAATACTATACATATATTATATTTTCAAATGAAATCAATGCAGTATTGTTGCAATTTACAATTGAAATAAACATTTAATGCTAATCGTAAGACTTAAAATCTTTGTGTGGATATCATAGAAGAAATACTATGGCAATATGATGATGGAAAAGTAAATTGGCACAATAATCAAAATACTATACGCCTAGTATAACATGTGTGGCTTCTACGGGAATATGCATAGGTCTTTTTGATATTGGTACAAAAATTGTATAAGATATAAGAGGTAAAAATTAGATAGATATTTAAACAATTTTCCATGTGAATTTATTTGTATAATGTAACAAGTGTCGCGCCTTATTACAATTTCTCTAGGATCGAACAGGAGGCTCATAGATAGGCCTTGTTTAACTCATACTTGTGGAATAAGTTTCTACACGTACGAGAAGTTCATAATATGTGCTTACTCAATAGGAAGACTCTGAAAACGTCATATACATAAAGTAATCGATTTTCGGTTTGATCCCGCACATATATTCATGTAATCATTGAACTTACATTTCTGTATACATTAATAATTATTTTGAATAAAAACCTAATATTTACACGAAAGACGCTGACTGTTTAGCGACTTAATCACCTTCCACCGAAGATATTTTCGGGACAACGTGACAGGTGGTGAGCCTGTCGCCGTCTTTTATGTCCAAGCCAACGATGAAATTCGTACATAAGTTTTTGAAAAACTCATTGGTACTGCCACCTGGGGATCGAACTCGGGTCTCTCGACTCGAAATTTCGACCACCCAACAACTCGGCTATCGTGACTTCTAATTTATTACATTATCAATTCCAGTTGAATGAGTTGGTAATACTGTAATTCAAATTTCTAGTTTGTTTTCATCCCATGAATATAGGAAGAAATTTAAAAGGAAGTATTCAAGTGACTTACCGAATGATGATGAGTTTAGGCCTTTTCAAATATATAAAACGACGATCATGTTAATCTGTACAGATTATCGAAAATAACGCACGTCACTTTCGGAAGGATTCAACTGCTTTCAAATACGAACGAAAACGTGCATTAAGTCTGGCGGCCGGGACTGTACTGTTTATGCCTGTTTTCGCGACAGTGGCGCTCATGGCGAGCGCATTATTTTCCGCAAAATCGTACCACATCAACTAAAATCCGAAATTATATAGACCAATAAATTAGTGGTCCTCTACTTTTTTCTTCTGTAGGATTGTTCAAATAAGGACTTAAAATAACGGCTTCGGTGACGTTCATGCTTTATTATAGAAACGTTTGGCGTATTAAAGAAACGTATAATCATTTCTGCTTGGATGGTTGAAAGAGCCAGATTAATTTTGTATTAAAACGCATGGATTCAGCATAATGTTTTAAAATTTTTACACGTGTATAAGATACCTTCACTCGTCGGACAAGAATAATATTTATAAATACACTTCAAAGTACTATATATATTTTCTAATAATACCTTGTATCTACGGAGATGAGACCTAGCAGATAATATTAGAGATTATAAACATCATATATTTATGAAATTTAAAATTTCGTTCTATTACATTAAAACTCTTAATTTTTTCTCTAACAGTTTTGATTTATTACAGAAATTGCTGTTGAATGTCTGTCTAATTCAATCTGCTGAAAGATAATTACGATTCCCTTTAATCTTTTTCATTAAAATATAAACAAATAATTAAACATGTATCCGAAATTGCACTATAACATTTTAAGTAGAATAATCCTTTAAACAGATTACCACAATACAAGGTTTTATTTATTTTCTAATTAAAAATTACTTTACTGAATTTAAAACATGTACTTCTTTTTGTCATGACCGCTATGATGAAATATATCCTTAAACTTGTAAAATGATGTTGCTTAAAGTTTTTCTACGTTATTCGGTTTACGATATCGTTAACTTTATAAGCTCTTTCATCGCCGCTGATATCATATAATACAAGGATGGCTTATACTAAAACTAAATTTGAAACATACCATTATCAAATTTGTTAGGCGAAAGATTAGTCCAGTTATTTTTAACTTTTAGTGCCCAATTAACTTAATGAAAAAAAATCTTCACATCATTCCCAATACAGGGGCAGGCAGAGGTCTAGAGAATTAAGTCGTTTCGACTCACCTTAATGCATCTCTCGATTCAAAGTATAACTATATAACTATATGCTCATTAATTTGTTAGCATATTAAGTAGCATCTCTTTGTCGTAAATGAACCGATTTTGTTGATACCTACTTTATTTAATAGGCTAAAACACCTACCTAAGAAATTACTAATTTGAAGAAAAACTTCCATTCATTTGGGAAAACAAACTAACCAATCAAACTCAAAAAATACTAACATCGTATGGATTTTATCATTAAATATTGGATAAATAAATTGTTACACGATTTAACCTAATGTGGAGAACTTTTCGTTGGCTTTCCTAGTGAGTAGTAAGTATTAGAAAAACCTCCGTAGCTAACTTATTATGCGATATTCGTATAATAGATATATCATCGTGTTTTTGTACATACATACACACACACACACACACATATTCAACTACCTGTAGAAGTTCACTGCAGGTCATAGACTCTTTTTGAGGCTAATTCTCCATTGCCGTGCACCATAATGGTATGTGCGATGAACTGCGATCGCTAATCCACTTGCCATAATAATGT
The DNA here is from genome assembly GCA_029286605.1 of Sericinus montela. NCBI lineage: Eukaryota > Metazoa > Arthropoda > Insecta > Lepidoptera > Papilionidae > Sericinus > Sericinus montela. The sequence continues at coordinate 9,854,883 of JAGSMR010000008.1, read as the reverse complement.
CAAGTGGATTTGAGATCGCAGATCAGATATCACGTCATAGCCTTTTCTACGTCGTTAACTAAACGGCATAGTTTTTTTTTAAATAAAAGAATATAAATAAAACTGTTTTTATTACCCCTACTAAACTTTTCAAATTATCAATTTATATTTAATATTATCTTGTTAATTAGTGTGAAGCGAATGGTACGTCAACAAAGAAAAGAAGAAAGATGAAAGATACATTTTACATTTCAGAATAATTAGGTTTTCTTCATGATTATTGACCCCGAAGTAAAGTGTACTGTACATTAGTATCAATGATTAGTATGAATGAATAATGTACAAATGTGGAGTACATTTTTTATACAATAAAAATCTAAGCATTGTTCTTACTCCACGATTTCCATTACGATTTATGTTATGGCTAAACACAAAAATAACCGTAATAATAGCATATAGTACCTCTCTAAGTGTTTGATGTGTACTTAATATTTTTTATGGTACTTAAAATGTAATAAAGCAATTTTATATGAATCGATCTACAATGACCTCAACGTTTCCTTTACTAGACGGGTGACAATACACAGTTTATTGAGCAGCAATGATCCAATTTAACTCGCGAAATAGCTTCTTCCGTCACATGTTCTAAAATAAAAAATAGAATAAGATTTCAGTCTACAATTCGTATTGTCTCTAAAATTTTTCCACTGTAACGTTATGTGAAAATCCACAGCAGGAAGGAAACCTATACTGTAAGGAAGATATACTTGAAAATATACTTGGCAAATTGAATTGTAACCATAATATTAGTACATCTCGCTCTATACATAGTGTTACCTGCTACTGCATTGACGTTTTAAAGGGTACCACCACACCCCCGTAAAAAAAGTATAGAGGTCAAAAACTTTATCTGGCTTAACTTAACCTTTATCTTTAATTTAAATAAAGGAGTACAAAAAATAACTTACTTTGATAAATAACTTTGATTTCAATTTAAACATACCTTACTCTTTATCTAACATCACAGTAACTATCTACCGGTGAAATTTCCTTTCAGCTTTTTAGAAAATTAGTCAGATTAAACAGACAGACAAATTTTTAAATTCTATATCCACTGAGTATATTTTCTTCAGGAATTATGATGAAAACGAGCTAGAAAATCTCTTGATGATAAGTGACTATTGTAGCCCATAAAGTCCGTAAACTATTTCAAAAGAAGATTACAAAAATATTTTCGCATAGCCCATAATTGCCACGATTCTCTAAGTTCAATGCGGAACACAAACTTGGGTTCCCTGCTAATTGGTGCAGATATTTAGTAGGCTGTAGCTTGGTCTTAATTATTTTTCTTCACGTACTGTCCCCGACGGGGTAGCCAAACAGAGCAGATCGCCAGATGTCACAATCCTTATATACATCTTGGCCCGATCCTTTTAGCTGTCTGTGCTCTTAATTAGTAAATTAACAATATTTGGATTGAACTTTTTTCGCAATTAGTATAAAATATTAAAAGATTAAGTATAACGTACGCATTGCCTTTGTTAAGAGATAATTGAGTGGGCTACAATATGTTTCTTTAATGTAACTAATACAATAATAACGTTAATTGTAAGTTTTAAGTGACAATAGACTAATGGCCTGTCAAACATGACATTAGTAGGTTTGAGATTGCCATTAGAGTAATACTATCAATACCGTAACCCAGATACAATTTCTTCTGATTACGTGGAATAAGTAACGGGAATAGAAGTAATGTTCATGGTACTTCCATTTTTATTTGAAAAATGAAATGGAAGAGTACAAGAAAGATTTGTTCTAATTGTAAAAACAATATTCTTAGAAATGAAGCGTAGCTTTAGCAAATGTTAATTAACTACGTAATACTTCACGGTAACAAAAAGTCACGACAGCCGAGTGGTTGGGCGATCGGAAATTCGAGAGATCCGAGTTCGATCCCCAGGTGGCAGGCTAGGTACGACCAATAGGTTTTTTCGAAAACCTATATAAAAAGTCACGATAGCCGAGTTGAGAATGAGTGAATTGAGAATGGCGTGAAGATATTTATTTATTAATTTATACTTAAGTTAAGGGAAGGAAAGCAAAAAAAATACTATGAAAGTAATTATTTCAAATGCCTATTATCATATTTAAGTAAGTTGCTAGTTTGTAAAGTTGCTAACTTATAAGAATATGTACGATTTTACTCTGTAGAGAAAATAATATGGTCATATTGATTTGTTTTGTCTATCAAGATGAGACAGACTGTCGGATAATACAATTGTTAAATCGCAAGTTTACTCCTTGGAGGATAATCGGCAGACTCAATTCAGCGTCCGATGATCTAGCATTTATTCATCTTGTCTGGTCGGAGATTTAATAAAGATAAGTATCCTCTATTGTAAATACAGTAATCACACATGATTCGCAATGAAATTGAGTGTTACGTTTACAAAAATAGTAACTAAACTTCAAAATTACTAAGGAAAACAGTAAAACGAATTTTGGATACCGTTGTATTAAAATGTCGTTGTAAAAAATATTTCTTCTTTTTTTTTCTCAATAAGCGACATCAACTCGCAAAACTTCAAAACTTCTATATTTTTAATTTTTGTTACTACCAACAATTCAAACGGAGCAGCTCATGCTGTTGAGTGAACAGGGAGACCATTAAAATTTTCTTGGATCTTTTGTGAATACATTTGAAGAAATTTCTTTGGGTACACTATTCGAATTATTATTCTTAATTTTTGATATTATAAGGTTTTAAATATTTTTCCACTGGCCGTTTCAAGTAAGAGAATCCGTTATATTTGTAATTAATATCAGAAGCATAACTTAAATAGGTAAATTTTTGCTGTTGATTTTAAGTTTGAAAGAGACAAAGAAAAAACATAACGTGAAATAGGAATATGTATATATAATACATGATTAAAATCAGGAATGCATATAATAGGAAGACATCAGATCGTATAATTAGGGAGCGTTTACAACTAGAATAGGCAATCGAATATCTTTACGCCATTCCCAATACAGGAATAGATAGAGGTTTAGACAATTATGTCCTTTCGACTTCGGTGGAAGGAGGATCGAAAGGATCCACCTTCCACCGAAGAAATTTTTGGGGCAACGTAACATGTGGTGAACCTATTGCCGCATTTATGTCCCAGCCAAAGATGTAAATAGTACATATTTTTGAAAAAAAAGCCCTTTGTTACCAACCTTGGCATCGAACTCGGGTCTCTTGACTCGGTTATCGTGAGTTCCAGCTAAATGGCTGACAACTAGGTTTGTAGCGGAAGTAAGATCTTCATAGAGTACGCGCCAATTCCTTGTAAAAGAAGAATTTTAAACTATGTCAGGTTTGAAAGTAAATACTAAAATTGATTGAAATTCCTTGTGATTTATAAAAATGATGAGTAAATGAAGAGTTTTGAAGAAAATATACGTGAAAATGTATAAAAAATATTTCGAGGGTCAAGCCGAAACTTGCTTTTGATGTCTACGTGGGAGTAGGACTCGAAGAAACGAAGGTGGTAATGTACGTGAAAATTAGCGATCTCTTCTAACATCTTTTGTTTCACATTCACACAACTTAGCGATTTACCCCTGGCTACTGGCTGTTCTAATAGCCTGTAAAGTTTTCTTCTCTGCTTATTCAGATACATCAAACTACTTTTGCTTTAACATATACCATAACAATTAGAGACACTGACACTCAATACTGTTGGCTCACACACTAGCTTGCCTGCGCTTCATGCACTTTAAGCGCGCATAGTTATTTTCTGCGATATCAGCTGAGATCAATGTCACGTTCGCTCCATTGTCCAATACATTATGCATATTTAAGTTTCCGTTCGGTCCATGAAGAGTGAGTGGCATTATTTTCAATAGCACCTTGTGACAGTGGGATACCAATATATGAGTTTTCGAGATGGGATGCTCATCCTCCTGTCAATTCTCAGTATCGAGTTTTCTCCATTCTCAGTATCGGGCTTACTCCATTGCAGCAAATGATGATGAGGCTGGTGACAGCCTCCTACGTCACAAATTGTTCCAATGCTCAAGATGCTCATATTCATATGTCGCGGTTCAGTGCACTTAATAGTTAGTAGGAACCTGAGGTCGATCTCCTGATTTTTTTCAAAAACTTATGTACGATTATTCTATATTGGCATCTACATTTGGAAAGGCGTGGAGACTTTTTTTTACTGTGACAGGAACTGTACTTCTTTCGGGGATTAAAAGTAGCTTATGTTCTATTCCAGACCATAATCTATATCTATCCCAAATATATCGAGACCTGTTAAGCACTTTCTGGTGTGATTGTTTCAAGACCCGTTAAGCACTTTCTGGTGTGTTCATACAAACTTTGGCATTTATAAAAAAATTGTAATAATAAATCATAATAGTAAATAGTAGTAAGATTTAAGTGCATTGAGTTAGCAATGCTAAATGACCACCATTGTACCTTACAAAGCTGAATTTTAAGTACGGAACTCATTAATAGTACTGTGTAGTAATACTACTGTATAAAATTTCGGACATTTTATTCTAGCACTTCTAAACGCTCTAAATTATACATGATTTCCCCACCCTGTTGTTTAAAATGAAATTACTCTTCACTAGTCCTAACTTTTGAGTAAATAAATTGTGTATTATATTGTGTAATGAAATCTATTACCTCTTTGTTCTTTGTGAAAGGTGATTTAATATTTCCGATAAGATGAAGCATTATGTTTATTTAATTAGCAGGAATTATTACCGACGGGGGATGTTTATTAATTTAATATTTTATTTACTTTTTTGTAACGTAATTTAAGTAAATTTAAATGTAATAAAACCATAAAGGCAAGCCCATAATGGAAAGCTCATAATGGTTTTCTTAGATTATGCTAAAATAGGTTTGACAATTTAGTTTTCAATTCCGAAACAAAAATAAATACAAAATGGTTTTATACAACATTAAATATATTGTAAAAGAACTATTTCAGAATTCATTCATGTAAGTCGTGTCCTATCGGTATCAGAATATATCTCGTAAGTTCTCGTGGGAAATGTGAGAGACGATTAAAAGAAAAGCTTTTAAATATAATTTAAATCCGAAAGATACTCACGAGTAAATTATCATCTTAATGTACATTTGACCGAAATTACGAGAAACAGGAGGCCAGTTACTATCAGCAGCATCTAAGATGCAAGGATGCGAAGTGCTGCGATCGCCAAATTGCTTACCCAGCATGGCGATTTTGGAAAACTACTCCGTCCGGGTTAGGACTATGTCCTGAGACCTTATAAAAGCCATTTTTATGATAGGATGATATAACAAGAAATGTATGGAATATAATAAAACGATCTTTGTTAGGTCAAATCTTTAATATTTTGTTTGTATTTCAATTAAATTTATATTATTCCAATATAATTTAAATTTATATGTTTTCACACCTAATAAACCTAGTAAAATTTAAATGCGGGAAAAATATATTTCCATAAATAAATAGTACAAGCATTTTGTGTTTCAATATACCTTTCTTTTAAATGTTTTTGTGTTTTTTTATCATCAATCTTTTATTATCAATCATTTTTGTGTTTCTTTTATGAAACGGCAACTGAAGTGGTGCGACCATGTCTCCGGGATGCCTGATACTGCTGTGGCCAAGCGCGTCTTCTACTTTGAACTGCATAATGGCAAGCGAAAACAAGGCGGCCAATTACTTCGGTTCAAAGATGTACTTATGCGCCACATGAAGAAATGTGACTTAGATCCGCCACGATGGGAGATAATGGCTGCGGACCGATCATTATGGAAGCCGACCGTGAGCACTAAGGTATTAGAGTATGAGGAAGTACGTATGAATGAGCTCGATGCCAAACGAGACCCGCTCAAGGCTTGATCACCTGCAGCCATCACCTACAATTATGTCGGAGGGGTGCTGACTTGCGCTCAATGTACTCACACGTTCAGCTCAATCAATCGGTTAGATCAGTCATCTGCGAGCACACGAACGACGCTCGTAATAGTCCAAGTTGCTGTGGCCGAAATCAGTCGGGATACTATATATACCTTTCTTTACATGTTGCATTTTTTATATTTTCATGCACACATAAGGACCTGCAATAGTCCACTGAAGAACTAGGGTCTCTGAAAGGAGAATTTCTGCTTGCAAAGTGACTTTTCATAACCCTATATCACCTCTTTCGCATCGCATATAATTTAGTGTATGATATAAACACTTATTACAGTGTATATACAATATACCTATATAGATGAATAACATCATACAAACCACACTTCTAATCAAGGCAAAGAGATTAGGAATTTAATAAACGTAGTGACATCTGTTAAATAGCAAACAAGCGTCCCTGACATTGTTATTAAGTTTCAGCGAGATACTGTCCAGTATACTATGACCTTCAAACCTATAACATGGGTTCAATAATATTTATAGCTTAAGCAGGAGTAATACTTAGTCCAAGATAAATTGGAGTTTCTAAAAGCTTTAGTCGCCCACACGCCTGTTTGTTAATTAAACAGCCGTTTGAGGTTAAAATCTAAGTAAACGAGAGAGTAGAAAATTAACAGTCTTGACATTAATTTAAATCTGCTTGTCTAATGAATGCTTACTAGAAATACGAATCAGAGTACAATTATTTTTTTCATCTTCACGAGATTCTTAATCGAGGTAGTCAACAGTCGAAAATGTTTAGACATTTGCCCTACATTTGCCTGAAACCTACCTTTAACCTTTGCCTATAGACCTACATTTGCCTGAAACCTATTTGGGAAAACGTGCCAGATAGTGGAACCTTTCACCACCTTGGCGTCCAAGCCAATGATAGTCCACATAACTTTCAGGGATTTATTTAACACTGAAACATACCAGTCAGGGATACTCATCCTAACTTACCTGTCCGGTTGTTACGTTGAACGTTAGAGGAGGAATTGATGGTAAGGTAGATGAAGTATGTCAGATGATGAATGAACGATGTATAGATATCCTGTGCGTAAACGAAACCAAGAGGAAAGGATGTGACACCACAGTTCATGGTCCTTACACGGCGTACTGGTCGGGAGTTCCCCAAGCCAGCCGAGGCTGTCAGGGAGTTGGTGTGATTCCTGGTCATAGCCCGAATACATGGCCTCTTTAAACGATGGCGACACCGAGGAGCTGAGCCTACGAGTGTTTTGGACAGAATAAAAGTGGAAGATCTGCAAGAAAAAGATAAGAAAGACGAGTATGTAGAGAAACTGATAGAAAGTTTTAAAGCCATAGAAGAGATATGTGTGATTGAAGATTTGTGGGAGACATTTAAGAAAGGAGTCGTGAATGTTGCTGTTGCGGTATGCGGAGTAGCTAAACGAAGGAAAGAAAGAAAGAAGTATAATGTGTGGATGGATAAAGATGTACAAACGGCTGTTCAAGAAAAGAAGAAAGCGTGGTGGTGGCAATTATAGTTATGTCATCATTTACACAATTCTTATTATTCGCAGTCGTGTAAATAGAGCATAAAATGTCATTAAATATGACGCAATCGCATACAAACTTTTTTAAAGAAAACTAAAGAAGAAAGTAAGAAAAGTCCTTTCATTTTTCTACCAAAAAAAAGATTCGCTGCGAGTCTAAGGTAATGCAGGTCGTTAAACGTTCGCATTTCGACAGTTCTAATGGACTGTTTTCCGTCACCAAGGCATGCCTTTTAAGTTTAGTCGTTTGAAGTATTGTACTTTTTTTTGTTCTTCAAAGTATTCACCACGTAGCTTCATATTATTTTTCCATTCGCTCAAACCAGTTATTGAAACATTCATTGCACTCTAAAGTGGGGGTGTTCAAAATGGCTGACTTTTAAGCAACGACTGCTTCTTCACCGGGCTGGAACCTTTGACCACTTTTTTTTCTTAATTTTAGGAAATGTAATGAAATCGTCAGGGTTTAGGACAGGACTGTGTGGAGGATAGTCAAGAACTTTTACTTTTTCCTACTTCAAATATTCAATCGTTTGACGAGCGCTGTATGAGCTTGCGTTGTCGGGATGAAGGATGATGCGTCGCTATGAGTTAGATTTTCGAAGTTCGGCGATGACTTGTGGTAAACAAACTGTAGTATGCCACTCTGCGTTTACCGTTCTACGATCTTCAAAGGCAATAGCTATTAACTTATAACTATCTTTTTCTCCCGTAGTTAAAAGGTAAATTATTGATTATTATTGTTTCATATTTAAGAATGTTTAACCATAAGTATGTAATAAATCTCCAACAGACGTGATGGAATGCACTGACCACCGTTTATTTTTGATTCTGAGGTGATTGTAAACATTTTTGTTTACGAATAAAGCTTACGTTATTTCGGTCGGCAACTAAAATGTCTAAAACGCTTCATATAAGTTTTATAGAAAATTTAAAATACATTCAAATTAGTGCTTTATTTACATTATTTGACAAATTCCAAACTTCTTTAAAACTACCTTCAAACTATCACTATGAAGTGAAATTATTGAATTGTTTTTAGAATCTGAACTAGTGGGCAATTAACAAATTTTGAAAAAAAAATTATATTGAATAAAAAATACTTTCTTATCAAAAAAGCCTGTAAAAGATCACTTTCATACAATTTCCTTCTTATTTTAATCATTGTATATTACTAAAATAAAAGTAAAATGTTATTATCGAGATCGAAATTCATTTTTTTTCTGTAGACCTAGCGCAACTTTAAGGGACTATCACTACATACGTAAAAAAAACAGTTTTTTTTTTCATTTTAAACAGAATAAATCATTTTTTAAACTATAATAATAAGTCACTCTCCCGTGTACTCATTTTATATTTAAAATGCAATATCATTATAGTAGATAGAGTATGAGCCCAGAAAAATACTTTGACTTTGACATGATGAGAGAAGAACACTACGTCAAACGTTCCACGTTATGAGGCATCCAATATTCTTGTGTGTACATATAATAATGTAATAAATATTGAGCAATCTATCTAAATTGCTATTTAAGATTTAGAAAATATATAGTAAACATAAAAATTAAACATGAATAATAATTCCTTGTAGAGCAAACTGTTCAACACATAAACATATCGTAGTTTCTAAATGTTATTATCGCATTCTATAAACTTTACTAATATTTAAAACGTGAAATCGAGTTTACTTCTTTGTTTGTTACGCTTTCAAACCTTTACCACTAAATCGATTTAGAAAACTCTTCTACCAATAGAAAGCTACATGAACAGCGAGTATTAGTAGATTCTTACGAAAGTTTCAATAATGAACCCTAGAATTTCAAAAATTTACTATAAAAGACATAATTTAACGTGCGCTGCCAATTTGTTATCTTGATACCTTTTATACTTAAAATTCAACAATGTAAAATCTAATATACTTGTATGGTCTACTGTATGGAATGAAATTTATGGTTACGGTTATGCTTGTGTAATAAATTATACTATTTTAGACCAAATATTTCATTTCGTCCTTTATATTATCAGCCCAAAGGTTGTCCTAAACAGACAGAAAATGGGCACAAAGGCCTCATTTCAAGGTTGGTTTTCATGCATTCCGCAGGCTATCATCAGATTAAAGACATTATCTATCTGTTCCAATTGGCGTTCACTGCCCGTTTGAACTCGCCTCCGTCCCGTCAAAGAAATTTTACTACAATGACTGAACAGTATTCCTTATTCTTGATAAGCATCTCTTGCGTTTTAATTCAATTAATATTAAGTTATTTATATTACTTAATTTATATATAATACTTATGTTTATTTACATAATATTCGTACATTACAGCCTGTCAACTGCAAACAAAGGCCTCTCCCGTAAGGTGTGGGTTTGCTAAAATCTCCACGCTTGGGAAGCGTATTGATGATCACAATACTACACACTTCGCACCTCAACTAGGAGACCTTCATAATCATACTGGAAACAATTGCGTTCTTTGAAGGTTTAAAGAAGACCACTTTAACCGATCACCGGTCTGTTAAATTTTAGTCTGGCATTTCATTACAAGCTCATCACGCCTCTTATCGATAGCAAATGATGACATTTCTTAAGCTTTCTCCTTAGTCGCCTCTTACTTACAATATTCATTTTATATATAATAAATACCTATTCGTCAAGGCACGGTTACAAAAATACCGGCTGCTTTTCCACATTACAAAAAGTAATTTAATATTAATTATAAACGCGGAATTTCTACACGCACTTGCACTTTTTATGGAATATGCTGCCGTCAGCGGATTTTCCGGACCGATACCAAATTTTAACCAGACCGTTTTTTCGGGACCGTTTGACCTACTTTTCTCAAAGGCCGGCAACGCATTTTCTATTCCTCTGGTAATGTAGGTGTTCATGGCCGGCGGTGATCACTTACCATTACATGACTCGTTTGCCCCTTATTCTATAAAAAAAATAACTCCTCTGCCTTTTTTTGAGAAAACATTACAGGTAAGTAAAGTTATTATACGTATCGATGTTCAGACATTGGTATCATAAGAAAACTATTAAAAATATTTTATTTTACTAAAAAGTAATTTCAAACATAGACTATGGGTCCACGTTGTGTCAAATAAGTGAAAGGTGGGTCGAATAGACTTAGTTGTCTAGATCTCGGTTTCGGTCTATCAGATAGGCTTCTCTTCATGATAAATTCAAGCCCCTATATAAATAAGCTGACATGATAGGGTCAGTGCCACGGCCTCGCTTAATATCGGCATGAAGTAAAGGCATCTTGGGGCTCGCAGTTCATCTGATAACAAACGTTGAAGAACGTCGCTAATCACCGACGTTCTTTCGGTCGGTAATTACTCACTGTAAGGTGATTCGATCGCTCTTTTGCTACATTTTTCTTAAAGAACATAATCAATCAGATTCAAAAATGCCATTGAAAAAATATGTTAATAGCATCACTTGAACCGTACCATCATTTGTTATGTTTTAGCAGTTTCGATATGAAATCGGAACGCAGACCTTCTGGTACTAAATTCGGTTTATTGCATATGAGATATTTCAATCATCGTGAACAGTATTTGGGTGTATGAGTTATGCTTGTTGATGGAATACAATATAATTAAAATTCCAGTCAGTGACCTCAAGAAAGTTTTTAAGAGCGCTACAATGGTTTGTTTAAACTTATCAGTGAACGGTAGGTTTGTGTAATGAACAGTATCTTTAAAAAGTGTGTTCACGTTCATACAAGTCATTAAGATTTCATCCTACATTTAAGGTAATGTTAATAAAATTATAGTGTTATTATATACATAATATATTATATACATAAAGTAGGAATTAAAAAAGATAAAGATAAATCATAAAATTGATGAAAATTTAGATAAAAACATATTTGGATTGTACAATTACTGGGGGTCATTGTAGAAGCGTGCTCGTCGCGACCCGCGAAGCGGCGATGGGGACCGCCACCCGTCACGCACAGCCCGACACGGCGGAAGGTGGAGGACGGAGTGCAGAGTTGGCACGTGGAATGTTAGAGGAGGCATGAGAGATAAGACGAATGAGTTGATTGAAATAATGAAAGAAAGAGAATTAGATGTCGTGTGTTTGTCGGAGACCAAGCGGAAGGGCAGTGGTACTGAAGTGCTCCCTGGCGGGCGTTAGCTCTATGGTCCGGAGTCCCGGAGAGCGAGAGCGCCTGCCAGGGAGTGGGGGTGCTGCTGTCGTCTCGGTTGGTCGATGTTATGACTGAATATAAGGCTGTGAACTCGAGACTTCTCTGGGTTCGCTTTAAATTGGGACTGACGAAGTTATTCCTTTTGGCTGTTTATGCGCCGGTGGCTTCGTCGTCCAGAGCTGAGCTGGAGGAGTTTCGGGAGAATGTAAGAGAAGTTCTAGACTTGGTTAGAGGAAACGAAAGAATTGTTGTATGTGGTGATTTGAATGGATGGGTTGGTACCGCTCGGCCAGGGTACCAGTCGGTGCTTGGAATGTTTGGCGATAAAAGGGTTAACGATGCTGGCAAGCTTATACTGGCTGTATGCAAGGAAAAGGGTCTTCTTGTGACAAACACTATGTTTAGTCACAAGAAAATCCATATGTATACTAGAACAAGAGAGAATGAGAGAAGTATGATCGATTTATTCCTGGTGGATGACCGACTGCGAAAACAGGTGATGGATACGCGGGTGTTCCGAGGTGCTGACCTGGGAACGGATCACTACCTAGTGATTACTAGATTTAGGGTCTGTTCGCGGGTTGGCGCCACCGGACGGCGATACCAGAACCACAGTCGGTCGGTAGCATCCGAAGCTGGAAGCTTCAGGAAGCGGACACTAGGAATAAATATCAAGCAAGGGTAGCCGAAAAGCTGGACAGCATTGGTGTTAGGAAAGAATGTGTGGAAGAAATATGGCAGAGCCTTAGAGATGGAATGGTTAGTGCAGCGGAAGACGTGTGTGGAAATGTGAAAAGAGGTAGTAGTAAAAAGGGTGATGCATGGTGGAATGACGAAGTGAAAGAAGCTGTAAATAAGAAGAAGAAAGCATGGTTAGACTACTTGGCCTCTAGTAATGATAAGGATATGAGAGAGAAGAGGAAAGAAAGATATAAGCTCCAGAAAGTTCACACGAAAGCATTGATTGAGGAAGTGCGTGAAAGGAGTAGAATGGAAGCGGACTTCTGGAAAGAGGTTGGAAGGACCCGGAGTGGTGCGACAGCCTTAAGAATGAATAAAGTGCTTTCGGGAACCAATGACGTCCTCTCAGAAAAATCGGACGTCATGCAGCGATGGAGCGAATTTTATAGAGATGTATGCGTGTGATGATCTTAGTGAGGGATCCGGGGGTGACGCCGTGACTGGTACGCCAGACCCGGACCTCGATGACACTGAGGTCATCAGTATGAAAGAGATTGAATGTGCGATTAGAAGTTTGAAATGTGGTAAGGCTGCGGGACTAGACAGAGTTACTGCTGAAATGGTCAAGTATGGTGGGCCACGCGTCTGGGACAGCTTTCATCTGCTGTGCAATTTGTGCTGGCGAACGGGGGCTGTTCCGGATGATTGGCGATCCGCGGTCATTGTGCCTTTATATAAAGGTAAAGGTTCACATTATGACTGCGGGTGCTATCGGGCGATCAGCTTGACCAGTTTAGCAAGTAAAGTTTACTCGAAGGTTTGGACACGTAGGATGCAAGAGAAATCGGAAAGATTTCTATGGGAGGCACAATGCGGATTTAGACCTGGAAGAGGATGCACGGATCAAATGTTTTCTCTCCGCATGATCACGGAGAAGCTTCTGGCTGCTAACCAGAGGATTTTCTGTGCTTTTGTGGATCTTGAGAAAGCATTTGATAAGGTTGTAAGGAAGAAAATGTGGGAACTGTTGCCGGGGTATGGTGTGGATGGTCGATTGCTAAGGGCTGTGCAGTCACTTTACTGTGACTGTAAAGCCTGTGTGCGGGTAGGGCATGACCTGTCACCCATGTTTAGCGTCCAAACGGGCGTAAAACAGAGTTGTGTCATGTCTTCCTGGCTGTTCATAGTGTATCTCGACAGCTGTTTACAGAAGCTGAAAGATAGCTGTTTGGGTGTGAAATTGGGTGACATAAAAGTAAATTGTCTGCTATATGCTGATGATGCAGTGCTTATTGTACCATCAGAGGCAGAACTGCAGGCATTAGTCACGTGTATGAAAGAAGAATGTGAAATTAATGGTCTCTGTTTGAATGCTAATAAAACTAAGGTTCTGGTATTTGAAAGGGACGAAGAAAGAAGGAAGTGCGAAATTTGTGTAAATCAGGAATGTCTAGAACAGGTGAATGAAATTGTATAGTTGGGAAGTGCGTTTAGCCGGGATGGAAGATGTGATTTAGATGTGGACAGGCGTGTCGCTGCCGGGAACAAAGTCAATGGTGCCCTGACTGCGTTAATCAAAACGCAAGGCGTTGTGAAAAGTGCACGCCTTGCAATACATAACGCAGTGTTGGTACCGACTTTGTTATATGGCAGCGAAACCTGGGTATGCCAGAAGAAGCATAAAAGCAGGTTGAATGCAGTGGAGATGCGATCTCTTCGTAAAATGTGCGGCCTTACCACGGCCGACCGAAAGCGAAACGAAGAGATTCGCAATATGGCAGGTTTGAAAGATGACCTTGTCTCAAAAATGGATAAGGGCGTGCTTCGATGGTTTGGGCACGTTGAGCGAATGAGTGAAGACCGAATGGTGAAGAAAATATATAGCGCGAAAGTTAATATTAAAAGGTGTCGAGGTAGACCGAGATTAACTTTCGAAGACCATGTGAGCAAATTGCTCGAAGAGAGGAGGGTCAAGAGTACTCGGATACCTAGACGTGCATGTATGAAGAAGATGATGAATCTGAAAGAAGCGAAAGAAGTATGTAGGGATCGTGACACTTGGCGGTCTGTTCTCTCTGGCTGCCCCGTCAGGGATTGTGCGTGAAGATAAATAAATAAAATAAAATAAAACAATTACTATATATATGAATTGTATTTATTTCTTTTCTTAATACTACGATTGTTCTCTATATTTGTCATAATTCTACCCTTTTATTTATTTCTATTAAAAATAAACAAGAATACTTCGTCTATAAGACCGCTTAGGAAATTGTCCGTAAAACAAATGTCTTATAAGCCTCTTATCTTCTACAACACGACCGGTTCAAGGAAAACGAGTCTCGTCATCACAAATTTACAATTTGTTTTGTTGATATTTTTCTGTCCATTGCTCTTACATATTTTTTTATGTATATCATAATTTCAGCCTCCCATAATTCAATTTTAAACATAGGCCAAAAGATTGCCACTGCGAACGGTCCTAAGCTATTTGCATTCACCAATCTCCCACAACATTTTGCAGGTCGTGACTACATCTTGTGGGGAGTCATTCTACACTTACAGGTTTATTATACCTGCGGGCCTTCATTCTCGCAGATCTTCTTAGATGAAGCTGTAAAGGTCTTCGGGCCAACAGCATCCCGTAGATGGTTTTTAGTCCGTATGTTTCTCCTTCTGAGATCCGAGTCCGTCTCTTCAATAAAAGCCTATACCTTTCTCAAAGGCCGGCATCACATCTGCTATTTCTCCGGTAGCGTGAGCGGATTTCTTCTGCTTTCGCAGGTATCGGGCCTCGAGGCAAGCCTCATTGCCCGGGCGTCTTCTCAGGGGGCTGCTGCTCCCCCGGTCCTGGGTACCGCTTTCTGCGGTATACATGTCGGTGTGTTGCGTATTTTACGCCATGCGTCGGGTCTTTCACTCTTCCCGTCCTCCCCTCAACGAGGTCGGGTGGTGGCTGCAACAATTCCCTAGGGAGAGGTCGCCGCTCTGGTGGTCGAGCGTGCTGCGGCAGGAGGTCCGATAAGGACGCCAGGTCGCGCAGGTGTTCATGTGGCCCATTATCAGCGCGGTCATACATTTTCCGCGCCAAGTGGACCACAAAGTCGTGGATAGATTCGATTTTAAGATCTCTGGCGATGACGTCATTCCGGACGTAACGACCAGCTCCCACAATCGTTCTTAGGGAAATGTTCTGCTGAACCTGCAATCTTTTCCGCTGTGCGGAGATGTGAACGCGTACCACGCTGGTGCAGCATATGTGATTCGCGAGCGGATGTAGGTCTTGTAGATCCCTACCTTGGTCTTCGTTGGCAGGTTGGATGCCA
Organism: Sericinus montela; assembly: GCA_029286605.1. NCBI lineage: Eukaryota > Metazoa > Arthropoda > Insecta > Lepidoptera > Papilionidae > Sericinus > Sericinus montela. The sequence continues at coordinate 9,839,275 of JAGSMR010000008.1, read as the reverse complement.
GAACCGGACGGAGGACCGCCCTCGCAGCTCTTGCGCGCTGCATGACGTATTCGACCTGAGGGGTCATACGTAGAGAGCGGTCAATCTGGCATCCAAGGTAGGTCACTGTCTTCTTCCACTCTACATCCTGGCCTCGGAGCTTGAGTGGTGGTGGTACACGTCCCCGTCTGTTGACAATTATGGCGCATGTCTTGCCAACGTTCACGGCCATGCGCCATTTGTCAAGCCATTCAGGCAGCAGGTTCAGCAGACATTGCATCCTCCTGGCTGCAATGTCTGCCCGACGGGACGACGTAAAATACGCGCTGTCGTCTGCGTAGAGGGCGAGCATGACATCTTGTTCCCATTCTTGGACGCGACCTTCAAGTGTGGGGATGTCGTTGGTGTAAATTGCGTACAGGTGCGGAGAAAGACAGCTGCCTTGTGGCACTCCTGCCTCTATTCTTCGTGCTGCCGAGTCGATCCTCTCGACGCTAACACAGAAGCTCCGTCCTCCAGAAATGACGCCACTAGTCGTATGAGCGCTGGCGGCGTTGTGGTGTTGCTTATTAGTTTGTAGATTAGACCCGTGTGCCACACCCGGTCGAAGGCCTTCTCTATGTCGAGAAAGACCCCCAGACAGGAGCGGCCGAGATGGGTTTCGGCCGCTAGGTAGTGTAGCACTCGGGTCAGCTGCGCCGTGGTGGAGTGGCCGCTGCGGAATCCGAATTGCTCCTTTCGGAGCTCTGCATGTGGTCGCAGTCTCCGCAGCAGCAGCCTTTCAAAAAGCTTTGCTACATACGACAGTAGCGTGATGGGACGGTAGCTTGCCGGGTGTCTTCTGTTTTTCCCCGGCTTCGGCAGCACTATGATTTTCCCTTCCTTCCACTTGGAAGGGTAGTGTTGGGTGCGTAGCACCCCGTTGAACAAACGGGTCAGTGCTACGATCCCTTTCCTAGGCAGCTGTCTTATTGCAGTGGTGGTTATGCAATCGTTGCCCGGCGCTTTCCGTAGTGGTAGGCGCTGTGCCACTCTTCTTACTTCAGAAGGGGACATGAAATCGTCCCCTCCTAATGGTGGCGCCGGGCTCGTCAGGAACTCCTGTACACAATGCTCAACCTCCTGTGGAAGTCTGCGACGACAGCAGCAGCAGTATTGGGTTTGAACTGCCCTCTAAATGTTCTGCCAGGATCTCGGCCCGGTCTCGTGCTCCGTAGTGCCGTTTTCCTGTGCTGTCCACTAGTGGGCAAATGGGCTGTGGTGTGCGCGAAAGCTGTCGGGTGAGCTGATATAGCGAGGCTGGATGTTCCGAGGCCTCCTCGATGCGAGCGTTCCATGACTCGCCTCGGAAGGCCTTTATCCCTTCCGACAGCTTTTCGGTAATGGAGTTGAGTTTTGCCTTTACTTTGGGACATCTGGTTCTAGCCCAAAGCTTCCTAGTGGATCGTTTCTCCTCTAGGAGAGTTTTGAGCCTCCGTGGGAGTACCTCCCCACGGTGCGTGTCAGGTATTGTCCTGGTGGCCGCTAGATACTCTTGATGTATCTTTTCACAGATATATTTAGCGGCCACTTCTACCTCTTCTCCAGATGTTATACTCGCACCGTAGGTAAGGTTCGCCAGCGCTCTTCTGTATTGCTCCCAGTTGGTCTTCGTTCGGAGGCCCCGGGGCACTACAGGTCGGCGCTGGTCGACATGGTAATGAGAATTGGTAGGTGCTGCGTGTCCAGGTCATACAGCACCTCCACTTGGACCGGACATGTGATTCCTTGGCAGAGAACTATATCCAGGACATCCGGCCGATGTGTTGTTGTCGTGGGGATATGTGTGGGAGCTCCTGGTCCCAGCACTTCATATCCCCTTCTTCGGCGTCTTCAAACAGTCTCCTGCCGGCGGGGTTCATGATGCGCGAACCCCATGCCAGGTGTGGCGTTGAAATCTCCTGCCATAATGACAGGAGAGCTGTTGTCCATGACGGCTCGGATGTCCGAGGGGCAGAGAGGAGGGCCGGGTGGGCGGTACGCTGCGTAGATCCTTAGCTCCACACCGGCCGTCTTCAGGAGTATCCCAATGCTCCTGGTTGAAATAAATGGCAGCAGCTCAATTCCTCATGCACTAGGTCTCTCCTAACCAAAATGGCCGTGCCTCTGTAGGCCTTTCCTTCGGGAGAGACCTCGTCGCGACGATACACGAAGAAATTGGGGATCTTGAAATGGCGTCCGGGTCTGAGTTTAGTCTCCCCTAGCAACACGACCTGGATTCCGTGCTGCTGCACCATAGTGCGGAGACTGGCGGCTTGTTGTTGGATGCCGCCTGGGTTCCAGTACATTACCCGGAGCTCAGCCATTTCTTGCCATTGTCAGGTGGGTCAGGGCTGTCAAAATAGCCGTGAGTGGGTCAGCTCCCGTGGTCATCGCCGCTAGGACGTCGCCTAGGATTTTCATGACGACTGTGACCAATTGTGCTAGTGCAGCCTCGATCGTAGTCGGCACGGGTGTTATTTGAGGGGGGGAGGCCTCGGTTCTCCCCCTTGAGGCTTGTGCTCTCGGAGCTGGGTGTTGCACTCGCACATGCTGAGTTACATTTTCTTGCGTGTTGGCAACTGCTGGCCCTGGCTGGATGGTGGCAATGGGAGGGGGTATGGGTGTGGAGGTCACCCTGGCCTCGGACTTGGCCGTCTTCTTTTTCTTCTTCTTCCCCCTCCTCTTCCTCTTAGTGGAGAGGGGACCTCCCCTCTCCGTGGCCTCGTTAGCTGGCGGTTGCAGAGTTGTTACCGCTGCTAACTTTCCGGGTTTAGTGGCTGGTGCCACTTCTGTTGCCACCTCCAGGCGCCGCGGCTGTCGCGGCTGTGGCATGGGTCTCGCATCGGGTGCGCCCTCTGCGACTGATGGTGCACCTCTGTGCGTATTTTGCCGCGGCGCATGCGCTGGCGGGGGGGGGATGGGAGGGGGCATTCTAATCCCCCTCTTGCGAGCGATGCGCTGTATAACAGCGCATCTTCTATCGTTTGCCGAGTGCGCCTTACCGCAATTGGCGCACTTCGGTGGCCCATCCCTTGGTTTGGGGCAATCTGATGCGACGTGATCCCCGGCGCATCTAACACATTTGGCAGGGCGATAGCAGTTTGCCGAGGAGTGTCCGAACCCCTGGCAACGGTGGCACTGAGCCGGGCCTTCCCTGCCTTGCCATGCCTCGATTGTTACTCCGGGCATGTAGAGGAGCTCGTGTACGTTATACAGCCTCTTGAGCTCCTCTTGGCTAAGGTGGTGTAATTTTACGTGGAAAAGGCAACCCGGTCTCCCTTTCTTCGGGGGGATTGCCCTCACAAATGTAACAGGAAAGCCCAATGCCTTAAGGGCCTCCTCGATATCTTCTGGATGTGTGTCTGCTGGTAGCCCACGCAGTCCCACCTTAGTGGGCAATTCCGCGGTCGGTGCATAGCAGTACCATGCGAGCGCTGCGTCCTCCTTGCTGCGCTCCGTTAGGTACCTCTGCACCTTCCGGTATTCATCAGCCGAATGCGGGCGGAATCTTACCCCTTTCCCGAAGGGGCGCGCATTCGGCGCGTGCCCTAAAATGTTGTGCAGGGCACGGAAGTGTTTTGCCCACTCTGGTAGGCACTCTACTATTATGGGAGGATATTTGCTATCCTCCTTTTCGTAACCACCACCTTCCTAGGTGATGGCACAGGTGGGCTGCGCGGGCACTTGGGTGCCGCTGCCATCGTGGCGTACGTCGACGCGGACGACGTTCCTGGGCGCGTTGGCCCCCCCCACGTTTGGGCATCGTAGACGGCAGCTTTGTCGACCGGTGTTTCTACCGGCGACATTGGTTTTGCCCTGCCTTTGTCTCAACCTCCATTTCGGAGGAGATGGGGTAGAGCGGCTTTGAGCCATGCCCCTCTTTGGCTCGATTAGTATGGCCGAGGCGACCCCTCTGTACGCTGACCCCACTACGGAGGTTTGCAAGAGGGGTGGGGGCATCATAAGTCGTCTCGACTTTTGCGAGGTCCGTTCGTTCCGTATTTATACTGGTTGCCGGGCCCGTGCTGAGTTGTGTTACACAACTAGCGTCAGGTACAGCAACCGTATTTCCGGCCTCGCTTTCCAAATTGGAGATTCCGACGTACTCGGTAGAGTCCCATCCTCCCGGGTAAAGTGCTGGTCCCCTTCCTCTTCCACTTGCGTTTCGGTGGCTGGGGAATACTCCGACGAGGAGGATGAGGATGGCGATCGCGGCGGGTCTTCATGCCGAACAGGCGTTTTTGTCCTTTTCTCCGCGGGAGCGTCGATTTCTGGCGGCGTGCGACGTCTTGCGGCTAGTCGCCCTTGTAGGACCTCCGTGTCTTCCACCTGACGATACTCAGATCGCCGGTCAGTAGACGCGGGGGTCGGGGGCGATGCGTGTGCGCGGCAGTGGCCGTGGTATCCCGGTCTTGCTATCCCGGGAGGTAAGATCACCGATTTCTCGGGATTGAATAGGTCTCGCTTCACTAGTGTCCTTTCGAACGTCGTTGTCCGCCGCTTGTCGGGTGGTTCCCTAGGTCGGCGGGAGGGGTGGGTCCCCTCATCCGACATTCTTATACACTGAGTGTAGTGTGTACCTAATATGTATGTATGTGCTTATTTCGTAGACGTGCGAACTATACGGTTCCTATGTCGCTTGACCACTCCCCCGCCCCTCAGCGCGGGCCACTTAGCCGGGTGAAACCTTTCGGAGGCCCAGCACAGCGCCCAGCGAGCGGTTTGGGGTTTGTTAACTTAAAGAGAGATGTCCCGGCGAAATGAGACTTAATACCCCGAAGTGTACAAGTACACCGCAGGGCCGAACACCGGTGCCCTTTTCTAAGAAAAGGGATAGGGTGTCCGACGCGCTTGGAACGCTGTTGGCCAGTTACAATTGTTACGGCAAGGGCGTGTCAATTGGCAAACAGACGTTATCCCGGGGTGTGGTCGCCCAAAGTCTCAAAGTCTAGGAACTTCAGGAGTAAACTCAACCTTTAGAACTTCGACCGAGTTCTTCGGGCGACAGGTGCCGTGGTAATAGTACTAGTTAAAAACTTTCCTTATTCACCGATTGCACCGCTACACAAGCCCGAGATGATTCTCCGGTATTGCAGATGTTCATGGGCGGTGGTAATCACCTTACCTTCACGTGAGCCACCTGCTCGTTTGCCTCCCTTTTCTATATAAAAAAATCAACATATTAAAATGATAATCGTCTACTATTATATGAGATAGTTATATAATCATCTTTCAACAGCCTGTGCCATTTAAGCTCTATTCCTTAATCGGCTCTTATGTTAATCACTATAAGAAGAAAGGCGAAAGGTAGAATTATAGTACTTAATTTACTTAATAATTCTTTATTTGTCTTAATTAAATCGCATGTAAAGCATATAACAAAGTTTAAAGAAAATAAAAGTAACAAAATGGAGAGACAAAAAGGTCTGTGACTCAGCCGAATGGCGATACTGATCACCGCTGTTATTCTGTCACAGCCGACTAATAACTTAACAATACTAGCTTAAGTTAAATTTAAACCTTTTGCTCATGTATATTGAAATTTGGTAGCGTAAAACATGAATACTACATGTTTATAATAAAAACACAACCTAGCATACTTATTTGATTAAAATGTTTGTTCTTTTAATAATAATTTCAAATCCTCCAAAGTTTGTTCTTTTAATAATAATTTTGTATACATAATTTTAAACGATTTAATGTTTGTTGTATCACGCAAAGGACGTGGTAAGTTCTTCCAAATCTTAGAGGCAGCATATTTAAAGCAATCCCTTGTTTTAACTCGCTTCTAACGACTAAGTACAAACAATAATTCGGCCCCTCTTCGCAAACGTGTAGACATATATTTTCTTTGCAGCCACAAATACATAAACGATTTTAATATATCTTATTTATTTATTTATTAATTTATGTACACAAAAAAATTAAAAAAGAAGAAATGTAATAAAAGGAAAACCTTTATACAAAGGCACTGCTTATTTCTTAAGAAATTTCTTCCAGCAGACCTGTGACTGGAATGTGGGTAAAAGTAAAGGTAGATTTCGCGTGTACAATTCGCGTGTACAATTACATGTATACAAACATACACATACACCATATTCATACATACATATATAAACATACATATATAATATATACAAATAAAATGCATACAAATACTTACAGACAAAAATAATAATAAGATAAATACATATGCATATAAAATACAATAATAAGTTACAATATCAATGACATATAATGTTCTTTGACTCTTCTCTTGAATAGAGAAATGGTTTTGCAATCGCGAATATTTTGCGGAAGAGCATTCCACAATTTTACTGCATGAACAGAAAAGGAGGATGAATATGACGTGCTCTTATGAGGAGGAAATTTAAGAAGGGTTTGTAGATGGGTTCTGCAGGGGACGTGGGATGGACGAGCGAAGGAGAATCGCTCGCGAAGGTAGGACGGGGATGATGAGAGGCGCAAAATATTAAACAGTAGACATAAAATCCTAGTGTTCCTACGAAAACGAATTGGGAGCCACTTGAGATCTTTGCAAAGATGTGAAACATGGTCATACTTGCGTATTCCGAAAATAAAACGAATGCAAAGATTTTGCAGGCGCTCAAGCTTATTCAGAAGCTCCTCTGTAGCATCCAAGTAGCAGGCATCAGCGTAATCTATGATAGGCTGGATTAAAGTCTGGGCGAGGGAGATCTTAGTTCTAAAGGGCAAAAAACCTTGAAGGCACCTCAGCGAATGAAAAGAAAAGTGAACTTTGCGACTTACTTCATTAACATGAGTATTGAACGTCAGGTTAGAGTCGGTAATTACCCCAAGATCCTTCACCGTATCAGTATAGGGTATAACAATGTTGTCTTATTTTACTGATGATGTCGAAGTGAAATCCAACAAATTACGCCCATGTCTGTTTCCTATGATTATAGCCTGCGATTTTCTGGCATTGATTTCAAGTCCGAAAGATTTAGACCAATTGAGTATCTGATTAATGTCTTTATTCATTAACGAGACTGCAAGATCAGTTTGTGCAGGGGGAAAATGATGATAAAGCTGCAAGTCGTCTGCGTAAAGATGGAAGTTGGAAGAAATGACAGAAGTAACCGAGTTAATAAAAACCGAAAATAGAAGAGGAGAAAGCACGCCACCCTGAGGCACGCCAGCAACTAGGTCACAAGAATCAGAGAAAGAATCGTCAATGCGAACACGCAGCGAGGGACCCCGAAGATAAGAATCAAACCACTTTATAGCAGTAGAAGAAATGTTAGTAGATTTAAGAATTGCCAACAGAATATCGAAATCAACTGTAAAAAATGCGTTGCTGAAGTCGAGCAACACCAGCAAAGTAAGTTTTTTATTTTCCATTGCCCATCTAATGTCGTCAGTGATTTTTATTAAAGCTGTGACGGTGCTGTGACCGGGCCGAAAACCGGATTGAAAAGGATTTAGTAGTGAGTTGGATAATAGAAAAGAGGATCGCTGGGTGTGGACTACATGCTCAAGAGCTTTGGCAAGAAAAAGTAAAATCGAAATAGGTCGAAAATGGGAAAGCATAGAAGGAGAAGTTTTTTTTAGGAAGAGGAATAATGTATGCTTGTTTCCAGATTGATGGGAATGAGCAGGATGACAACGAATAGTTAAACAAGTGAATAAGAATCGGAAGAAGAGATGGTAATAATAAAACTATCATTTTCGAGCACATGTTATCTGAACCAATCGAGGATGAGGAAATAGCAAGTATGGATTTTTTAACTTCTTCCTCAGATACTGAGGTGAAACTGAAGGTAGAGAAGGATGGTCTCGGCACGTCCGATAACGCAAGCAACGCACGAGATTTGATGCAAGGATCAACGGTCGAAGGAGATTTAGAGAAATAGTTGTTCATCAAAATCACGACAGACTGCATTAGAAGACTGGCCGACACCAACAGATCTTAAAAATCTCCACACATCAGTAGGGCTCTGATTTATAAGGGAATCGTCGAAATGGCGTCGCTTGCATCTCTACATAGACGATTGCAGCGGTTTCGCAGTACTTTACACGACGATAAATTAGTAACAGAAGGGCATCGCTTGTAACTTCGCTTCGCTTTATCGCGGCGACTCATAAGGTTTTTTATTTCAGCAGTTAACCATGGAGCAGGATTTCGTCTAATCTTTACCCTTCTGATTGGGGCATGCTTGTCAAAGTTGCGTGCGGCTACCCCGTCAGGGATTGTGCGTGAAGATAAATAAAAATAATAAAATAGTAATAAAAAAATTAAAACAAACAAATTTTTTTGTCCACGGTTGGGCAAAGGTCGCGGGTTCGACTCCCGCCCGTGTTACAAAGCTGTAATATAGTCGATGTAAATTCACATATCTTTTCATCTATATTGCCGTTGCTATTTAATACGCGAGACCAGTCCACGGAATTGGCATCGCGCTGAAGCGCCTCCAAGTCTAAGTCCTTATAACTTCGAAGAAGAAGATATTGCGATTGGCGTTTAGGGCTACGAATGCGATAACAGAGATAGATTAAATCATGATAGGAGAACGATGCCGATAGTTGGCCATGAGATATTATACTAGAAGGAGAAGACACGATGATTAAATGTAAAAGAGAAGGTGTGCAATCAGGAAAATGATGGGTAGCGGAAAGAGGCAGAGTCTGAAGATTAAAAGAACTCAAGAGGGATGTGAGCCTAGACGAACGGAAGTCATTTTTAAGCAAACACGTATTAAAGTCACCCATCAAAATCACGTGATCATAAATCGGGCAAAGGTCACTGAAAACATTATCAAGATGATCAAAATAGTTTATGGTCAAGTTGGGGCTATTGAATACCGCCAGTAAAATCTTTGTGTTATTTAAAGTCACTATATTATTTAAAGTCTTAATTTATTATACGCGAGTATTTTAAATCTGTAGCAGATAAATGGACGACTGGAAACAAAAGAAGACAGTTCACAAAATAATTAATCAGGACGACCCAAGAAACACGATGGAGCTCGGAAAAGAGCTGTTTATCTTGAATACGTAGCAGCCACGTTGATCGAAGTCTTCGCTCACAGTTCACAGATCTTTTATTTGGCGTTAAAAACATTCCGCTAAAAAGCGAAAGATCACTCATTCTTACACTGACTTGCCTCGAAATCTCTAAACCAACTAGACCTATGAAGATGAAATTAAGCACGGAGATTAAGTATGAATAAGAGAGATATAACTATAAAACGTAATTCTAATAAAACAGGAAATTAATGAATTGTTATTAAATTAATTAATGTACCTTATAGGTACATTAATTAATAACGATTCATTAATCATCATTAAATTAAGAAGTTGCGGTCGTGACTGTGCTTAAATAACGGCTGGTTTCATTATAAAAAGGTAACTCAAATTATATAATAAAGAATTTTAATAAGGATATATATGACTACAAGATCATTATCTATCATGTTGTCTCCAAGAACTTCCCGTGAAATTTTCAAAACAAGCCTTATCTAGGCAGTTTTGTCTATACCAATATTGGGATTGCCAAAGATCTAGACTTAAAAACAGTTGATTGTCTTACAAAACAGTTGATTGATTAAAAGGATGGCGACCAACAACATTCCGAAATGACATTTCGTATATTAATAGTAAATTTTTTCAACAGTCAGTTTATGACGTGGCGTTAGGCGTGAAGGTTCTTGTGACACCATCTACAAATACCTCCACAATAGAAGCTCCTTGTTGACAGACAATTCAGGAAACATAATATCATCCCTCGAGTTACAATAGTAACCCCAACGTGAAGTCACCAACCGACCAACCTTCTAACTGACATGTCAGGTGCATCGCATAAGGTGCGAGTCATTGATACTGTAATTCCCAATCTGCTTTTCCGATCCGGTCAATTCCGGACAATTTCACGATTTTTCGCATTTTTCGAATATTGAAATTTTCTGTTACAGATCGTGCCTGGGATATCGGTTTGGGTGCAGAACAGACAAGATGGACACTATTTGAGAGTGAAAACAACAAAATTGGAGAAATTTTAACAATTTATGAAATTACGTTACTATGGAATTAAGAAAAACGAGAAAAAAAATTGTAGCAGATATCCTTTTAAAGAAGCCCGTTTCCTGCAATTTAATATGAATTTGGTAAAAAAAAAACTTTGGTTACGGATCCTTAGGTAATTAAAATTGACTCTATCAAAGTGTAGTAAATAAAATACTCCAGTTTAACCATTAATTTTTTTGAAGGTAATCCCTAAAACGTACCGTAGAATTTTTTGCATCATATCTTTGGCTCACTTATAAGACATTCATTAAATAGATGGTGTGTCAGATTTTTTAACGGTGCAATAAATTCGTAACGTAAAAGTTAATATCCGAAACAAATTTTAGGTAAAAATAGACAGAAAAAGATTTTTGTACCATACAGCTACAATCGAGATTTATGTTTCATTTTTATTGCGCATCCCACAACAGCTGGATTACATCTCTTGTATAGCAATAAATCAATAACAGAGATATTTCACAGCAACTGCTGTCAGTGTATTTGCATAGGGTAAATTTTAATCAAGAGTCATAGAGTTACGAGAACCATATTACACATATATTTTGAACAAAACGAGCTTCGTTCATTATAGAGAATATACAAACTTATGCTCTCGTAATATATTCAATGATATTCTTTGCATGCGAAATTTTGGATTGGTCTAGATGTTTAGTTATTATAATCCAACATAAAATCTCACCATAGCTTACTTTAGGTGACAATTAATAAATCCATTACATTCAATGTGTTCAATGTCATATTCAATGCATCAAAACGTGTTTCAAAAAAACTCCTTGCGCATAGGGATCGCACTCGGGTCTTCCGGACGAACGAATGCATATTTCCAACAACGATCGTAAAAAGTGACCAAAAGAATGGTCAGTAATAGTGGCCTGATAGAAATTCGATGGTCGAGACGCGACCGCAATTTAAGGAATATTTAAAAGATATTATTTTTAAAGTTATTACTTATCGACAATTTCCACTATTCTATATACCACTGTAAAATAACAGAGATATAGTGTTTATTTGCCAACAGTCTTTTCTAATGTCGTCATTTTCTTAAAGTTTAGTAAAGGTTTTTCTCCACGCAGTAATAAATATATGTATGAGAAAGCTATTTTAATATCAGCTAAATGAAAAATGCGTCGAAAAACAAATTTTATATTAATGTTATGAAAATTCACTTATATTTTTAATGGTCCGTAATAGTCCAATTCAGCCTTGGCCTTTCTAGACAGACTTGCACAGAGGCCTTAAGATGATACATTACTGCAAAAACAAACAAGAACAGTTAGAGTGATTTGCGTAAAAATGTAAACAAAGATCGAGACCGTAAAACTGCAAAATAAATGCAATATTTAATCAACCGAAAAACCAGAAGGTACGTTACGAAGTTTTGTTTCGCTTCATCCCACAGCCTGATTGATGTGACATGTCTCCTTGAAATACGTCGCCGCTCATTTCCAGTCCACCGATCTCTTTCTAGGAGCAAAGTTATTAAAATAAAATTATTGTGTTAGTCAATCTCCACTAAGCTCTGATCCATCCATTTTAGAATCATATAATGAATTAACAGCATAATTAAAAAAGAATGTATAAAAGTATTTGAATATCTAATGTAATAATATCACTATTTTTCCCAATATTTTTTTCCCAACATTATTTCGTCTTTCACTCGAAGAAGGCGAACACGGCGACATCTAATGGAAATAAAGCATACCTACATTTTTGATTTGCTGCCATCTATGTATATTATATGGAACTGAATTATATCATTGCTCCTCAGAAAGTTATTTATTATCTATTTATTATTATTTATCTTTATGTTAAATTCTGCGACTGTGTTGCGTCAATTCCACTTAGTACGTATGCCGAGTCAAATACGATTGTTGAATGAAGCATGAGTATGAAACCTCTTTTGAAAGTAAAATTTGATCAATTTTAGAACATGTGAATAAACTGTATATTCTTAATTCTCATATAGCGCTTACTATTTTAAAACATTGCGTTCTTGTTCCTAAATTTACTTATTTACGCCGCTCGGGTACAGCATGGAAATGTTATGATTTTTTAAAACAAATTGACCTTAATCTCAAAATTGCTTTGGAAAAAATTCTAAATTTATCTTTAGTCTCATCTAGCTGGACTCAACCTACTTTGCCTGTTAGATTTGGAGGTATCGGTATAAGAGAGGTTTCAAATATTGCGCTGCCGGCTTTCCTTGCCTCCGTACACAGTGTTTATGATTTTTCACGTAAAATTCTTAAGAATGATTTGGACTTGACCTTTGCTACCGAGGCAACAGAAGCATGGTTACGCCTCTGTCCCGGCGAGGATATTCCACTGGAACCTAACTCACAAAAAAGGTCGGATATCCCGTTGGTTCAGAATGTGCAGAAATGCTTACTGAACAATTTTCACTGTGATAGATAACGCGTCCGCTTTCTAGGTGTTTCGACAGAGGAATTCAGTTACTGGCTACATGCTTTACCATCAAGTAACCTTAGCACATTACTGGATAACCAAAGTTTACGTATAGCTGTAGGAATACGATTGGGAGCATCGATTTGTCAACCACATCGATCGTCCTTGTGGCAGCAACGTCGACGAGTTAGGCCTCCACGGACTTTCATGCCAAAAAAGTGCCGGCAGACTATCTCGTCACGGTTCCTTGAATGAAATCATCCGAAGGGCTCTAGTTTCCATAAATATTCCATTCATATATATTCGGGTTTAGAGCCTTGTGGAATATTTAGGGAGGATGTAAGAGACCCGACGGCTTGACTTTAGCCCCTTTGGGAGAGAGGCAAAGCTCTTATGTGGGACGCAACTTGCGTCGATACATTAGCGGCCTCTCATATCAAGGGTACTTCGATAAGGGCCGGGGCGGCATCAGAGGCAGCTGAATCGGGTAAATGGCGGAAATATGAGTCTTTGAAAGGAGACTATATATTTATTCCACTTGCCGTAGAGACAATCGGTCCGTGGGGTCCGCGCGCGATGCAGTTTCTAAAGGAATTGTATCCGCGACTTATCGTTGCCGCTGGTGACAAGAGGGCTGGTTCTTTGCTCGCTCAACGGTTAAGTCTAGCCATTCAACATGGAAATGCAGCCACGGTACCATGCCACGAGGAGTAGGGCTCTACGATTATAATAGTTTTTAGTTAATAAGTATTGTAAATATTAACATAATTTTTTCTGTAAATAAAGTATTACATTGAATTCATTATGTACCGTACAATGTGATCTGGAATTACATAGGTGTCACTCAGGTAAGGACCGTTAACTACTGAGATGTTTTATAAAATCATGCAAAATCTTTCAAGAATTTAAGTGTTTAAAGCATAACTATCCAATTTAAAACCAAAATCTTACAAAGTTGTTAAAAGAAACAAAAAAAATGTGAGCCGTCATGGGACGCCTGGCAGATGTGAAACATCGTGTGTGTACAAGTAATATGCATAAAAGATAATATTACTACAGGAATATATATCCAGGAATATATATTTATACAGGAATATAAATCCTCTAGATGTCGCTTATAAACAATTTGCTTTTTCAATACGCAGATTTCTGTTTAATTCATGGTGCTTTTTTATTTTGCAGAAAAACAGTACCTTTCGTCGTAATGATATTTTATTATATACCTTTTGTTTTTTATGTAAAAACTAGACTCAATTAAGTATTAAATTTTTTAACTTCAAAATCCATGGTTTTATAATCCCTTTACTATAAGTTTGCTATAATATTGTTCTATGTATAATCGTTCAAAGTTCGGAGCATTTCTTAAAACATCTGTCAATCTTAATAATATTTTATGATATTCTAACAAGAGTACAAGAGCGCTCCTGAGTATTTAGATTTTTTTCAAAAATTGCTAAATCTTAATATGATTAATCCAATGAACAATGGTACACTAATCTAAAAAAAGGATTTCAGTATTTAATTATGAACCTTAACTCTCAGGTAATAGGGTGTAAATTACGTTACACGATATACGAAAGCCATTGTTTGGCGACCCGTCGCCACGGAAAGCGTCGCCACGCCAGAAATCAGTTAATAAATATAAAAAGAGCAAATGAAATATAAAAAAATAAAAATTTACTCTAATTACTTATGTAATATTTTTGTTATTAACAACTCTTAGTCTTCTGTATGTTTTTATTTAGTTAACCTAATTAAATAAATAAGAGAATATGGTCATTCGGTTTTCAACATAACTTGAAATATATGTAAGTTGCAGCGTTTTGTAAAGAATTTTTTTCAATGGATACTCATAAGTCATTTAGCTTACCCAAATCCTATTCATTTATTATTTTTCACATAATACATACGGCTTATTACGAGGTACTTACTACGAAGGATTCACCAGCTCCTCCTAAAGTAATGGATTCATCCTTGCAAAGGAAGTTGTATCAGAGAATGTAAAAATTAATTTCTAAGCGCTGCCTATAAGTATTTTCCGCAGTGTTAGAATGAACAGAGTAAATTAATTAAACGGATATAATGTATGAAAGGGAAGAGCATGAATGTCTGTACATTCCATATTCTTGTGTTTTAACGTAAAATATCATTAAAATAATTGGATAATATCACAAAATAAAGAAACTGCACAAAGTAAGTAAGAGAGTCATAAATAAAATAAATATCTTTATTACAATGATTTCGACCCACCTTCCACCGATAATATTTTTGAGACAACGTGACAGGTGGTGAGCCCGTCGCCGTCTTAATGTTCAAGCCAACGATATAATTCGTACATAAATTTCGAAAAAACCCATTGGTACGAGCATGCCAACTGGGGATCAAACTCGGATTTCTCGAATTCCGATCACCCAACCACTCGGCTATCGAGAAATATATAACTGAAATATAGCAGTAATAGTAATTCAAAGGCCGCTAACGCATCTGCTATACCTTCGGTATTGCATGTGTTCATGGGTGGTGGTAATCATTTACCATCACGTGAGCCACCTGCACGTTTGCTTCCCTATTCTAGATAAAAAATATGTCAATTTTGATTTTTTCACATAGTGACTATGTGAAAAAAACAACATTGTTATATTTTTGTTCTAATTAACTATAATAGCCAATTTATTGTTTTGCAATAGAAGGAACAAACATTTAATATAAACATAAGGGAAAGGGGAAAGAAACGAGAAAAAGAAAGGGCGTAGGGCTCTACTTTCCTTACTTACTAGATGAAACGTAGAGGCGCTAAAATCAAGAGTACCCAGAGAAACGAGTGGAATAAAAAATCATTAGAATCTATTATCTGTAGTAGGTCTGGGACACGGAATAAAGAAAAAGTGGAGTCTTATTATATTTTATAAATATTAATATATCTTTAGGGAATAATGAAAGTGAACGAAGTGAAACAAGTACGTAAGGATCGTAGCAAGTGGAAAAAAGTGGTCTCTGCCTACTCCTACGGGAAAGAGGCGAGATTTTATGTATGTATGTTTGTTATTATATCTTCCGTTTATCTTGGGATAAACGTTCTATGGGATAAACGGAGGCGGTGAATTTTACACCGGCACCACACGACAACCTAATTGTATAAGAAATAATAATTGCCACATAAGCGGAAGGAAGCCTTGCGTGCTCAATACAGGTAATTTCAATACAAAAAAATTAAAAAAAAATACAAAATACAAAAAACATTAATTTCCTGTGGTTTTTTATTACGAAACATCTATCTCGTAATAAAAAACCACATCTTATTGATTTTATCTTTTTGATTTTAGATGGTTTGCGATCTACGCACAAACATGACTTAGATATGCCAGTTTATTCTGATATCCTATGAAATTAATGAATTATAATAACATTTTCACCATATCAACTTAACTCGCTGCACAAAATAATGCACTCATAAAAAAATATTGTTTTACACAATTTTAATGAAAACTCGACCTTGTTGTAATGAAACAAAAGTTAAAAATCTTTTTGTGTTATTACACTTTCTATCTCACACTCACTGCATTATTTTAATTTTAATAAGCCAGCTACGATTAACTCCATCCAAGTCAGTATCTGACCCTGTTTTCTCTCCTATATCCTGTGTGCTTTTATCTTTGACTTCCCCTTTTTCGTTTCAAATTAACCTAAAAAAATAACGTGAAAAATATTCCTACGTAGGTCCATATTTTTTTTGAACAAGATGTTTTAACACGTCGTACAAAATGTGGAATGAATTTTAAAATCAGGGATATATGTTTTCAGCTGTAAAAAATATCGTTACGAATTTTACGTAAAAACAGGGTTCTAAACTTTATATAGTCACGATAGCCGATTGGTTCGGTGGTCGGAATTTCGAGGCTCGTACCAATGAGTTTTCAAAAACTTATGTACGAATATATCGTTGGCTTGGACATAAAGAAGGCGACGGGCCACTACCTGTCACGTTGTCCCTTAAATATATATTTTTTTTATTATTATTTTTTAGACTAGATAGACAAATTTATACAAACTCTTCTCTGGAAGACCTGCCATTGGCAATTGAATCAACAAATACCGACTTGGTTAGTATCTTAAAGTGGAGTAAATCTTATGGTTTATCCATCAATCCCACGAAAAGCCAGACTATAATCGTTGGAAGTTTTAGAATAATTTGTAAAATTAATTGGTCTAATTTGCCGCAAATTTTCCTTAATGCTACTCATGTAGGGGACATGAGTAGCATTAAGGAAAATTTGCGGCATAGCAATACTGTTAAGAATTTGGGCATTTTATTTGATTCCTGTCTGACATGGACTCCGCAAATTAATGAAGTCAGTCGAAAAATGTTTGGTACACTGGGTTCTTTACGCAGACTACGTAAATTTTTGCCATTATCTACTAAAGTTGTGCTTGCTCAATCTTTACTTTTACCCTTCCTTGACTATGCTGATATTTGCTATCTCGACATAACTGAAGAGCAGCTTAACAAACTTGAGCGAATTCCAAACCTCAGTATACGTTTCATATCTCCGAATTTCGCAAGCAGCTCAAGTGGCTGCCAATCCGCCTTCGCAGGAATACGCACATCCTTTCAACTCTGTACTCCGTGCTGTTCAACCCATACACTTCGCAATATTTAAAAGATCGATTTGAGTTTGTGTCTCTTTCTCATGATCGATTTCTTCGTTCCACTATCAACCTTTCCCTCCGAACTCCTCTGCACTCTTCTTCCTTTTATAATAAATCTTTTACTGTTACGGCTGTCCGCTTGTGGAATGCTTTGCCTCTACACATTCGTCGTGCTCCATCCCTTCCCTCTTTCAAAAAACTCCTCAAATCTTATTACCTTGATATCTGACGCAATTTCCCATATTATTATTTATTTATTTATTTTTTAATTCTATTTTCTCAGCTTTATCCTCTTGACTTCTACCAATTTCTTTCTTTCTTTATTGACAACTACAATTACTGACAATCTATTCATTACGGCTACCATCATCTAGTCATTCCTTTTTAATAATAACGGTACACAACCCTCTTTTCTTTTCTTTATTACTTCTTTATCTGTCTTGGTATAGCAAGGTTGTCTCGAATAAATTGCTTTTTAGTAATAAGACCGCCTTTTGTACCATTTTGTTGTTCTTTTTCTTAAATTGTGGTGTATAATAAAGAATATATAAAATATAAATAAATAAATATTGAAAGAAGAGTGGTATTAAAAGAAAAGTGAATGCAGGAAACATCGTAAATGGAGCTCTGCACTATTTTATGAACAGTCGAAAGTGTCTAATAAGGCTCGTTTGGCTGTGCATGAGGGAGTGTTGGTTTCAACACTCATGTACGGATGATAGAGTTGGGTATGGCAGAATAAACATGAAAGCAAAGTAAATGCAGTTGAGTTTAGAACGTTAAGAAGTATGATTGGAGTTGAACTGAGTAACAGGATAAGGAATAATGAGATAAAGAAACGTTGTGGTCTGAAAGAAGATGTAGGTCACTACAGAGAAGTTGCAGGAGATGGTAACTGCTATGAGTAGAGCTTTTGTTAGAAAAGGAATGAATATGAATGTAAAGAAAACGAAAGTGATGGTGTTTGAAAGAGACGAGGCAATGACAGACTGCAATATCGTGATTGGAGATGAACAAATTGAACAGGTGAATGAGTTTGTGTATCTGGGTTCAAAGTTTACAAGAGATGGAAAGTGTGAGAGTGATATTGAAAGAAGAGTGAATGCAGGAAACATATTGAAAGGAGCTCTGCACTCCTTTATGAATAGTCGGAAGGTATCTAACAAGGCTCGTTTGGCTGTGCATAAGGGAGTGTTGGTTCCAACACTCATGTACGGAAGTGAAAGTTGGGTATGGCAGAAGAAACATAAAAGCAGGATAAATGCAGTTGAGATGAGAGCGTTAAGAAGTATGATAGGAGTTAAACTGAGTGACAGTATAAGGAATAGTGAGATAAGGAAACGTTGTGGTCTGAAAGAAGATGTAGTGACTAAAATTGAGTAAGATATGCTAAGATGGTTTGGCTATGTCGAGAGAATGAATAAAGAACGATTGACGAAAAAAGTGTATAAGGCGAGTGTAAATGGAAGTGTAGGAAGGGGAAGACCTAGGCGGACGTTTCGAGACCAAATCTGGGACGTCCTGAAAAAAGGCTAGGTCAAGAGTACTCTAAATCGAAGAGGATATATGAAGAGAATAATGAAAGTGGACGAAGCGAACCAAGAACCAATATGTAAGGATCGTCGCAAGTGGAAAGAAGTGACGTCTGCCTACCTCTACGGGTAAGAGGCGTGATAGTATGTATGTATGTATATTATATTATTATAGAATATAATAGTTGTTGTAAATTAACAAAAGTATTTGGAATTATACATTTCTAATAATGTAATATGGTTTTTCAAATTACATATTTTTTACGAAAATTGTTCTCTGTTGCCACTTCTGTTTAAAGTAAAATCAATAAATACAGAGCGAGTTTTAAGCTCTTTAAGCTCCTTTCAATTTGAATAATCAAACAAGAGCAAGCTCGTTCAAACATGCATAGCTACTAGCGATTGAAATTGATTTAGAAAACTCAATTATAACAGATCTTTCCATAAAATGTAACATAGTTTGTATAACTCTTGTAGTAAAAGTCTTGTAGTGGACTTTAACAGGCCGATATGTATGTATGTAGGTATGTAAATATTGCAAACGTTCACAGCTCTTAAATAGCTTTTATATCAAACTTTCGCTAAAAAAAATTATATTACAAAAACGTAGCTAAAAATGTAACCATAGAATTTATCATAGATTTTTTTATCAGAAAACCTGTATAGGGGAATGCGTCTGAACAGGTCTAGACTAAATAAGTCTACATTATTTAGTCCTTTCGGCCCATCTTTCAACAGAGGTTATTTTGAAACAACTTGACTTTTGGTGAGCCAGTCACTGTCTTTATGTCCGAACGAATAATAGCGTACATTTATTTTGACGAAAAAAAACAATGTTACGAGCCTGCCACCTAGGGCTCGAACTCCTTACTCGAATTCCGATTACCCAACCACTAGGATACCGTGACTTCTGACTGATGATATTTACGTCATCAATATTAGTGTAATTTACGCTTTCAACTTTAAATTTCGATTTATAGTAAAATAATTATACTGGTTATACAGGTTAAACACACCAACCCATAGACAACTCGCCGTTTTTAAGTGGCCTTCACACTGGTTTTCAAGGTTGGCGAATCAAGAGGTGACGAACGAGAAGACCATCTGTGTAACTTTTAATATCAAGCGAAATTTTAGTATATTTTTCATTCATCCCACAAAAACCAATACAGGATAAATTCGTACAAAGGACGTAACGTTCTTTATATAAAGAAAACAAAGAAACATTACACAAACACTTTTTCTACGTTCAATGGCATGAAATGATACATCAGAAAGTAATAATTCTAACTTTTAACAGAAATTGAATTAACAGCAATGACTAAAACAAAAGGCTTTTATAATCATAACGAACAAAATTTACGAGGTTTCTTTATTAAAAATAGCGTAAACGGAGCTTTGTTTATAAATTAACATCAGTTCTTTAGTAAGCTTTTGTAGGAGCTCTTTACGTAATTAGAAGAAAGTTTGCAGTAAATAAATGATACTAGGTTAGAGTAGTAAGACTTATGTATGGAAATAAAACCGTAAACATGATACCGGCGGTAGCGGAGGGAAGAACATGTAAGTGTTTGTCTCGATGACGGCTGAATAGCTATGGTCCATTGAATAGTGAAGAATCCATCGAATAGTTACGACGGAATCAGGAAATGGGGCGGAAGCGAAAGCGTTTATATTTTTTTCATATACTTACTTTTTGTTAATATCACTAAGTTTCCTTTTCTGCCACCAAATAGGAGAGTATGACTACGCAACTGTGTTTCATATGAAATCAGTAACATATCTTTACAGGCTGAAGGTGGACTATAAGTAAGACGCATTATATTTTAATATATAATATAGTAGTAATAACTCCTTGCAACTTAACAGTTGTTGCCACTTTTGTAATATGATAATCGCAATTTAAATTAAATACGACCCAATAGATTAGTTGGTAATAACCCTACCTTTGAAGCTAAGGGTCGTGGGTTCGAATTCTGCTAAGGGAAAACTTTGGGGATTGGGAATGTTAGTACACGAGTCATGAATATTTTATACCTGCATACATACCAGTTTTCAAGGTGTCGTCAGATCTGAGCTTGGATGTGATTCTTTAACGTGTCAATGCAGAACACAGCTGCTTTTGTTTTTCCGGGGTCTGGTCATTCGTGGTGCCTTCGTTGTTTTTAATTTTCTGATTTTCATTTTGTAAAAAGTGCATTAGTTACTTACTTGGGATCTGACATATATGCTATTGGCCCTTACTATTAATTTATTTATATTAACATTTATCCATGTAAGTGCATATCACATTTACCTTACTAAGCTCGGGAAAAAGGGAAGGTCTATGGAACTAAGATGTCTAGACTTCTGTTTAACCATCCATGGAAAATGCGTGGAGATAAAAATATTTCCCGGCCACTCTTATCTTCTTGTGATTTTTTAAAAATTTATCTGAAAATGTAGTTAATCATTGAAATTTTCAATTTCAATGATTAACTACAGTTTCAGTCGCCTTAAGACCGATGAATAGCTACGTTCTGGAGTGTGAGAAAAAAAATCAATTGGCTACACGCTTTGCTGTCCTAGATAATGATATCAAGATGTAGTTATGTAAAAGTGTTATGTTCCAAAGCTCGTGCAAAAACAATGCTGCATTATGAATGTGGGCAAGATATCTGAGGTCTGAATTAATCTACTTATGGTTTGCTTTGGTAAGTTAAAGTAAGTATGACAAAAAAATAAATATATTATAAATATGTAAAAATTAAATACATATAGATAGGATACAAATTAATTACAAGCAATACGAGCAAGTGTTGACATTTAATTAAATCAGTACAGCTGTTTGAAACCAGAGGAAACATATACACCATCGTGTAGGTGTTGTGTAATTCACTAATTTGAGCAGTTAATTAAAATTTTCTCGTATATAACTAATTTAACATTTAAATTGCCTAAAATACAGAGAGGTATATGTTTATATTAAAAAACGGAATGATGAAGACTAAAAGCGTTGAGTTTTTACTCAAATATAAAACAGTGTAGTTTCAAGTAATGAAAAAAATATTCTCACGCTATTCCCAATAGTCAACAATATAAATCATACAAATTATTTATGTATTGAATATAAAAGTTTTGCATATGAATATAATTTACACTTAAATAAATTAAATATATGACAATTATTGAAGTTATTTTATATTTAAATTAGAATTTATTTATAAAATAAAAAATAAAAGTAGACAGAGATCTAGTCTAGACAATTAAGTCCCTTCGATCCACCTTTCACCGAAGATATTTTCGGGACAACGTGACAGGTGGTGAGCCCGTCGCCGTCTTTATGTTCAAGCCAACGATGTGATTCGTACATAAGTTTTTGAATAACCCATTGGTACGAGCATGCCACCTGGGGATAGAACTCGGGTCTCTTGAATCAAAATTCCGACCTCCAAACCACTCGGCTATCGTGACTACTTAATTTATTTATAATTTAATATAAATAAATTATGTACATACTAATATTTTTCAATACTTTTCACACCCACAATTTTCTTTTCTCCATTTTTTCCTTTTTATTTTTCTTTTTGCATGCAATTTGAGTTATAAATATTCATTATATTCAACACTAGCAATAGTTTTCAATGAATATACTAACTTACAAATATACAATAAAGAAAATCCCGAAAAATGTCTTTAGTGAAAGATGGGGTCGAAATGACTTAATCATCTAGACCCATCATTCATCATCCCATCATCTACCCTAGCATTGGAAATAGCGTGAAGGTATTTTTTTAATAATGAGACTTTAATAGAGAGAGAATGAGAAGACAACTTGTTCTCAGATTTACTGTACTCGGACTCTGTTATTAAAAATTTTCAGATGTGTGTACATAGTGTAGCAAGTGTCAGCTTAAATCTCTGGGCTCGCTTTAAAAGGGTAAAAGAGTGTAAACTACTTTGTCGCTGCATTTCAGTATTGTATTTGTCACGAGGTTTATCTTAAGGAAATCCTATTTACTAACAATACATCCCAAAATGTGCAATCCACATACCATCCACGACACCATCTTTTCAAAATAAAACCAGGAAAATATAAGGAGGCTTGCGCATATGATATGAATTTTATTAACTGCCACCTTTTATATCTATAACTTCAATTGCGCTAGTCCAATGAATCATGGGACTTTTGAAATTCTTTACATAAATCCCCAGTCTTTATTTCGATGTGACAGACCGCTAATTTATCGAAGCAAGTCGCGCCCCACACAAGAGATTTGCTCCTTTCCCATGGGAATAAAGTCAAGCCACCTAGTCTTTTCCCTTCCTACCTAAATATTCCCCAAGACTCTCATACCAAAAGAATGTTTTAGGAGATAACAGCCCTAAGGGTGACTTCATTTAAGGAACTGTGCCGAGAAAATCTGTCGGTACTTCTTAGACATACAAGCCAATGGCAACCCAACTCGTCGGCGTCGATGCCATAAGGACCTCAGTGTGTTTGAAAAACAACGCATAGCTGATACCTAAGGTTTCCCTATCAAGTAATGTACCAAGGTTATTTAACAGTCGATCATGTAGCCAGTGACTGTATTCCTTTGCCGAAACACTTAAAAAGCGGCCGTGGTCTTTCACAACGTGTAACAGAATAGTTTTGTGTCACTTAACCAATTTCATTGAGCAAAAGCTCAAATAAAAAGCTTGTTCAACAAATGTAATAAACTCAGAGAGTAATTAAAAATGAATAGCTTAACCTAATATAAACTGAAGATATAGAGAAAAAAAGCTTCAAAAATATGAGAACATGCAGGAGAAAAACCGCTTTAGTCAAAGGTTCACCTTTCTCAAGTTTCACTAAAGCGATTTTTTAAGTTCGTTCGTTCTATGCGTTTTCCAACATTTAGTAATAAATCTGTCCATCAATATCTTATTTTTTTAAATTCGACATCCTCTTAATAGTTACGCCTCAACCGAAATTTCACATACTTGTCAGCAAGTACTAAGGACGGTCTGGAAGTAAGTAATCTTTTTCAGAGCATTTAAAGCTTACCTTGATTACTAACTTCGATTAGGTACATTGATATAGGCATATGATGATATAGGCACTTTTCTACAAGCTTCGAGTAACCAATGAATACAAATAATTTTTTCTTTTAAATAAAATAACATAAAATATTTAAAAAGTCATATAGATTGCCGAGTGGTTGAGAGGTCGAAAATTCGAGTTAAGAGACCCGAGTTCGATCCCCAGAAGGCAGGCTCGTACCAATGGCTTTTTCAAAAACTTGAACCGTAGCGCAGGTTTTCTATGGAGCCACGAAATATCTATTATTATTCTTTGGTCCAGCAATATTAAGATATTTGGAAACCCGATGCCTGTATATTTAAGCCGGCTCCATTTATTCCTGGAATTCGTAATCGATATCGATATCGTACACAAGACAGGCATAGTCTAGTAGAGGTTTATACATTTTTCTGGGTTATATAAAGAAAATAAACTATTTGTATTTAAATATATTCACACATAATTACTAAATACTGACACTGGTACAGATTATTCATGTAATCTAATTCACTGAAATAGCAATAAAAAAAGCAAATTGAACTAGGTAGTAGGCAAATTGAACTAGGTACAAAGAATTAGCGTTTACATTACAATTATAAATAAATTACAATTATAAATAATACTATTATTTTTATCCCATTGTTTATCAATATATAACGGCGCCGTAGACTAAAGATACTTTAGATCGAAGACAACTTTTTAATAATTTGGTTTCGATTTAGTTTTGATTGCTGATGCTTATTTGAGTGTTACTCCGAGTAATTTAAATTAGTTATAAAATGCTCAAAACCACTAACTTCTCAGTTCTATAGTATATGGATATTTGTATTCGAACATCTTCAAGCCATTCCCGATACAGGAGTATATGGAGGTCTAGACAATTAAGTCGTCGACCCACATTCCACTGAAGATATTTTTGGGTCAACGTGACAGGTGAGTCCGTCGCCGTCTTAACATCCAAGCCAACGATATAATTCGTAAATAAGTTTTTGAAAAAGCCTGCCTGCCACCTGAGGATCGGACTCGGGTCTTGACTCGAATGCCAACCACCCAACCACTCGGCTGTCGTAAACTTATTTTATTATTATATGATTTATTGTCATTGTATTTGAGTCATTATTATAATGGTAATATCACTTACCGCAAATCAACAATTCCCGTAAGCGATAATTCTAGGATATGGTTCACCAATTTGAGCGGTAACTAACTCTGTGTTTCAAATTATAATATCTATGCATTGCATGTTTGTCTAGCCATGGGTTTCAGAAACTTGAATGCTTTATTTTAATTTGCGGTTCAAAATTTTTCAACACCTTTCAATTTCCGAAAGCCTAAAAGAAAACTTCCTGAGCAGATCGGCAGCTGAGCGGAGTGAATATTAAAAGTAGTAACATTTATCAATTTGTATGTTGAACTTTATGGTAATCTGTACTGCGAGCACAAATGAAACTTTTCAGTTTTAGTCACTATTGGATACTTTAAGATATATATATATATATATATATATATATATATATATATATATATATATATATATATATATATATATATATATATATATATATATATATATATATATATATATATATATATATATATATATATATATATATATATATATATATATATATATATATATATATATATATATATACATATATATATATACATATATATATATATATATATATATATATATATATATATATATATATATATATATATATATATATATATATATATATAAGCCCCGATATATTACGCCCCAATAAGAAATTCCCAACCATACCATGAGCGAGGATGGAAAATGACTTCGTTGGACACGCGGAACAAGGTTGCTCGCTTCTTCACTACTGGGTGCGTACACCTTATCATTTTGTTTGTTGTTGCTCTCTTCTACGGTAAAAAATTTTTCATCCGAGAAAAGAATTTCCCGATATTTTTTCCCGCGTACCGCTTAAACAAAGCGCGGCATCTCTTCAGTCTCAGGTGCATTAGACGAGCATTCAAGCAATGTCCTGTTTTTCTTCGATATTCCCGAAGCCTTAAGTCTTCATTTAACACCCTTTTCATCGTGGTTCTGCTTAACCCCATCTGAAGGGCCAACCGTTTCTGCTTACGTTTTGGATTTCTTTGAATTCAAGCCTTCACAGCTTTAGCCAGACCGAGGGCGACCACTTCTTGACCTGTCATCTACACTAGAGTCTTCATTGTATCGTTATAATATATAAACGAATCTTTTGGTTATATTCAAATTTTTCAGTATGTCAAAAACTTTAATTGGCGCGTAACCGCAACGATGCAACGCAATAACTGCAACACGGTCTTCTTTAAGCGTCCACTCCATATTTAAAAATGAGTAAAATTCTAAAAAGTATGTAGTTTTATTTTCATGAACAATTCGAAATTCGAATTCCATAAACTTTTTTGTGACCAGCATTCTAAAAGAAAAGTTTTTACTGTCTGACAATACTTATGACCTGACTGTGTATATTGGATTCATTTTCTTATCATTGTTGTATTATACGACGGTCCTTAAATTGACTGATTAAATAGTAATAAATTCTTAAAACTTCACTTGTAGCTCTTATTATTTAAGACGTAGATAACCAAGCTTTGACTTTTAACCAAGCTATAAACAGCGCTTTACATACTGCCCTGAAGGGGATTACGATGGATGCTACAGTAACACCTGTAATCCGAGGCAAAAGGCTTAGTAAATAGTGAATATAGCCACATTTATAGAATCTTTATATTACCCTTATGTGAAGATTTTTTATCAAAATTATTCCTTGCGTGGTTGTAAGTAAAAATTGCTATAGCGAGACCCGTCGTAATGCAAACACCCCAGCAAAATGTCGTTACAAAGCTTTTAATTTATTATTTTAAGAATAATATCTATCATGAAAAATATCTTTCCTTTTTGTTGGAATGATGAAGTTTTTAAGTTATGGCTAGGTACCAGAATATAATTCCAAAAAAGGTGAGGTACGTCCACAACAGTTTCTGGAAATACATGAAGTATAGTGACGAGTTACGTTATGAGTAAGTAGTTTACGTAACTTTTCTTCAAGTCAACTTGCACAATACTTATTTTTTACGATTAGTTACAATTATACATGATCAATTTTATAATTCAAATTATACAATTACCATTACAGTTTAATTAAGTAGTAATATTAAATTTTAAGTAGTTTGGCACCATTTATTATCACCGCTGGGCTAATAAAACACGATTTTGATCAAATTGTAGAGAGCACGTCCGCACTCCGCCACGTACGACTGACCCATAGTAAATTAATCTCCATTTTATATAGATTGACTGACCGCCAGCTAGTCCAGACGCCTACAAGGCCTTTAAGGTTGCATTTCAAACTTCTTCCTTCAAAAGTGACCAACTTCCCATATCAACCATCCTCTTAGGGGTAAAATTTTTAAAAACACCGATACGTACGTATCGGTGTTTTTCAAAACTTTAATTTATGGTATAATGTTCGTTTATTTCTTACCGGAAGCAGATACATACACCATGTATCTATCTGCTTCCTGCTGTATTACGTATTTCATAATTTGTTGTGATAATACATGAAGGCTTCCAGCATAAAAGGAATTAACTGTAATAATTTACAGTTTGTCGCCCCACCGGTTTAGTCTCTCTGTTGAACCTACTTTAAAAATATGCCTAATGGGAGAATAAACATATCTCGAATATTTAACTAATTTAGTTCATAAATTACTTTAAAAATGTATCGCTTCTGCTTCATTACTGCCTGAAGAAGTTCAATGGAGAAAGGCGCTCGATAGAAAAACGCTCGACAAGCAGATCTGCGATCCCCTACCTCTCTTGATAACCGACTTTACTGAAATCGGTTATGTTTTTTATAAACTAACTTTATCTTTAATTAGAATTTTACCGAATGAAGACCGTATTTTTAAGTATTTATAAAAACGTAATGTTGTTTTTCATCACGTTTACTTCGAAAAGCGTCTTACGATCAG
This sequence comes from Sericinus montela, assembly GCA_029286605.1. Lineage (NCBI taxonomy): Eukaryota > Metazoa > Arthropoda > Insecta > Lepidoptera > Papilionidae > Sericinus > Sericinus montela. Next base: position 9,811,600 of record JAGSMR010000008.1, on the reverse strand, counting down.
TAATAAACACTCATTAAAGAGCAAGACTAAGCGAAGTAAAAACAAGCAATGTAATTACGTGGCTCACAAAGAAATAAGCAAATAATAAAAATCTACGTATTTATTTAATTCACAAATAATAAATAATTACAAAATATCCAACAACCAATAACTAACCACACCTTACTTTTGTAACCAAGCTGCACCTTGACTGCTTAAAACGCTTGTGACGGCCACGTGACTTAAGTTACAGCAGTTGTAGATGAGAATAACTGATAACACAGAAAGTCATTAAACGAGTTCGAATAACGGGCAAAGTTTATATTTGAGCGAAAAAACATAACCAGTTGTAGCTTTTGTTTAAAATTTCTATCAATAGTTATAAATATTTCCTAATTTGTGTATTATTAAAAAAACTAAATTACCATCTCTTTAAAAATGGGGTAGACTAATATCTAAACAATTCAGTCCTTTCGTCCCACATGTCACCGAAATGTGTTTAGATCAACGCGACAGGACAAAAGAACTTTCGTTTTGATTTTTGTCATTTAAAACACTAATTTCATTTGAACCAAATATTAAAATTATTTTTTATCTACATGTGACATATATATTTTTAATTTTTACCACCACCACCACCAAAAACGCATACATAATTACTCATAATACTACCTGATACATGTCGCCACTGATGAAAACCACAATGTTTTCAAGAATCAGTTCACAAAATCTTTATCAAGTATTGGAATCTGTGCAACACAACCACAGCCAGTGTGACAAATGTTTATTTCAATGGGTTGTTACTGTAAGTGCCTCATTTCTTCATTCTTGGACATTTAAAAAAAAAGAATACTAGCAACTACTTGATAGTCACGATAGCCGAGTTGTTGGGTGGTCGGAATTTCGAGTCGAGAGACCCGAGTTCGGTCCCCAGGTGGCAATACCAATGAGTTTTTCAAAAACTTATGTACGAATTTCATCGTTGGCTTGGACATAAAGGCGGCGACGGGCTCACCACCTGTCACGTTGTCCCGAAAATATCTTCGGTGGAAGGAGTTAATTTTTTTAATATTTAATACTAGCAATGCCGAATAACATTACTAGCATTCCTGTTAACCACTCCAATTAAGCTGCAAGTCTGGAGTTTACGTCAATAGTCGAATGGCGGGGCCCGAACCTGCGACGTCATGTTTCGCAGTCCGCACCTTAAACCATTAGGCTATTGCCACTATTTTTATTTAAAATTATTAATTATTAATATCATTATAAATTATTATTAATATTTTTATTTTTATGATAAATATTAATTGGTTGTTACACTATCAAATCCCCCATACGGGAATGTATGTCATACTCTTACCTCTGGATAACCGGCATCTACAATACTGATTCGAAATAGGTAAAGAGGAGGAAAATATGACAGACTCGGAAGAGAAAACCTCTTCAAAATTAAACATCGAAACGTCGACCGTAAACTTGAACCTTCTTTGCTTATATTTTTAGGAAATGCCAGTGCAAACTGCTGCATAATCTGCTTTCCATAAAAATCAGTTACGTCTTTTTTCATCAAAATTTAATAGTTCCAAAACCAAAACATATGTGTTAAACAAATACATGTTTCCAACCCTACTTTCTCCTACAACACGGTCGCACGTAATAAATCGTCATCAATCAAAAACCGAAAGACTTGAGACGTGAGTTTTATAGCTGCGAGTTGAATTAAATAAAGTTCAGTTTTTATTATTTAGTATGAACATAATTATATAGCAAGAATTTCAAAGGAAATTTCCAATTTTAATTGATGCTCTATATTTATTTGAGCATTTATTGTTTCAATATTCAGCAATGCAACTTGGCAGAAAAGGTCTATATAAACTGCTAGTGCAAATGCTTAAATTGTGCATTTGCAAGGACGTTCTGACTTATCACTCTTTTAATTTCATAGCTATATTTTACCCCCGAATTCATCAATGCGCCCATTTGATTCATTTTGAATTTCTGAATACAAAAAAACATTTGACAGACACTTTCCACACTGATTTTAGCTGTATATTTTTTTAATTCATAGAAAAATAAAATTTTATAGTCACAATAGCCGAGTGGTTGGGTGGTCGGAATTTCGAGTCAAAAGACCCGAAAAAGTTTGATCCCCAGATGGCAGGCTCGTACCAATTTTTAACAATGGTAGAGCCACGCATCAGCTTTTGTTGTTGCATGCATGGGCCGGCTCCACCGGGGAAGTACCACGATCTCACAGAATACCGGCGTGAAGTAGAAGTTTAACAAACTTCTTCGTTTCGTTTGGTGAGTGCAGGTAACCGGAGGCTTACCTACCTACCTACCTGCTTACCTACCTACCTGCAGGTAGGCTTACCTACCTACCTGCTTACCTACCTTTCTCAAAGGCCGGCAACGCATCTGCTATGCCTCTGGTATTGCGGGTGATCATGGGCGGCGGTAATCACTTACCATCACGTGAGCCACCTGCTCGTTTGCCTCCCTTTTCAATAAAAAAATGGGTTTTTCAAAAAACAACGAATTATATCGTTGGTTTGGACATGAAGATGGCAATGGGCTCGACACTTGTCACGTTGTCCCGATAATATCTTCGGTGGAAGGTGAGTCGAAGGGACTTAATTGTCTAAACTAGACCTCTGTCAATTGAATATGGAATTAATATATGTATTTGGAATTGCGTGATATTTTCACTTTAGTTATTTATTCATCGAAAAATATATTTCGTTTCTTGAAAATCGTACCTACAGATTGCTCATACATGTAATATTACTTAATTATTTTCAACAATGTTCAGTAGACGTTAAATATACTTCTTGTAGCATGGCTCGAGCGTCGAGTTGAAAAACAATCAAATGGTCTGCCTTTGGAAAAAATTGCGTTTTTTTGTCTGCCACATCGATTTTCTTGGTTTTAATAAAAAGTCTAAGGATAAGTCAAGAGGTAGGCATGTGCGCATAATAAAGCACACGTTTTTTTAAACATTTGGAAAGGCTGTCAATAAACAACGCAAAGGGAACATGCTGACAGACAAGATTTTAAGTATACTAAGTGTGCACTTCAAATACAGTTTATAATCATAAAAAAAACTTTAAAAAAATAATATTTCGGACAGTCGGAGCCCTGGAAGTTCTGCTCCTTCAATTTTATGTATTAACAGAATGAAATATTAGAATTTTTTTACATTTTTGAAGCGTTGTCAATTAAACGCGTTGTCAATTGACAACGCTTCAAAAATGTTAAAAAATCCCACGATGTTTCTTTCGATATGTGTTATTACCGCTTCTAATAGAGTCTACCTCGAGTGATTATATCGATTGTTTGCTAGCTCTCTAACGACATTTTGACTGTGGTCAAATTGAAAAACTTACATACATTTTTTTAAGTGCAATATTATATTTTTTTTTTTTTATAGAAAAGGGAGGCAAACGAGCAAGTTGCTCACGTGATGGTAAGTGATTACCGCCGCCCATGAACAACCGCAATACCAGAGGCATAGTAGATGCGTTGCCGGCCTTAGAGTGCCCGCCTCCCCAAAATGGGGGGGGGGGGGCTCCGGTTACCAGCACTCACCAGACGAAACGCAGAAGTTTGTTAGACTTCTACTTCACGCCGGTATTCTGTGAGGTCGTGGTACTTCCCCGGTCGAGCCGGCCCATTCATGCAACAACAAAAGCTGATGCGTGGCTCTACCACTGTGAAATAATATTGAAATAGTTCTACGCACTATGAGACTAAACAACGTGTCTTGAACATTATTATTATATAATATTAATATAGATACTAGTATTTATTTTTTGCTTACTCCTATAATATTAACAAAGTTGGTTTCTCGGAAACTACTTGTACACAAAGTTGATCTTAAAGATACTCGTAACTTTTCTTTCGAGGTTTATCACAATGAAGATGCCACGTGAAAGTAGATGTCTCAAATATCCATACACTTATTCATGCATTAAATGAAAACTTTCAATTAATAACACAAAAAAATCTATGTAAAAAAATAAGAAAAACTACTAAAAAACGTTGGCTAACTAAATAACGAACTCAAAAAATTTGGTTTTGTTATAAGTTTTAATCATGACCGCATATTTACGGATGCAGAAGGTATATTTTAAGTAAATTTTTGTAAATCATGTGTGCATACATTATACACGTATGCCTGTTCTGTTAATATTCTTTGTGGCGGTGTCTCAATGGACGGTTGTTACCTGTTGCGATGTTTAAAATATACACAACCTAAAAGAGCTTGTTGAGACCTCGAAAACAAAATAAAAGTAATGTGACAGTCATGTACCACTAGTATGTAGTCACAAGCTTCAATAACAAAGTTTTTGCTATCTCTATAGGCATTTTTAATATAATTTGAGAAAGATTATATTTAATTATTACTTAATTTCATTACGAAATTTAATTTCTGCCTTCTCGTTCAAAATTAAAGTCTAAGCAGTTTCCAACTGCTTACAACTTTACCTTATTATGAATTTATTTTGCTAAGTTTAATAACATCAGTGTGATTTTAATTAATTATTGACTTGAAATTATTTTTATATTAAGACGTCTCTTCCCACGAATAATATAAGTTATGTAAAAAATGAACATTGAGAAATACTTTAGATATTTCATAATAGCCTGTGAAAGTCCACTGCTGAACTATCCCATACGAAAGGGTTTGCCATAACCGCCACGCTTGGCAAATGGATTGGCGGTCAAGCGTCACAGGAACCGTATCGTTCGCACGCCTACCGGGATACGCACACGCACATACACACCACATTAGGCACTCACTAAACATTAGTGTACAAGAATGTCGGATGAGGGACCCACCCTCCCGCCGACCTAGGCAACCACCCGACAAGCGGCGGACAACGACGTTCAAAAGGACGCTGATGAGGAGAGACCTATTTGATCCCGACAAGTCGGTGATACTACCTCCCCGGGACAGCACCATCAAGACCGGGATACCACGGCCGCTACCGCGTACACGCGCATCGCCCCCGACCCCCGCGTCTACTGACCGGCGATCTGAGTATCGTCAGGTGGAAGACACGGAGGTCCTACAAGGGCGACTAGCCGCAAGACGTCGCACGCCGCCGGAAATCGACGTTCCTAAAGAGAAAAGGACGAAAACTCCCGTAAGGCACTCAGAACCGCCACAATCGCCATCCTGATCCTCCTCGTCGGAGTATTCCCCAGCCACTGAAACGCAAGTTGAAGAGGAGGGGGGACCTGCACTTTACCCGGGAGGATGGGACTCGACCGAGTACGCTGGCTGACTTTGAAAGCGAGGCCGGAACATGGTTGCTGTACCCGACGCTAGTTGTGTAAGACAACTCAGCACGGGCCCGGCAACCAGTATAAATACCGGTGAAACGGACCTCGCAAAATCGAGACGACTCATGATGCCCCCCACTCCTGCAAACCTCCGTAGCGGGGTCAGCGTGCAGAGGGGTCGCCTCGACCATACTAATTGAGCCAAAGAGGGCATGGCTCAAAGCCGTTTACCCCATCTCCCTCCGAAAGGAGGTAGAGATTAAGGCAGGGCATAAATCAATGTCGCCGGTAGAGACAACGGTCGACAAAGATACACCGAGGCTAGCTGTCGCCTACGATGCCCAAACGTGGGGGCCCTACGCGCCCAGGAACGTCGTCCGCGTCGACGTACGCCACGATGGCAGCTGCACCCAAGCGCCCGCGCAGCCACCTGTGCCATCACCTAGGAAGGTGGTGGCTATGAAAAGGAGGATAGCAAATATCCTCTTATAATAGTAGAAAGCCTACCAGAGTGGGCAAAACATTTCCGTGCCCTGCACAACATTTTAGGCACGCGCCGAATGCGCGCCCTTCGGGAAAGGGGTAAGATTCCGCCCGCATTCGGCTGATCACTAAGGTGGGACTGCGTGGGCTACCAGCGGATACACACCCCGAGGACATCGAGGAGGCCCTTAAGGCACTGGGCTTTCCCGTTACGTTCGTAAGGGCAATCCCTCCGAAGAAAGGGAGGCCGGGTTGCCTTTTCCACATTAAGCTACATCACCTTAGCCAAGAGGCTGTATGATGTACACGAGCTCCTCTACATGCCCGGAGTAACGATTGAGGAATAGCAAGGCAGGGAAGGCCCGGCTCAGTGCCACCGTTGCCAGGGGTTCGGACACTCCTCGGCAAACTGCTTTCGCCCGGTAAATGCGTCAGATGCGCCGGGGATCATGTCGCATCAGACTGCCCCAAACCCAGGGATGGGCCACCGAAGTGCGCCAATTGCGGTAAGGCGCACTCGGCAAATGACCGAAGATGCATCGCTCGTAAGAGGGTATTAGAATGCCCCTTCCATCCCTCCCCGCCGGCGCATGCGCCGCGGCAAAATACGCACAGAGGTGCACCACCAGTCGCAGAGGGCGCACCCAATGCGAGACCCCAGCCACAGCCGCGACAGCCGCGGCGCCTGGAGGTGGCAACAGAAGTGGCACCAGCCACTAAACCTGGAAAGGTAGCGGCGGTCACAACACTGCAACCGCCGGCTAATGAGGCCACGGAGAGGGGAGGATCCCTCTCCACTAAGAGAAAGAGGAGGGGAAGAAGAAAAGATGGCCAAGTCCGAGGCCAGGGTGACCTCCACACCCATACCCTCCCATTGCCACCATCCAGCCAGGGCCAGCAGTTGCCAACACACCAGAACCTGTATCTCAGCATGTGCGAGTGCAGCACTCAGCTCCGAGAGCACAAGCCTCAAGGGGAGAACCGAGGCCTCCCCTCAAACCACATCCGTGCCGACTACGATCGAGGCTGCACTAGCACAATTGGTCACAGTCGTCATGAAAATCCTAGGCGACGTCCTAGCGGCGATGACCACGGGAGCTGACCCACTCACGGCTATTCTGACAGCCCTGACCCACCTGACAATGGCAAGAAATGGCTGAGCTCCGGGTAATGTACTGGACTAGTCTCCGAACTATGGTACAGCAGCACGGAATCCAGGTCGTGCTGCTAGGGGAGACTAAACTCAGACCCGGACGCCATTTCAAGTCTCTCCTGAAGGAAAGGCCTACAGAGGCACGGCCATTTTGGTTAAGAGAGACCTAGTGCATGAGGAATTGGAGCTGCTGCCATTCATTTCAACCAGGAGCAATGGGATACTCCTGAAGACGGCCGGTGTGGAGCTATGGATCTACGCAGCGTACCGCCCACCCGGCCCTCCTCTCTACCCCTCGGACATCCGAGCCGTCATGGACAACAGTTCTCCTGTCATTATGGCAGGAGATTTTAATGCCAAACACCTGGCATGGGGTTCGCGCATCATGAACCCCGCCGGCAGGAGACTGTTTGAAGATGCCGAAGAAGGGGATATGAAGTGCTGGGACCAGGAGCTCCCACACATATCCCCACGATAACAACACATCGGCCGGATGTCCTGGATATAGCTCTCTGCCAAGGAATCACATACCCGGTCCAAGTGGAGGTGCTGTATGTCCTGGACACGCAGCACCTACCAATTCTCATCACCATGTCCACCAGCGCCGACTCCGTAGTGCCCCGGGGCCTCCGTACGAAGACCAACTGGGAGCAATACAGAAAAGCGCTGGCGAACCTTACCTACGGTGCGAACATAACATCTGCAGAAGAGGTAGGTACATCAAGAGTATCTAGCGGCCACCAGGACAATACCTGACACGCACCGTGGGAGGTACTCCACGGAGGCTCAAAACTCTCCTAGAAGAGAAACGATCCACTAGGAAGCTTTGGGCTAGAACAAGATGTCCTAAGTTAAATACCAAACTAAACACTATCACCGAAAAGCTGTCGGAAGGATAAAGGCCTTCCGAGGCGAGTCATGGAACGCTCGCATCGAGGAGGCCTCGGAAACCCAACCTCACTTTACCAGCTCACCCGACAGCTTTTGCGCAAATGGGCTGTGGTCCATTTGCCCACTAGTGGACAGCACAGGAAAACGGCACTACGGAGCACGTGACCGGGCCGAGATCCTGGCAGAACATTTAGAGGGGCAGTTTAAACCCAACACTGCTGCAGCTGTCGTCGCAGACTTCCACAGGAGGTTGAGCATTGCGTACAGGAGTTCCTGACGAGCCCGGCGCCACCAATAGGAGGGACGATTTCATGTCCCCTTCTGAAGTAAGAAGAGTGGCACAGCGCTTGCCGCTACGGAAAGCGCCGGGCAACGATTGCATCACCACCACTGCAATAAGACAGCTGCCTAGGAAGGGGTCGTAGCACTGACCCGTTTGTTCAACGGGGTGCTACGCACCCAACACTACCCTTTCAAGTGCAAGGAAGGGAAGATTATAGTGCTGCCGAAGCCGGGTAAAACAGAAGACACCCGGCAAGCTACCGTCCCATCACGCTACTGTCGTATGTAGCAAAGCTGTTCGAAAGGCTGCTGCTGCCACTCCACCACGGCGCAGCTGACCCGAGTGCTACACTACCTAGCGACCGAAACCCATCGCGGCCGCTCTTGTCTGGGGCCTTTCTCGACATAGAGAAGGCCTTCGACCGGTGTGTCACACGGGTCTAATCTACAAATTATTAGTAATACCACAACGCCGCCAGCGCTCATACGACTAGTGGCGTCATTTCTGGAGGGACGGAGCTTCGGTGTTAGCGTCGAGAGGATCGACTCGGCAGCACGAAGAATAGAGGCAGGAGTGCCACAAGGCAGCTGTCTTTCTCCGCACCTGTACGCAGTTTACACCAACGACATCACCACACTTGAAGGTCGCGTCCAAGAATGGGAACATGATGTCATGCTCGCCCTCTACGCAGACGACTGCGCGTATTTTACGTCGTCCCGTCGGGCAGACATTGCAGCCAGGAGGATGCAGTGTCTGCTGAACCTGCTGCCTGAATGGGTAGACAAATGGCGCATGACCGTGAACGTTGGCAAGACATGCGCCATAATCGTCAATAGACAGGGACGTGTACCACCACCACTCAAGCTCCGAGGCCAGGATGTAGAGTGGAAGAAGACAGTGACCTACCTTGGATGCCAGATTGACCGCTCTACGTATGACCCTCAGGTCGCATACGTCATACAGCGCGCAAGAGCTGCGAGGGCGGTCCTCCGTCCGGTTCTGGCATCCAACCTGCCAACGAAGACCAAGGTAGGGATCTACAAGACCTACATCCGCTCGCGAATCACATATGCTGCACCAGCGTGGTACGCGTTCACATCTCCGCAAAGCGGAAAAGATTGCAGGTTCAGCAAAACATTTCCCTAAGAACGATTGTGGGAGCTGGTCGTTACGTCCGGAATGACGTCATCGCCAGAGATCTCCAAATCGAATCCATTCACGACTTTGTGGTCCACTTGGCGCGGAAAATGTATGACCGCGCTGATAATGGGCCATATGAACACCTGCGCGACCTGGCGTCCTTATCGGACCTCCTGCCGCAGCACGCTCGACCACCAGAGCGGCGACCTCTCCCTTGGGAATTGTTGCAGCCACCACCCGACCTCGTTGAGGGGAGAACGGGGAAGAGTGAAAGACCCGACGCATGGCGTAAAATACGCAACACCTCGACACATATACCGCAGAAAGCGGTACTCCAGGACCGGGGAGCAGCAGCCCCTGAGAAGATGCCCGGGCAATGAGGCTTGCCTCGAGGCCCGATACCTGCAACAGAAATCCGCTCACGCTCACCAGAGGCATAGCAGATGCGTTGCCGGCCTTAGAGTACCCGCCTCCCCAAATGGGGGCTCGGTTACCAGCACTCACCAGACGAAACGCAGAAGTTTGTTAGACTTCTACTTCACGCCGGTATTCTGTGAGGTCGTGGTACTTCCCCGGTCGAGCCGGCCCATTCATGCAACAACAAAAGCTGATGCGTGGCTCTACCACTGTGAAATAATATTGAAATAGTTCTACGCACTATGAGACTAAACAACGTGTCTTGAACATTATTATTATATAATATTAATATAGATACTAGTATTTATTTTTTGCTTACTCCTATAATATTAACAAAGTTGGTTTCTCGGAAACTACTTGTACACAAAGTTGATCTTAAAGATACTCGTAACTTTTCTTTCGAGGTTTATCACAATGAAGATGCCACGTGAAAGTAGATGTCTCAAATATCCATACACTTATTCATGCATTAAATGAAAACTTTCAATTAATAACACAAAAAAATCTATGTAAAAAAATAAGAAAAACTACTAAAAAACGTTGGCTAACTAAATAACGAACTCAAAAAATTTGGTTTTGTTATAAGTTTTAATCATGACCGCATATTTACGGATGCAGAAGGTATATTTTAAGTAAATTTTTGTAAATCATGTGTGCATACATTATACACGTATGCCTGTTCTGTTAATATTCTTTGTGGCGGTGTCTCAATGGACGGTTGTTACCTGTTGCGATGTTTAAAATATACACAACCTAAAAGAGCTTGTTGAGACCTCGAAAACAAAATAAAAGTAATGTGACAGTCATGTACCACTAGTATGTAGTCACAAGCTTCAATAACAAAGTTTTGCTATCTCTATAGGCATTTTTAATATAATTTGAGAAAGATTATATTTAATTATTACTTAATTTCATTACGAAATTTAATTTCTGCCTTCTCGTTCAAAATTAAAGTCTAAGCAGTTTCCAACTGCTTACAACTTTACCTTATTATGAATTTATTTTGCTAAGTTTAATAACATCAGTGTGATTTTAATTAATTATTGACTTGAAATTATTTTTATATTAAGACGTCTCTTCCCACGAATAATATAAGTTATGTAAAAAATGAACATTGAGAAATACTTTAGATATTTCATAATAGCCTGTGAAAGTCCACTGCTGAACTATCCCATACGAAAGGGTTTGCCATAACCGCCACGCTTGGCAAATGGATTGGCGATGGCAGCACCAGGCACCTTGCGCCTTAGAAGCTGCTGCCGGTCATAGATCGGATGAATTTTGATCTGGTAATTTATGACATGATTATCCTACAATATGTTGGTAGCAAATTGCATTTATGGCATTTGACTACGTTGCCTCTTATGATAATCACGGGGAAAAGGAGGTTAGTATATACATACTTACGCCATAACCACACCGTACAGTTTGATGACAATAAAGTCAAAATTTTAAAAAAATATAATTTAAAGAAGAAAAAATAAAATGATGATAGATGCATATACATGGGGTGCTATTAGAACTAAGTCCACCTTTGTTCCTTTACATTTTGAAGATGCACTAAAAAATAAATAAATAAATGAAATGATAGGAACAATATCACATACATTACTCTGATTCCAAAGTAAGTAGCTAAAGCATTTGTGTTTTGGAATCGCAAACACGGAGGTACCAAAAACACCCTGACTAGAGAAACTATTAAAAAAGTAGTTATGGACACTGACTTTACAAAGAATCGAAAGTATCTTAGACCTGTAATAGAAAACTAATGCATAAACCACTCTTCGACGAGGTCGTCAAAGAAGATATATAGAAGTATTTTTATAGGATCAAATCTTTATATATTTTTTTTTACTTTACAAAGAGAAAATCTTTGCTTTGTTGTTTGTAACGGTTAATATCTTAAACTAACAGAACGATTTCAATTCCCTTTTCGCGTTAGAAAGTGTTTTTATCTGAAAGAAATAGAATAAGGACTCATAAAATATTACAAATCAATTCATATCGTTATCATATAATATTGACTATACTGAACACAAATATTTTCAATTATTTTAAGAACTCTCATTAGTCACTTCACAAGCTTATGAATTGGCATTCCAATTATGCTACTAAGAAATTTTAAACTTTCCAATATGTGGAAAAAGAGTATGAATAAGGCATTTGCGAGGTAAATATATTATAAGAATCATTCCGACCGGGCCCACTGCCGGATAACATATCGCGTATTCCGATAATACCGAAGGTTCTACGATTTACAGCCCTTTTACAGCTTCCGGTTATAGTGTCATTTGCCCTCATAATAAACAAATCTAAGAAACAAGCATGTTGTATAGTAATATTTTCCAATAATCAAAACATTACGCATTTGTTGAAGAGGAAGGTTTGATATAGTAAGTGTCAAATCTTTTAGGGAAGATTAATATTACCTATACACATGTACAGCCTTCATATTTTTGTTCTTTCACAAAAAAAAACTTAAAGTAAAAATATTACAAAATAAAATTCGATTTAAAATGTCTTTACTAATTTACACCTTTTTTATTTTTAAATTACCTAATAACATAACCCCATTGCATCCAAAATTGGCCCCAGGTTTCCAAAATTGGCATGTAAAGAAACAAACATTGAAACAATTATTGAAACTTCCAATGACAATTATAAGTAGGAACTCTATAGCTACGGCAAGTGTTTAGGCTCGGCTAAGACATAAAACTGAAAACTATTAATAACATATTTTTGATTCAACGTTTTCGTTCTGAAAGTTTTGCCGTACAGAACAAGCCTCGTGAATGGCCGGAGACCCAAATTGATAAAAGGAATTAAAAGTGATTATGGAAGCGGATCAAAACCAAGTCATAGTTAGCGGCAGGCCTCGGTGTGAGTGATAAAAAAAATTTATTCCCTTGAAATTCGCCGTTCTTGAATTCTTCCTCTTCGTTATCCCGAAAATATCTTCGGTGGAACGTGGTTCGAAGAGACTTAATAGTCTATATAAACCTCTGTCTACCCCTGTATTGGGAATTGCGTGAAGATATTTATATTTATTTATTAAATTCCCTTTAGACGAATTAGAAAGGTGAAATATCTGAAAAACGCGTACCATGTGAATTGAGCGGCGCACATCGTGAAGTATGCGTCCTGTGTTATATTTCACTTCCAAAGCGGCGCAATAATTAATAGTTTTTAATTGTATAGTTACCTATAATAAAACATTTAATGAAAACCCCTTCATCATGGTTGAACCCAGGAGACCCAATCATACCCAAACAAAAATTGACTCGGAAATAATACTGGATAGTGCCGGACTAACAAGTGCCGGTATCATCCATTACAGCTTCCTAAGACACGCCACAATTATTAAAAGTATTGTCTACAATTGAAGAAGACAGAAAAGCTAGTGGTTAAAAGAAGATTCATGCACAATCAAACTGTTAAACACCACCACCTAAAACGACTAACTCGTTTAGACCTCTGTCTACCCCAGATTTCAAAATATGTGTGAAAATAATTATTTATTAATTAAAAAAAATAGACGTACATTTATGTTATAGTATATAATGAGTATGTATGAATGCAGTTTAGTTTGTAATTTTTGTATATATTTACCATCTATGAATATACTATTTATTAAAGAAACCCTTATTACCGATTTTCTTTTCTTAACAAAATTGGATAGATTCGGCTATAACATTAATATAACAAAGTTTCTTATCATTTCATTTCTCTAATAAAACATTAAAAAAATTAATTTAGAAGAAATCATACTACAATCTCAGTCGTTTGGATTTTTCAATTTATTCTTGCACCGTTGGTAAAATAAGCAAATATTTGTAATATCACGGAATACCAAGTTACTCTCTCGGTGCTGAAATAAGGTCGCAGGCCTAAAAAGTTTTACGAGACTGTCAGCGTATTTCACAAAATTGGATACTTTTTCTCTATTGCCGTAAATAAGTAGCGACTGCGATATTGTCCACAAACATATTCCCCATGGGAAACTGTTTCCCGTAGACGTAACGACAGAAAATAATTCGTCTGTTTTAGTTAAATTAATCCCGTTTTACATCCACTAAAAATCAATGTTACTAGTTTGTACATATGTGTAATGGTGTGCCTAGATCTTAACATTTGACACCGGCAATTGCTCACCAAACACTCATCAGTACCTTTTTCTGAGTCATGTTTCATTTGGGACAGGATTAGGGCGGGTCTCTTGTTTATGAGTGGTGAAAAGGGTCTTCGCTACAAATTTTGTCACAAATAACGACACGATTTAAAATCCCTTCACTATTGTGCCGCTTTAGAAACGAAACAAAAAATTCGATGTGTTTCTTGACTTCCGTCTCGCAATTCATGTAGTAACCATTTTTTTAGCTTTTTCACCATTCTAATTTAATTATTTTTTGTATTTACGCGAATACTACACATTTTCAATAAAATAATTTACATCATTCGTGTTCATAGTCCTCCCGTAACCACGGATGTTATAAAGCATTCGAAACATCGGGAAGTAAATAATTATAGTAGTTTGTAAAAACTTGTTAAAAACGCGATAAAATCCGAAAATCGTTTTATTTAAAACCATTCTAATTTGTTTTAAGTGAATTAAAATTCTTGCTTGACGGAAAATCCATTTCCGTCATTTATGCAATGAATTAGGTAGGTCGACCGATAACACACATTTTCATCAAATGATAATAAATTGAAAAATTGGATAGTTATAGTTAAAGTATATGTAAAATTTGGCTTTTGTTTTTCGGGAATATTTATAAATGTAAATTTCATTAAAGCTTTTTATTCGCGGTAATTAATTAGCCATGTTAAGTTGCTAATGCAGTTAGGACGATGATGATTTAACGATATAAAATCTTTTAAAATGTAAATTTGCTATGATGTTGATCGTTGAAATATTAGTTTCTATTACGATTTATCCTGGACGTAAGTTCAGACAATAGATAGCGGAACGAAGACACTCCTAAGAGTCCTATGAACTTGTTCTAATTTACTTTAAAAGGTTGGACCTAAACAAAGGGTTACAAATTACTTACGATAAAAGCTACGACAACCGAGTGTTGATTAATCAAAATTTTAATCAGAATTTTGCCTTTAATACTAAGGAGCAAGACTCATTTGAGTAAGTTTTTTTAAACAATATCTACAATTTATGACATTAGCTTGCTCTTTAAACTGCCAAATGGCTCTCCACATATCCAAAACTATCTCTTATAACCCAAACTAGGGTAGTCGGAATTCTAGACAATGTGAGTTCTTTCAGTGTACTAACAATTTATTATTAATAGTAATTTCATTCAACATAAAGTAGCCAAGCCTGGTTAATTTATATCATTATGTAAAAGAAAGAGATGATTATTTTTAATAACGACTTTATAACGACAGAATATCCTTTTCTTATATAGGTATTTTAACTTGTGAAATTAACAAACTACTTCAAGCAACGTCAAATACATAGCTCTGTTCCAAAACTAAATAGCTTCAAAACTTGTGTAATGCCCTCAGAAACAACGAAGTTCTTAGAGGACCCAATGACCGACTACAACATTACAACCGGTGTCTTCGGCAGTTGTCTACGTAGGTCGTCGTAACAAAACAAAACGTTCAAAATTAACTTTTGTTATTAGGAAATTTATTGAATTAAACTATATGAATTTTTATGTTATTAAATTAAAGAGAAAAAAGTTAAAATTTAAACTGGCACGGGCGGGATTCGAACCCGCGACCTTCGCCGATCCGTTACCGTATTGATAATTCCTAACTGAAAAGTCAGTATTATCAAATTGTCACTTGAAAAAGGGATATATGGATAGATGGCGCCGATAGTTAGATGGAAGATAGATGGCGCCTATGCCAATGAACAAGGCATAACTGATTTACAAGAATACAGATTAAAAATTTCAACTGATGCATGTAAGACACGGTGGCTCGGAGGTAAGAGCGTCGCCACGGATCGGCGAAGGTCGCGGGTTCGAATCCCGCCCGTATCAGTAGAAATTTTAACTCTTTTCTCTTTAATTTAACAACATAAAAGTTAAGCATAAATATGCTTTAAAATCAATAAAATTGTATACGAACTTTGTCGTTTAATAGCGCGAATATGTGATGACCTGCCATAAATATTAAATGAATAAGTAGGCCATGACACACCACCTGTATTTAAATTCAAAATATTTATTCATCGACGTAGCAATATGCATTTCATTTGCAAATTATCATCATATTTCTGATCCGTTATTGATTGTTTTAAATATATTATTTATAATTATATTACTTTCACTTCGGTTATAGTTAGCAACATAACTGATACATAGATATTGAAAATAATAATACATGGAAAAGAAAAACGAATGAAGAATTCTACTATCTACTGGCACCTATCACCATGAAGCACCTATCAACAAATCACAGTGAAATCGAGTAACGAGCTCGAAGAACTGACATCTCAAAACTGGGATTTAAGCACCTTATTTATGAGTACTGTCTTTCAAAAATTCTTCAAAACTGTAGTGAAGTCAATGATATTGAGGTATTTTTATATCCAAATTAGTAATTATTACACAATAATTAGGTATGTACTTAGTAAAGTATGAATAAAATATTTTTGCACCCATCACTAGATTATCTGCTTAAACCAAAGGTAGACTGGTAGAGAATGCCTTTAGGCATTAAGTCCGCCATTTTGTACACTTTTATACTATGTGCAAATAAGTATGTGCAAATAAAGTTTAAATAAATTAATAAAATATTTTATACGTACTAACTGAAATAGTCCAATGAATACTGAAATTATTTTTATTCATACAATCACTAGTCATAATTTATATTTCTTACAATTTATTTATACATTTACATAATTATATTATAGTTACAATGTAACATTTATAATCTAATAAATTTCACTATAAGTCTCCATTTAATGTTTTTGTATACAATTGTAAAATACACATACAACTATTCTAGTAATATGTAATTTATAATACTTAAATCTTACTTTACCTTCCAAAACATAAAAGTTATACTGTATTTGAAAAATATTAATTAAAAAATCTAAATTTACATAAAATAATTGAATTATTTTTTCACACCATTATTGAAAATCTGTTTAAATAAAATCAAACTCAATAACGTAATCCTTGCTTTATTTATATTACATATTAATTATATTGTCCACGACAATAATGCAAAAGAAAAGAAATTACAACTCTTTATTTGATATCACCATAGTTCAAAATGACTAAAACTGTGACGTCATAAAAAACTACAAAACTGGGTCTTCATTTCAGCAAATTACTCCAGTATGACGATGACGAAATAACTTTGTATTCGTAATTGTTATATCATCATACCTATTAAAATAACCAAAACCTTTGAGCCTTACCGGAGAGATTTACCGGGTGGTATTGGCACATGAATTTGCCAGCTACTTCAAAATGTACAGTGCGGTGACGTACAATATAGTCTCATTGGTTTGAAAATATCTTCACACAATTCCGAATACAGGGGCAGACAGAGATCTAGACAATCAAATCCTTTCGACCTACCTTCCACCGAAACACTTTTTGAAACAACGTGACAGGTGATTAGCTCGTCGTCGTCTTTATGCCCTAGTCAGCGATATAAATCGTACGTAAGTTTTTGTAAAAACCCATTGATGCCTTGGGGATCCAAATCGAGTCTATTGACTCGAATTCCGATCACCCAACCACTAGGCCTAGCTATCGTGACTTCTAGTTTAATAATAATATTTGAAATTCGTCTTGACGATTATTGTAATGAGGCTTCCTAAAAGAACAATATTTTTATAAATAAGTAGATCTTACTGTATCTATCCCACGCAATTAATAAACAAAGGTGGTTCTAATTTTATCGTTGGCCATGACGTTGTTATAATATAATATTTACTATATAAATACCAAACAATAACGGCTATTTTCTTACCCGAGGATGTCGCCATTGTCTAAATTAATCTCTGAGATTACATTCTTTCTCAATGTCATATTTAATAAAATTCAATTATTTATCAATTCATTATTCAATTAATTATATATTAAGACGATCCTATGATATTAATATCTTGGAAATAAGTTACGTTTAATTAAACATATTTTGATTAAAATATAAGACTTATAATAAAGTAGCCACTTCACTGGCTATTATATTCAGTAAACTGCGTAACTAGTTTGACGTAGATTACGTCATTAGTCAGAGTTTGATCACTGGTAACAGCTTCTAAGGTTTTCGTAATGTTCAAATAGCATGATTTATGTAAAAAATTATGAGATATATATATATATATATATATATATATATATATATATATATATATATATATATATATATATATATATATATATATATATATATATATATATATATATATATATATATATATATATATATATATATATATATATATATATATATATATATATATATATATATATATATTATATACATTTATTATTCAAAACTCAACATTTTGTCAATTTAAATTAAGATTTTGCAAAACGTCATTACTGTGAAAAAATATTACATAACAGTTATTGATACATTAATGTTTAATATTACATAGACTTTATGTATTAAAAATATACAAATATTATATAGTCATACCAAAGATGATATTTAAAATGCGTACAGTGATTTAGAATATTAAACAAACACTCTTAAAGTGAGGAGTGGAACCTGTCATTCCGTACCAATTTCAAAGAAAAGTTTATATAGAAGGGATTTTTGCGTTCATCCCTATTAAAAGAGATACTGCTCCCCGGTAAAAGCGTGCGTAGAACAAAGGATACGGTCGAACCATCCTTGTCTCATTTTCTTTTTATACAAACATTATAATGCATAATTAAATACTAGTGGTAACAATGTGTCAAATTAATTCGTCACGGAAAATATGTCAGCATTATTTGTAATAATACTGCCATATTTTTATAAACTATATATATAAAGGAGATAAATTTAGCTTTAATACGAGATATCCCGATGGATTAATAATGTCTATTCAAAAATGTAATTTAAATTGCCTAAACATTTGAAATTTACATTGATCGAAGTGCTTTTAATCGTTAAATTATTTTTACGTATAAACTTAGATAATATAGTTAAGTATTATGTCTCTCTTTTTCAAATTGACTTTTTAAACCATTTACTTTTTTTGCTATTTTCTATCGTCCTAAGAATAGACATTATGTCTAAAGCCCAGATTTAAAAAATTTAAGACTTTGTTGTGAAGCTTAAAAGGTTTCAAAATCAAAAATTGCAGAAGAGGCCTTTTTCTTCCAGCAAACATGTACTGACTACCGATACAGATATAAAACTATTTTAAATTATTTCATGTCATTTGTTTATTATTGAGATTAAATTAAATCTCTTACCAAAAATGTTACTTCCAAATGTTTGTAGCCACAAAACTCGAAAAGTAATTGAAATATTTACTCAACGTAGATTGATAAGTGTTTTATTATACTTTTTACACGGGAATTGTTCATGAAACGGGAAATTTAATGTTATGATTTCTCTGTGTTCACTAGAATATTTGATTCCCTAAATATCAATGTCAGATTGAGCTACAGAGAAGCAAGGCCAAGTTAAGCTAATATTTTATAATGCTGTACTTTTATATTACTTTTCTTTTATATTAATTATTCTTTGAGATTGATATTTATACACTCTATAAAATTTATACAAAAACTATTACTTGTTACTAGATTTACATTTATTACAATTAAGCACCTTAATAGAAATGTCTATATTTTTTTTTTATTTTATTCCACCCTCAAGTATACTATTCGAAAATTGTGTACCCCTTTTTTATCAAATTGCTGGTAGGGAAAATATAAGATATCGTAATAGTTAAAATATACGTGAACAAGAAGGGGACAAAACTAAAAGAAGTTTATAATGTATGTGAAATAGAATAAACTATATATAACATTGGTTTATGTTTAAACTGACATAAGATGAAAAGCTCACATGATAGTAGATTTACGGTATTTGTCAACAAATCATTTCAATATTTGATATTTTATAATTAAATGAACATGCAATCAATATTCAACCATTTTCTATTAGTCAACTAACAATGTTCCTACGTATATTACATGATACATTGATTTAAATCTTAAAATCTTAAATCAAAGTTTCAGATAGTAAGTTTATGATTTCTATTTCCATTACACTACGCATTTTCACCATAGAACCTTACAATTTATAGAGTTAAATCAAATCATCTGATGACTAAACTGAAAAATAAGTTGTATCATAGAATATTGAAAACAATTATTTTCTGTTACAAAACAAAAAAATATTACAAATGTATTTCACCTTAAAAATTAACGATATAAAAATATTAATTAAAAGAAACCTTCTTTTTCGTTACTTTAGGTTTTGATCCCCAAATCTCTAGAGAAAACATCCAGAGTCGCTCTATATTAGTGATTATTTATTAAAGACTTGGTCTAACGTAAATCTTAATGAAGACAAAAAAAGCATAGCAACATATTTCACATTATAGATATGTGACAGTCGTAGTGCCAGAACGCAAGTGCTAAGCTTTTCTAACCGTGTTAACCTCGGAACTTTGGCGTGCAAAAGGTATCAGCTTTCGCGCTAACCTTCTAAATGTATTACGAAACTGTCGGCTCATACTGCAATACAAAACGAAGTTAACCGCGGATCCGACAAGCGCCATCAAATCCATCACCTCACCTGTAAAGACAAAATCACTATGAATGCATAATGCGTAAGTAGATTTCTAATTAATTATGCAGTGCCATAATGTACTTTAAATATGTTTCGATAGCTGAGAGAGTGGGTGGTCTGAATTCAAATCATAATTATTTCGATCCACATATAAAAAGCTATTACAGTTTAAGAATAAGACGGCGACAAGCTCACAGCTCAGTTCAATTTGTTCTACTTAGGTTCCGGTGACATGTGTGTTTGATTTCCTTCGACTGTGTTGTGTCGAAATGTGTGTTTGACTTCTTATAAAATGTTATGCAATTTTTATTGATTTTAAAGCATATAGTCTAGATCTTTTTGTTATATTTAAATTCTTATAAACTGTGTAAATCTCCGAATTTTATACTATTATAAATGCAAAAGTTACTCTCTCTGTTCCCTCAGTAAACTATCTGTCTGTCTGATACGCGTTTACGGTTGAACGTATGGGTAGTTTCATATTTAGAATAAAGTCAAATCTAATCCAGGAGATACATATAGGATACTTTTTAATAAAAAAAAAGTAAATATAACATAGCGAAAAAGGGTTTTCACGCGTAACAGTGACGGACCACAGCTAGTAATTTTAATACTTATTAGGAAGTTATATCAGTCCCAACTCACACAATCACACACACAAATAGTAAGTGACGATTTTCCTATACAAACTTTCATACTATTTTAGCCACCAAAAATGTCATTGCAATAAAGTTAAAACAGAGATCAGTTTTAATTTTAACCAATGCCAACTGTCATACTTCAAATAAAGAAATAAAATAGTTTCAAACCCTCTACGGGGAAGTTTCCTAAAATCCTTTCTTAGCTGACATATACATCTGACTACAATCATCTTCGTGCCAAGTTTCATCTTCATAGGTCAACTAGTTTAGATATTTAGTGATTAATCAATCAGTTACCTTTCGCTTTTATATAAATATAGAAGAAGATAGATTTAAATTAAAGTAATTTGTCATGTCTTAGTATAATTTGAATAGTTTACTTTATCGCGAAATTATTTGTAATAAGATTGAGCTTTAGAGCCTGCGTCTGTTCGTAATGTCACGGCAAAAGCTCACAGTTTGATGGAAGTGCTAAAACAATATAACAATATATAACAACAGAGCGTCAAAAATAGTGTATTGAAAATAAGATAGAGTAATGTAACAACCGGTAATATCTCATACCTGAAATCCCAGGGTCTTAACAGTGAAAATTTAAAATAAAAAAAAACGTAAAAAAATCTAAAACTGAATAATGTTAAAACAGTAAAATAAATAAGAGTCATGAATGCCAAGAGTCAAGAGCAAGAGACCCGAGTTTAAACCGCAGGTGGTAGGCTCATACCAACGGGTTCTTCAAAAACTTATGTATGAATTATATCGTTGGCTTGGACATAGAGACGGCGACGGCCTGTGACCTTTCACGTTGTCCCGAATCCGAATCTTCCGAAATCGTTGGTGGAATGTGAATCGAAAGGACCTAATTGTCTAGGCATCTGTCTGTAAAATCTTCACGCCATTCCCAATACATGGGGTATTGGGAATGGCGTGAAGATTTTTATTTGTTTTCCTACTCTGTACTCTACTGTAGGGTGTAACACATAGTAACTTTGTTTGCCACCATTACATGGTGTTAAGCTTCGTTACAGGTTATTTTCAAAAATTGTTTTTAGTTTTTAATTATTTTTGGGACCAAATCGTGAAATTTCAATTTATATATAAACGCCCATGATTAGAGTACAAACATTTATATTCATCACCCAATTTATGCCCATGGTGATATTAAACCCTTTGTATTGAAAGCGGAGCCATTACCAACTAAGCTAATGGGACGCGAAAATATCGAAATAGATAATTTCATCTAAATTTCATTATCTTAATACTATATATAACATATATACAAACCTGCACATTAACTTACCAAATGCGTAGTAACAATCTTGAAAGAGGTGAGGCGCGATAGCGGTGAGGAGTCCAAACAATGCTTGAGGCAACTCCGTCGCCAGGAAGAGTCCCAACAAAGCGACAAGCATCCTGGTTGTACGATCTGTTCTTCCACCACCACCCCCTCTTTTTCCACCACCAGAATCTTCATTCAGTCGTGTCTTTTCACCCTACATTATTTATAATATATTATTTCGTATTCAGTACTCAGTTTCAGTACATTCAGAACTAAAAAAATTATAAGTTACTTGGCAATTTACCTAATATTCAAAATATATAAATTATGTTTTTCATAATATCAACGCATCTGTAATCAACTTATAAAAATGTCATTAAGTGTTTATGGGGCAATTATTAGTATAACTGTAAGTTAAAATTTTACTTTGCTTTTAATCCAGACCCGATAAAATTACATAAGGATGTCGTAAAAAACGATGAACAGCAATCACCTTTCAAGAATTAATAAATCTGGTGTTTAACATCTTAGCCCACACTCACTTTAGTGCAAATGTTTATGTTTCAAAATGTATATCTCATGCCACTTACTAACCAAAATGCTTGGCAGAACCGAGGTAAGATTAATTTTGTTTTAAAAAATTTAGTGAAAATGGTAATAATGGTGTTAACGTATAAGGTAATGGTATTGTTTACATAAAAAGTTCAAATTCTACTTAAAGGAAAAAACATAAAATGCTCTGGGCATTAAAGAATCTCAAAAATTGCAGAAAACGTTTTATCTTGCATTTAAATATCATTAATAGATTACAAGCAATGAATTTATATAGGTAAAAGTATTCTGCTTATATTATCTTATATGAAAATAACAACTAAAAAATGACATATTTCGACGTCTATAAAATTTAGGAAACCTTATTTCTTTTACCTGATACCCAATTACACATAATAGGCTGAACATAAAAAAGTAATATCATGCATTACTTTGACAAAGAGACGTTGTATTGCACGTATACGTTTATAAAAACATGTTAATCAGTTTTTTTTTTTATCTTTGTACAATTTTATATAGAATATATGACAATAATATATGACGATATGTAATGTAAATATGACGATAGCCTCTCTCAGATATTGAGTGGGTGAGAAAGGATTAATGTTGTAATATACTTACATACATCTATAGTTACATATACAATAAGATGTACACAAATATTTGCCTAGTGGGAATCGGTCCCATAATCCTCAGCTTCGAAGGCGCGGCCATTAACCAACTCTGTTAGACTCATCAGTGCGTAATCTTCACATTATCATAATATATATCTTATTAAATATCTATAAATTATCTTATTCTAAAATAAATTTATCTATCTAATATAAATTTATTTTTTATAATATATAAGATAAAATTATCTTATTCTGCTGATACATTCACAAACCTTCTCAGATACCTACTAATATTGATCCAATCGGTGGAATGCAGCATACGTTACTTCGATCACTATGATTTAATTTGATTTGACATACATATGTTACATTTATACTTAACGCATGCATAACGATAAAAGCTCACTTCAGGTTATGCAGCTCTTCTGAAGAGAAGCGGGGTTAGCAATGACCGCAACTCTTAGCAAACAGGTTGGACTCTTACTAGATAATTCATCGCATTGCCTAAGAATTTCATCTTATATAAGTACGCCATATCATTACTATATCTTAGGCTATGTATCGTGTTGTCTGAGTACGATTTTATCATGTCAGAGTACATCCTTTTACTAGGATGTACGTCGTAAGGCGTAACGAAGTTATTCTGCAATGGAAATCTTTTACCGACAGACTATAAACAACCAGACTTATGACGGAGAGTAGTTAGTAACTTGGATAACTATTTCACAAATCTTCCCTACAATAGATCCTTGCGCTTTTTAAATAAAGAACAAGATAAGATACGGCAAACAACCAAACGGACCTTTATTAGGTCCGGTATATATTTAATATAACAAAAACAAACGAGAATGCTTGAGTAAGCTAACTTTTCTCACGTACATATCACTACTTCATGCTAGTTTAGTGCGAAGCCATGTTCTACCAAGTTAGCCTTAATGTGTCATGTTGAATTTTCCCGCAAACTACAGCTTAACTCTACCAAGTACAAAATTTACCTAATAATTTCTAAGAAATTATTACCTCGGTTGATGAAATTGCAGATTTTTTCAGCAGCTTCTGTCTTCTACGATCACTTGATTTCATTTTTAAAATAAGACATACACTTAAAATTGAAAGCACTACACAAGGAATCAGTTTTAAGAAAACACTATATATCCAGAATATTGCAGTCAATAAATGCTCGTTGTCAGTCATGGAAATGGCATACTTGGGATCATAATTTGAGGATCCATTATTTTGATTCTTATTTACGCTCAGAGTATTGTTCTCATTAGCGCTTTTAGTGTCGGTAATTTCTTGTATATTCATTGCAAAATAAATAGGAAGACATACTATTGGACACACCACGTACGCCACGGCAATAGCAATGTTTGTATTTCTTTTATTGCACAAAATCCTATTCTTCTGTGGAAACTTGATGGCAATATACCGCCATACAGCTAGAGTAATTGTTAACCATATTGAAATTGTATGGAAAGTTTGGCTGAAGATAGAATGGAAGTAGACAAATACCGCCCAGGCATATGAATTTTTATGTAGCTCTGATCCGATTTTCGTGTATATATGCAGCGCCAATGGTATATAGTCGATCATAACCAAAAGATCAGCTACAGCCAATGCAGTAAGAATAGAATTTGTAGATGAAACCATTTCTTTGCGACTGAGTACAGCAATATTAAATGAGTTAGCGGCAGAACCCAGAAGACATATAATTAGTGCAATATACCCATGCACTTTTACGTAGACACGACGAAAATCTTGACCACCGGGCACACAATACGCCACCATGATGAACGGATATTGATTGGCTGGCTTAATGATATATTTTTGAATATATAGTTTCGATATGTAGGTGAAGCTCACGATGAAATCTTATCGACATTTTCTGTAAACAAAAACTGTCAGTTAATTTAAGTTTCAGTTTCAGTTACCAATACAACAATATTGAAAACATAAATATAGCCTATAAAATGTTTAAATTCTGCATTTGTATATTTTTTTCCATACTGTGTAAGCAGAGGTCTAGAAAAGGAAGTTTAGAACTTCCTTTTCTACCGACCATCTACACAAAGCTTATTAGGGACAATGTGACAGATGGAGAGCCTATCGCCGTCTTAATGCTAACAGCACTAAATTACTTATTATATATGTTTACATTCATTTATGCATATTAACATTACTCGAGCACAAATATTCATATTCATCAAACAAACATTAGCCCTCAGTATAAGTAAGAGTTCGGCTCTTAACCTCAACCCTTGAAACCAAGGTCAGAGCGAACTTGCTTACCAGATCTTAGCTTACCAATTTAGGTTAAAAGACATACAGGAGAATGTGGCCGCCACTTTTATTAAATGCATCCAAAATGTATGTTTTGGAAGATTTCACTCTCACTCAAGATTTCACGCTAAGTGTTATAATACAAGTTATAGAACTATTGCTTAATATTTTTGATTTATTGAACTAAAAAAAGGAAACTTACCAAAGTGGAAATAATCTCTCATTTAGAACTGTATATATTGTAATAATTTATTTACAGAAAAAATTATGTTAATATTTACAATACTTATTAACTAAAAACTATTATAATCGTAGAGCCCTACTCCTCGTGGCATGGTACCAAGAACGCTGGCTGCATTTCCACGTTGAATGGCTAGACTTAACCGTTGAGCGAGAAAAGAACCAGCCCTCTTGTCACCAGCGGCAACGATAAGTCGCGAATACAATTCCTTTAGAAACTGCATCGCGCGGGGACCCCACGGACCGATTGTCTCTACGGCAAATGGAACAAATATATAGTCTCCTTTCAAAGACTCATATTTACGCCATTTACCCGATTCAGCTGCCTCTGATGCCACCCCGGCCCTTATCGAAGTACCCTTGATATGAGAGGCCGCTAATGTATCGACGCAAGTTGCGTCCCACACAAGAGCTTTGCCTCTCTCCCAAGGGACTAAAGTCAAGCCGTCGGGTCTCTTACCATCCTCCCTAAATATTCCACAAGGCTCTAAAACCGATGGAATATTTATGGAAACAAGAGCCCTTCGGATGATTTCATTCAAGGAACCGTGACGAGATAGTCTGCCGGTACTTTTTTGGCATGAAAGTCCGTGGAGGCCTAACTCGTCGACGTCGCTGCCACAAGGACATCGATGTGGTTTACAAATCGATGCTCCCAATCGTATTCCTACAGCTATACGTAAACTTTCGTTATCTAGTAATGTACCAAGGTTACTTGATGGTAAAGCATGTAGCCAGTAATTGGATTCTTTTGTCGAAACACCTAGAAAGCGGGCGCGGTCTCTGTCACAGTGAAAATTGTTCAGTAAGCATTTCTGCACATTCTGAACCATCGGGATATCCCTCCGTTTTTGTGAGTTAGGTTCCAGTGAAATATCCTCGCCGGGACAGAGACGTAACCATGCTTCTCTTGCCTCGGTAGCAAAGGTCAAGTCAAAATCATTCTTAAGAATTTTACGTGACAAATCATGAACACTGTGTACGGAGGCAAGGAAAGCCGGCAGCGCAATATTTGAAACCTCTCTTATACCTCCAAATCTAACAGGTAAAGTAGCTTGAGTCCAGCTCGATGAGACTAAAGATAAATTTAGAATTTTTTCCAAAGCTATTTTGAGATTAAGGTCAATTTGTTTTAAAAAATCAGAACACTTCCATGCTGGACTCAAGCAGAGTAAATAAGTAAATTTCGGAACAAGAACGCAATATTTTAAAATAGTAAGCGCTATATGAGAATTAAGAATATACAGTTTATTAACATGTTCTAAAAATTGATCAAATTTTACTTTCAAAAGAGGTTTCATACTCTCTATAAATAACGGCGCTCCAAGGAGGTAAAGAGAATCCGCCTCAGTTACTTTAATGCCAGGAGATATATTGTTAAAATTGTATATGAAAATTTTGTTTTAAAACGGGCCTAATCTTCGTTATTAGGGCAAAAATAACAAAATTTTCTGAAGCATTTTTGTTTAAAAAACGTCCTGTAATTAAATGAATACAGTGGCTTAATTGATGTTAATATAGTATTAATTATTTTTATGTGATTGACCTAATAAATACTGCTACTGTCCAAACATCCGCCGACATAGAGTAAATTGAAAATTACTCGCGTTTTATTTATCTTTACGCATTCCCCAATTACTGACCTCACCAGAATTAATGGTGTCACCAGCGCTTATTTGCGAATACGTGACGTACTTAGTATCTAAGTTAACGATACAATGAAAAAAAACATATAGTTCGATTCTATCTTTTGAGATATCTATTTTTCTCGAGGTTCGAAACACTTAATCCAAATTTCCATCACCCGACATAACTAACATCTCAAATAGAATGTATGGTAATAATGTTTTTATGTCTGTTATAAGCTTTGGGTTTATAAATATTTACTTTTGTTCTCATCAAGAGGCAAGCAAAAGAAATATCAAGTTTAACTAATTCTAGTAAGATATCGGACCAGGTAGTAAGAGCCGCGTCTCTGCACGGCACAGGATATTATCACTGCGGCGACATTGCATATCGCATTTGATTATGAGTCTTTCATCTATTTAGTAACAAAAGTTTACCATGGTTAAATAATATATAATGTAATATAGATATAATTTATGACGTGTTATAAAAGCGTACTTACCATAAAAAATTTAAATTATATATTTCTTAAATTACTTTGCAGTATCAATTTTACATCAAATAATCTGATTTCATGTATATATTTATTAGGCTCAGTATGTTTTATAATAAAGAAGAAACATACATTATAATATAACTTATTTGATCTATACCATTAATTATTGTTGTTGATTTAGCACAAATAGCTAATGTAACTAAGAAACATGAAACACGTATTATGGTTACGAAGGTTGGACAAAAGTTTATATTCCGAATAACAAACAATGGACGGGTTCTAGACCCATAAGAAACAATCGAAGCCTCAGCACATTGTTCTGAAAGCATTAACTATTTGAAGGCAATGAAATTAGGCAGCTCCGCTTAACTTTCTATAAGAAACTTAACCAATTATTATCGATTGTAGCCCTTACCACATTCATTTTAGTTATATACTCTAGAACATTGAAACTAATATTTTAATATATTTAACGAAGTTTAGAAACACTTAACGTTTGATTGGAATGGTTAAAGGTAATCAAAATACCTCTCTATTTGTTAATTTGACCACTAATTTACGTCATGATTATTATACTGGTGATTTATTATACATTTCTTTCAATTCATTCTGATGTCAAGTGGCTGATGGAGTGTATAACAAACAACTTGAAACATAGATTACAGGGTATGTTTGTCTAATGTATATGTATATATATGTATATGTATATATATGAAAACTGATGAAATATGAAGAAACCGGATACATAAGCGCATTAGACAACATACAAAAAAAAAACTTAAAAAAAGAGTACCAGGTAAATTTCTTCTTAAAAGCTTCTCCTTCTTGAAAAGAACTTTTACTTTATATTAATAACCGATTTGTTATGTCATAAACTACGAATGAAACTGTCTCACTATTTTATATACAAGAAAGATACGAGACTATTCTGAGGGCTCATCCATAATATTAATAATATTTTATTTGTATTTTATACTAGAAGATGTTCTTTTGGTGTGGTGCTCTCAATATTACAATTTTCGTTTTCACAGAAGTCTTAATTTGATTTGATCAAAATAGCCTAAAGCAATTCTGTTATTATGAACTGTTTAAAAAACTGTAACACAAAAAAAGTTATACCATCTGCATAAAATGACAAATAAGCGATAAATAACTTTAAAATCAATAACGATAACAAAAAAAAGGCGAGTGGTTGGATGATCGGAATTCGAGTTAAGACACCCAATTTCGACCCCTATGTGAGTTTTTTCATAACTTATTTAGGATATATATCGTTGGCTTGGACACTTTCCCAAAGAACGTCTTCGATAAAAGGACGGGGTATAAAGGATTTTATTCTCTAGGTCTCTATAAAATCTTAAAAAAATTGACGAATTTTAGGGGATATATATTAATATTTGTCTGCGATAAATTTAACTTGATACGCAAATTTAATTTAATAATTAATATAGTGCAATTTATTTAAAGTATATTTTCATGTTCAATGATATATTACAAGTATTACTTTAAAGGAAGATATGTGGGTAATGAAATAGAGAACATCTGACAGCGATTGTAAACTGGGGCGAAGTATTTAGTTTCATACAAGTTTTAATATATTCCCATCACGTAATCTCTCCCAGAAATATAGGAATAACAGTTATGTATACTATAGGGCCCTTATTACTCTACAACTTTAATGTTCTATCCACTGAAAAAATAACGGAAAAAAGAGGATACCTACAGAGTTTCTTTTTGGGCGTGTAGTTTCCTGGAAGATGTACAATATTTCCCAGACAACTTTGGTAAAAAAGTAGGTTGTAGTTAAAAGTACTCGCCTCATCTTACACAATGTGGTGATGTAAATGAAAACTCTGAGCATGTCAGAAAAGGCATAAAGATACTCTAGAATAGGTCTTCGAAAATGAGTACGTTACTGTGGTAAAATAAAAACATTTCAACTAAAGGTATAGGCAGAGACTTACTTTTGAAGACCATCTGAGAAAATTACTCGAAGAAGGAAACATCATCAATACTAAGTGCGTGTTGGTAGAAAATTATTTGCGATAAAAAAGAAAAAGTAGAATTGCGACACTTGGAGATCTATTCTAACTGGGTACAACACCAGTAAAGATATGAGTATAGTGTAATAAAAAAATAAACACGATAACAGACAATAGATAACAGATTATCGACGATTATTTGATTTCCAATAATAGTAAATATAAATTTACTATTATAAATTATTCAATTTTCATCTTTGTCAAGTATAATCAAAGGCGGATATCCGGTTCTAATAACGATACCCGGTTGCTTTGGTCAAGTAACACTCGCTGGAATGGGCTTTTAGCTTTGAACTTTTGTCTTTTTAATGTGATTGATTTGGGAAAATCTATATGTCAAATCGAATCATTTATTTATCGAAATAAGACCATACCTTTATCGATAGTATTTTATTTTATATCATCGTTTCGTTTCATATTGAGGTTCCTCTGACACGATAACCAACTAATGATATTCATTTATATATTCTCCTTATGAATTTCTTTGTAAATTATTTCAATAATTAAGACGTAAAAATGCACCCCCTCTCTTTCTGTGGGTGACGTAAAATGCGCCTCAGAGAAAAGCCTTTGAAATGTTTGGATACCAATAGACGACGGGATAACTATCTCGGAAAATACCTACTCAAACTTCTACAGACCAGAACCAGACACCTTAAAATATAATATACAAGGTGTCTGGTTTTGCAAAAGGTTACAACCACAAACTGCAGACTTCTTAGAGGGCCTGTTTTACATCAGCTATGTATACTATATAGGAGGCCCACACCTTTCTCAAAGGCCGGCAACGCATCTTTTATGCCTCTGATATTGCGGGTGTTCATGGGCGGCGGTAATCACTTACCTCCGTTTACTTCGTTACTACTTTCCGTTTACTTACACGTTTGCCTCCCTTTTCTATAAAAAAAAACTTTCGCCGTAAAGTCGGAAAATTCTAAAACACTTAATAATACGCGATAAAATCCAAAAACAATCTCAATCTTTATTTAAATGTGTAATATTCGCGTCCATAATAATGTGTATATACAAAAAAATTAGATAAATGCGGTAACTTGGCTTCTCAATATTGTTAATGTTTTCGTCTAAAGAACTAAGCCATGCTGTATCAATGTCACTCTACTGTTCTCCCATACCCATCCCCCGTACCCATTTATCTCTACGTACGTACTACGTACGTGAGTGTAATCTAAAACTTTAATTTTTGCTGAGAAACATTAACTAAGTCCTTTTAAATTCACTATAAAATTAACTAAACCATTTGTAAAACATTGATCCGTAATTTATTGTAGTCCGTAATTTATTATGAGTTTCGATCGTATTTTAAATTGTTATTGGAATAAGATGATAAACGGGGTAATAATTCACCTGGTCGTGAGAATATCCTGCAGTCAGTTAGTTACTTGTCCCAATCGAAATCCGAACCAGAAAGAAAGATAATTTTTATTCTGGTTCTTTGTATACCTGTATTGTATTTCTTTTTGTGAAAGTAAAGAGTAAAGTACTTGCTTAGAAGACTTCTAGAACACGTAGTTAAGCAGCAGCACAAACTTTTGTTGTTTAGTTTATTTAAGAACACTCATTAATCAAATAAATAAAAACGGCTCCAATCGGTATAGGTACCGACTAGTTATGGCCCTGTCGGGGGTTTAGCTGCTCTCATAACAAAATTAAAAATTTCTTACGACTGTTTTAATGAATGATGTAAATAAATTACCTTCATTTTTTTTTTATTTATTTCAATTGCAAATCGTCTTAATATTTTAGTATTATTACAACAGTAAAATCTTACGTATTAAATATATATTGAAAGTATTTTATCTATTTACATACATACGCAATTAATCCTCTTTTAATTAGTGTGTTAGCCTTACAAGACGACGTTAAAATGTAACAGAGGTTTTAAAATAAAAAAAATAATTACTGCATGGTATAAAAAATAGGTATAGGAAAGTTTTGCTATTAAACCACGATGAAATGTTTAAAAAATGCGAATTCCTCAGTCTGTTTGAAAGCTCTCCAAATAATAAAGTAAACTATGGCCTCCCAATTTAACGCCGTGATTCAGTCTCTCTCTGAAGCATATAAATCTCATTGCGTTTCATATAACGTATCAATTCGCATCAAAACAGGTTTTGCATGAACTTGCACTAAATACATTTTTGATTGCTATTTTAAAAAAGCCAAATTATTTTTATACTTAAAATATATTATAACTCATTAAATATACAATACATTTACTTTTTTAAAATTATTTAAATAATGTCTAAAATAAGGTATTCATTATACGTAAAATTAAATTTGATTAATTGGTAAATATACAACCTTTCAATTATAAATATTTTTTACTTACTTATTTAAAAATGTTGCGTTTAAATTTTATAAAAGTGACTATTAATATTTCACCAACACATAAAAATAAAAGTTAGCCGCAAAAAGTATAATCATAAATTAGTTTAGTTGTACTAATTTAATTAATTATGATTTTCGTCCAAAATTAGGCGACGTAGAGAGGATAATTTACGTGATCGGAACGAGTCTTAACGCCGTTAGGGCGGCGTGTTACGCCTAAGCCGCTCTCATCGTGACTGAAAGTACTCTATGGTGACTGGCTGGATACGGGTAGCGCCCAATTGAAATGTCCGCCTAAGCTTGACACCGTACGTAGAGACAAGTATTTTAGGGTGGCTCAGGGTGCAATTCGTATCGCAACTTTGTAACGAAGTAACTTACTTAATTTCCAAACTGATGCTCGGCCATGTCGTACGATATGTGAATCTTATCAGATATCTACTCACGTTTTTAAAGTATGATAAAGTTGTAGGTCAAAACCTAATAATATTGTTACACTAAACCGACAGAAAAGTTTTCTATACTTATGGTTGTTTTTAATTATATTGTTTTACTTTTTGTTTATGTTTGTAAAAAACCTGATGCGAAGTCGAGCTACCCCGTGCTTTTGAATTTTATCCGGTGAAAGAGATGTTTTGTAAGTAGCTGTATGTCCTTGGTTCAAAAATTATAGTTGTCTATGTACACTACAGTAAACAAGTGGCTGTAAAAAACATGACAAATTTGATCTCATAGCTACAATACGCGTAAATCTTTTGCTCGACAAACGCAAATCAGCGTGGCAGTTGGCCACTTTGTTTTATTTGAATGTATATTTATTAATTTTAGTCACGTTCTCCATGTAAATTTCAATTTGTGGCAATGAATGGAAACAAATATATTTCGAAGCATTTATTAACATTACGTGTTTTTTTTTATTTTTATGTGTCTCTTTACTCTAGGATCACTCGAGAATTTAGAAATAGTATATTGGAGAAGTCGCCGCAGCAATAAAATGTACTAACCCTTCCGGTAATCAACGGATACTTATATTAATATAATAATTAATTACTTTTGTAATCGAAATTCGAGCTATCATCGGAATTCGGGTCTAGACACCCCGTGTTCGATCTCTACGGCTAGTACCAATGGTTTTTTTCAAAAACTTTTGTACTATTTATACCGTTGGCTTAGACATAAACACGGCGACGGGCTCACAACCTATCACGTTGTACAGAAAAATGTCTTCGGTGGTAGGTGGGTCGAAAGGACGTAATTGTCTAGACCTCTGTCTACCCTTGAATTGGAAAAGGCGTAAAGATTTTTTTAATTACTTATATGAATACAGGGGTACGCCTGTTACTCGACCACGTCAGAACGGAACGGATGGACTATAATTATACTTTACATATTTACCTTTAAAGACTATATTAGTTTAGGCTAGTCACGATAGCCGAGTTGTTGGGTGGTCGGAATTTCGAGTCGAGAGACCCGAGTTCGATCCCCAGGTGACAGTACCAATGAGTTTTTCAAAAAACTTATGTGCGAATTTCATCGTTGGCTTGGATATAAAGGCGGCGACGGGCTCACCACCTGTCACGTTGTCCCGAAAATATCTTCGGTGGAAGGTGGGTCAAAGGGACTTAATTGTCTAGACTTGACCTCTGTCTACCCCTGTATTGGGAAATGCGTGAAGATAAAGACTATATTCGAAAATAATAATCTCATTGTACAATAATATAATCAAACTTATAGTAATCTTCTTGGGTTGATTGTAAAACTCTATGAATAAGAGTGTATAATACAAAATACTACAAAGTATACAAAGTGTACAAAATAATACAAAATCTTGTTTAAACTAGACTACACTCCAATTCATAACATTCATTTACAATGATAAAAACAAATGTATTTTGTTGCTTGTACAGTAAACTTTTTTTAGATGTCCATTGTCCTTACATAAGCTTTTATTTTCATGTTGTCGACAGGGTATATCGTATGTCATGAATTATTCATTATTGTACCTTTGCTTGTCGTGCGTCATCCTAAAAGGTGACATAAAGGTTGATACATTTATCATACATCGCTAAATGATCAAACGAATTAAGCTTCAAGAAAATTATTAATTATTTACAGGTTAGTTATTTATAGGTGTACATACTCTCCGTAAGAGTTTTGGTTGAGGGATGAATATATCCAATAATGGTTACTGATTTAAAATAATGTCTCCTTTTATTTACTTTTTTTATTTGAAAAATAGTTAACTCTGGACTCCATCGAGCACGACGCCATAGATGAGGTCTATGATGGAGCGAGTTTACCCATGAGAAGCCTGTGTACTCGCATCTTGAAGAGGTTAAAGTTGTATACTTTCGAAAATACAGATGCGGGAAGAGCATTCCACTCCCAGGCCTTGCGCATTATAAATGAGGATCGGAAGCGCATAGTCCAAATGTTGGAATTTCGACAAGGTGTGGGTGCGCCTGGTATCCCGATATAAGAATGGTGATTGCGGTATGAGATTATGAAGCTCATCACCACCATCCCCAAAGTAAATCAGTAGAACACCGACAGACAAGTGACTTTCAGACGCTAACTAAAGATTGGTTTATTGAGATTGGTTTTAATCAACTTATTGTAGCCAATCAGTTGTACAGCTCTGCGTTCCACCGACTCAAATATGACAAGCTGGTATTTTGCTTTGCCATCCCACAATTGGCTACAGTACTCCATACAGGATCGGACTTAAGTGTTGGATGATCAACAGTTTTCATGATTTCACGGTAGCTCACAAATCTCAGGTTCGATTCCCGGGCAAGTCAATACATATTATCAGATATAATTTTTAGTTTTGGGGGAGGCCTTTATTTAGCAGTGGACTATTAAAAGGCTGTAAATAAGATGAAGAAGATATAATTTCGAGTCATGATAGCCATGAGTGCGTGGGTGATCGGAATTCGCATCAAGAGATCCGAGAACTTATGCACGACTTATATCGATGGACATAAAGACGGCGAAAATCTTACCACCTTTCACATTGACGCAAAAAAAATCTTCAGTGCAAGGTGGTCGAAGTGATTTAGCTGTCTTAACCTTTTCCTACATACAGTATTGGGAATATCGTGAAGATATAGATCGGGTAAAACATTTCATTTTTCCAAAACCTCGGAATGATTTTGCTTTCAATGCATTCACAAAGGTAAAGCAAAATATTTAATATTCTTTAAGTTCATTAACAAAAAACTAAAGGTTACAAAATAGAGATTATAAATTTTAAAGTAGTTATAAGTAAAAAGTTATTGCAGAATCAGTAACAAAGATTGATTGTTTTCATTTTTATATATAAACTTTAGCAATTCAATGTAGATATATAGAATATCTACATTGAATTGCTGTTTTCAAAATCCTTTGTAAGTTATTAATCACAAGGTATTTTACAGTGGTAGAGCCACGCATCAGCTTTTGTTGTTGCATGAATGGGCCGCTCGACCGGCGAAGTACCACGACCTCACAGAATACCGGCGTAAAGTAGAAGTCTAACTTCTGCGTTTCGTCTGGTGAGTGCCGGTAACCGGTGGCCCACACACCCCCTCCCCCAATTTCGGGAGAGGGGGGAGGGGGGTAGGCAACGCATCTGCTATGTCTCTGGTATTGCGGGTGTCCATGGGCGGCGGTAATCACTTACTATTACGTGAGCCACCTGCTCGTTTGCCTCCCTTTTCTATAAAAAAAAATCACAAGGCAGTACGATTTCTTGTTTTTAATATCCAAATATTTGAAATAAACCAGAAGCAAGTAAAATTCCCCAGAAATAATTGAACCACACTGTGGCAGGATATCCTCTTATTCACGCGTTTTCAACCTGTTCCTCTTTAGGACAAATTGTGTACTGGCATTTAAGAAAAATCATGCTGAAGAAACGAAGCAAATCTTCTTTATTTCGAAACGCCGCCTAGAAACGATAACAAAAAGAAACAGTTGAAGTGTTGAAAGGAAGAAAATATAAAAGGTCCTGGAACATGGTTATTTACATATACATGTATATCTATATAACAACATCACATACATTGCTTCGATCCCAATGTATTCATAAGAAGTCAAAGTACTTGTGGTATAGGAATCGGAAATAACGAAGGCACCACAAATACCCAGACCCGAGAAAATGTAAAAAAGGTGGCTTTTCTACATTGACCAGTCCGGGAATCGAATCCGGGGCCTCGAGATGGCGACACCTTGAAAACCGGTGTTTACGCCACTTGTACACGGAGGTCGCCTATATAATAATAAAGAAATCTGTAACATAATTTTCCAGTTATTTTGAACGCAAGTACTCGTTTTTTATATCACTATTTTGCCGAGTGATTGCGCCCTTCCTTCCCGTGGGTGTCGTAAGAGGCGACTGTATCGAGAGGTGTATATGATTTTTTTATATCACACACCATCAAATGCTCAATTGCTCTCTTATCTTCAATAGCTATCTATCGATCGGCAGATTATATCAACAAATATTATATTATCTAAATCATTACGGTGTCCCGAAAATATCATCGGTGGTAGGTGGGTCGACGAGATTTAATTGTCTAGACTAGACTCTGTCTACCCCTGTATTGTGAATATATTTATTTATTTTATATTTTACTATGGTTAAGGAGTATAGTGGCATCCATCATCAGCATAAGCAGTCATCATAACCATTGCACGTGACAGGTAGACGGAATGAACGATAGAACGTGTAGTTCCGATCACCGTCTTAGTGCCTAAGCCTCCGGTACAATATATTTACAAAGATAAATATTAAGCTAAATAAATATTTCTATACACTTATAAACATAAATTCTTTGTTTTTTTTTTTTATTGTATGGAGAATTTATTAAATATCAAAAGTACATTTTTACAACATAATTAACATGTTTTAAAATTCTATAAAACAATCATCACAAGCATTCAAATATTTGCCTCATGCCGGATTCGAACCCGCAACTTCGAATACAGGGTACTGCCAACTAGGCTTTCGCGTCGTCTGTATTCTATCTGACTATATTTATTAATTGTTGGCTAATCGTGAAATAAATTTAAAAAGTAAAAAACATGACGTACAGTCGGAATGGTGAGCAAACAATACAATACTTAGTCCCCCAATACTTAGATCCCCAGGTTCGAGATGGCATGTGTTACCTGATCTGAAGAGAAGAAGAGGAGGAAATAAGAGCTCTCTACAGTCCAACGTCGTAGAATCTATTAATTATTAATCTATTCTTAGAGTCACGATAGCCGAGTGGTTGGGTGGCCGGAATTTCAAGTCAATAGACCCGAGTTCGATTAAATGACGTGAATGTTTACTGATCTAAATAGTTGAATACTAATTCTATCTAACCCTGATATCCATCTAAACTTCAGTGATGTGGAAAATTATGATAATAAGACAATATTTATGCAACCCATGAAATCATTCATTGGTAAAAAGTTTATCGTTTCATATAATACAAGCAACGCAAACGTTTATGAATAAACAACAGTTCGCCGTTACCACACTGTTCGACGTAATAAGTAATATAGTAATATTCCAAATTTTCTTTGTACTGAAAAAATATCCCTATCCTTATAAGGTTTACAATTCAATTCTTTTATCGATTCTATCCATTATATCCATCTATTCATCACTTCCATTTCTCTCCCCAAACACCTGCTGTGTTTTTTTTTATAGAAAGGGAGGCAAAAGAGAAGGTGGCTCACGTGATGGTAAGTGATTACCGCCGCCCATGAACACCCGCAATACCAGAGGCATAGCAGATGCGTTGCCGGCCTTAGAGTGCCTCCCCCCCTCCCAAAATTAGGGGAGGGCGGTGTGTGAGCCTCTGGTTACCTGTACTCACCAGACGAAACGCAGAAGTTTGTTAGACTTCTACTTCACGCCGGTATTCTGTGAGGTCGTGGAACTTCCCCGGTCGAGCCGGCCCATTCATGCAACAACAAAAGCCGATGCGTGGCTCTACCACTGTTCAAAACTGTTGTTCCTGTTTGAAGGCTATAGAAAGTCAAGCAATCACGGGCTGTGATGTAATTAATTTTAGT
Organism: Sericinus montela; assembly: GCA_029286605.1. Taxonomy (NCBI): domain Eukaryota; kingdom Metazoa; phylum Arthropoda; class Insecta; order Lepidoptera; family Papilionidae; genus Sericinus; species Sericinus montela. Next base: position 9,773,070 of record JAGSMR010000008.1, on the reverse strand, counting down.
CCACGAGTGTGACAACGCATCTGTCACATTTTAAATAGTTTACAGGTGTTATATGCTACAATAGCGATTAACCACCAGGTGAAAAACTTATGGACAAAGGTTCGTTCGAAGTAAGTAATACCGTAGTCACTCAGAATATCAATGAACGAGAATATGAAGTCATAATCGATCTCACTGTACTCGTAGTCATCGCCGGCGCACCATGCGCTCAGTCGTGCCGTGCGTTGTCAGCTTTGGCGAGACGAGGGGTAACCGTGAAGAAGAAATTATGGTTGATGAGAAAGTACTTATGAGGTAGAGGATGAGGATTTTTTAGTGCGGTATACAAGTTCATGCACGCCTACAAGGCAGATGTGCCATGCATGCCACAAGACAGGAGAAAGATAGCACTATTGTGTTTCTAATGTTACTTCCTCTTAAATTTCTTCTTTTTTTAATGTTTTTTTTTTTTGCGAAAACCGACGAGAATGAGGTTTCGTGAGTCAATGAGGGAGTTCCGCAGTAAGAGGAACCGGCAGAGAAAAATCATCAACCCTGGTAGAAATCAACCGAGGACATTCTCACCCTGCGCCTTCTAAATAGAAGAAACTTTTTCCTTTACAATCTCTTCCATAAAGGCCGAGAACGTACGCAATATGAAATGTTGCGGATATACGAGTACATGTACATAATTAGAAAATATCAATGCCCAAGTGTTGCTTTGGCATTGATAATTACTTAAAATAAAATAAAAGTGTTTTTATTCACTATTATAACTTTCTAAGATAAAGAGCTACGATGGATGATTATTTGGTTAGTTGATCGGAATATAAATCAGGAGAACTCGAGGTTGATTTTGAGTTTTTTATACTATACTTTTGATTATGATTTGATTATGGCTTGATTGCCCAAATTGTCGAAGCGTCTGCAGTACTGGGAAATACTTTAGTGTATCATCAATTGATTATTGCCCATACCCTTATTTTTCATTTCTACAATTTTTTATTAAAAATTTATTATTACAAATGGAAATGGGAAAAAGCGAAATCCAGAATTATTCCGTTTATTTATTCTTTATATTAAATCCTTACAAAAGGTCACGATAGACGGACTTAATGGCAAAATAATATTACATTTATTATTGTAGGCTACATGATATTTCTTTTCAGTCTTTAGAAGCAACAAATCATCTTTATGTTTAACGTTGATATCTGCGAACTAAATTAAAGTAAAACTTCGGTTAAAGGGATTATTTTTAATTTCTTAGTCTCTATTATTAAAAATTTTAGTGTTAACTTTTTAAAAATGTTTTACCTCTTTTTGGGGCTTCGCAATAAATTTATAAACGTTCATTTATGTGTTGTAACTTTTATTGGGTCACGATGAGTTGAAAATACTTTCTGTTTATTAAAAAATGGTTCTTTTTTAACGATAAAGCCTTTAACGAATTTGTACAATAGTACATAAGTAAAGTTTCACTCATCCAGGCTGTATAAGCCTGAATCAATTATTGAAACCCTAACTTATTTATTGTAACATATTTAAATAATCATTTATCTCATTCTCACAGCGACGGGCTCACCACATGTCACTCTATCCCGAAAATATCTTCGGTGGAAGGTGGATCAAAGGGACTTAATTGTCTGCACTTGACCTCATCAGTCTTGGGAATTGCGTGAAGATATTTATTTATTCATCTCATTTTTCGTCTTAAACTATTTCCCAAAAGAACAGCTCACTCAGGCACATGCTCGGATTTGTTACTATCACCCAAAGAACCAAGGTATAACAGCGTCATTACGAAAGTTAGCTAGAGATTACAGTAATTTTATTTCTAAGTAAAATTTTTGCTCTTACGAAAACTCAGTACAAAAAAAGTAGTCACGATAGCCGAATGGTAAGGTGATCGGACTTCGAGTTGATGTTGAGAATCGAGTACGATGTTCGATCCCCAGGTGGCAGACTCGTACCAATAGATTTTATCAAAAACTTATGTATCCATCCATTATAAGTAATAAGTGAATTTTAAAATTGTTTTATAGTTATAGGTTTTGCAGTTTGTATAATTAGAAACTTTTGTTTTATATTTACGTAAAAGTTCTTCAACAACATTAATCAGAGGTTATAGAGGATATTTCTTATTTTTTTTCACGCAAATTCCTATAATGGAATATGCAGAGGTCTAGACAATGAAGTCCTTCCGACCCACTTTTTTACCAGCTTATTTAGGACAACGTATCAGGTTGTGAGCCAATCGCCGTCTAGTATTCATGCCAGCGATACAATATTATTCCATACTGTAGTACATTAGGTATAGTGATAGTAGTGGTAGTGTATTAGTAGTGCGATATTGTAACATACATATATATTTACTTCATTAATATTCAACAGCCTTGAACATCATTATGGCAACCGATAGATGGCGGGGTAACCATCTCTAAAAATATCAGAACAAAATAATCAGGCCGAAGATGGTCAGCAGCGTCTGTCGTGCGAGTGGTCTGGTACTGCGATCGCCAATCCGCCTGCCAAGGTGGCCATTATGGGAAATCCTCCCTATGGGAGAGGCCTTTGTCCTGCAGTGGACTTTAATAGGCCGTTATGTATGTATGTATGTATGTATGTATGTATGTAATATTCATTTATGCATAAGAAAATCCATGACTCAAGACGGATGGCAGCGTAAATTGCTACTGCAATCACTGATCCACTTGCCATACTCGGTAATTATTACTAGCCATTCATAAACGGGAAAAGCCTTTGTCATGCTGTGGAGTTTTACAGGCCATAATGGTCTTTTTATAATAAAAAAAATAGGTACTATCCGGGTAACTTCGCATACATTTTGCTGATCCTAAAGTAAATAGCTTAAGTACTTATGGAAACAGAAACAACTAAGTTGCCACAAACACCCAAACCCGAGAAATTGTAGAAAAAGTGATTTCTACACTGGGGCTGATATTAACCCGGTAAGGAAACGAAATCAGAACCAAAACTGGCGTGTACGCCATTCCTCCACGGAGGTTATCAACAAGTTTTATGTTATTTAAATAGGAACTTATTCCAAATGTGAGTTAAAGACGATGATTAAGACGATGGATATTTTAGTTTTTAATACCAAAAAGATTATCGTCAGAACTATTTATAGAGGCATCTTAAATAATTCGCAATCTAGGTAAAATCAATATCTTATTTTTGATCAGTATATTTTATGACGAAATTATGGCTTTTGTTGACATGCTACGCGAAAAATAACGTTAAACAAATGTCTATTTAATTATTCAAGCTATCAATCATATTAGTTATATGCTGATATAAAAATTGCACCATCATTCCAATTTGCAACTTGTGTTAATTTTTCTGCATAACATAATGACTATTCTTTATCCCTAATAGTATATTTAAGCAGTTAAAAAAAGATATCGTATGGCATAATTAGCATTAGATTATATTTTTATGACAGGTGATTATGATTTGTTTGTTTGTAACTCTACTGTCTGTCTGATGTTGTTTGTAACTTTTCGTATAATACACGCAAGTGCCTAGAAACATTATTTCATATTGATATACCAAGTATTCACGCAACCCACTCAATTCAAATCTAGTAATGTAATGTCTACAATTTCAAACGTTTAAATGTTAGTTCAATTCATAACCTCTTTACAGATAAGTGTTTAATGTCTGAATTGTTGCAATATTGTTCAACGTAATGTATCAATGATGTTTTGTGTTTGATATTGATATCAGTTAAATGTTGTTTCATGTTGCTATTGTAAGTTTTTAACGAGTGATGAATCCCGAGAAAATATCTATTGCTATTACTCATTCAGATGTTCATAGTTCAATTTTATAACTCTGGGAAGTAGAAAAGGTAAAAAAACTAAATAATCGAATATTAGAGAAAAACTTCAGTATTGCAAGATATACAGGTATATTTTAAACAAACGAATCTCTTCATTTAATATTAGCTGAAAGCCTATTTAAGTTTTTCAATTATATCTGATTCATGTTAATTTATATAATAGCCCTTGTTGCTGAGTTTCAATCTTAAGGAGCTAATTACGAATAAACTTTTCAACATTAATAATATTAGCAGGAAGGATAGGATACGACTAGTAGTAACTTTAAGCAGTATTTTCTAACGGTTTCATAATCACGATTTAACAGAATTTTAATAATTTCATAATAGAATTTTAAAAATAAATGAAAGGATAGTGGGCAATTTCAGTTTAAGTACGGCACCAGAATCCAAGGACATGGCGAACCTCATGGAGGAGGCTATCTATTTGATAAAGTTCTTTTTTAAGGAAAGGTTCCACAGAACGTAGACCTGTTTGAGCATGAACGATTCCATTAATAATTAGATCAATTTTAATATCACTTGGTGAAGTTGACCATCCGACCATGACCACCGCGAGCTTGACAGCTTTCGGCTCGAGTTGCAAAATCGCAATGAGTATCTAGGAAGTACGACAGACATACGTCTATCTTACTTTGTCAATTACTCAAGTAACTAACTACTTTACAAACTGAAGAGTACAATTTACCACTGTACCTGGTATATGTGGTCTATGTGAAAACCAAATTTGGACGTTGCTGCAATCTCTTCAGCGATGCCAGGTGGTCTTTCGGTATATTAAAGTAGTGATATGTTTATACGAAGGCTTTAGCCTTCGTAGACTATGCCAAAGCATTCGATACAATATCACATGATGCAATATGGAAGGCACTAAATAAATGTCATGTCCACGAAAAGTATTACAACATCCGAAAAAATATTTACGACAATAGCACCAGCTGTGTGAAACTAGAGAAACGAGGACAGGAAATACCGATTCTACGCGAAGTAAGACAAGGAGATCCTCTGTCCCCCAAGATTTTCATCGCAGTGTTGCAAAGCGTCTTTGAGGAACTGCAATGGGAAAACGAAGGTATTAAAATCGGCAACAGACATCTAAGCCACCTCAGATTCGCAGATGATATAGTCCTCTTCGCTGAAAGCAGCAGAAACCTGGAAAAAATGATAAATCAATTAAACGAACAAAGTGCAAAAGTAGGTCTTTTAATGAATAAAGACAAAACAAAACTAATGACAAACAGTTACTCCAATAAAATTAAACTTGAAGGAGAGACACTAGAATACGTAAACAAATACATATATCAGGGAAAAGAAATATCTTTTCAAGACGGGAACGAAGAAAAAGACGTAGAACGCCGAATAAATATGAGCTGGAAAAGAATACTGGTCACTGAAAGAAATTACGAAAGGTGACTATCCGCTCCACCTAAAAAAAATTGTGATGGATACATGCGTTCTGCCGACCCTCACGTATGGATGCCAGACTAGGACCTACAACACTAAAACTAAAACAAAATTAGTGAGTTGTCAGAAAGCGATTGAGAGAAGCCTTTTAAAAATAAAGAAAATACAAAAAATAAAAACTACATCTATACGAAAGAAGATAAAACTAATCGACGTCCTGCACTACTGCCTTTGCTTAAAGTGGCGATGGGCTGGCCATATTGCACGTTATACAGACAAGCGATGGATACAGAGAAGCATACAGACAGCAGAAGTAACGAAATGGAAAGGACCTAACGAAAAAAGGCGGAAAGGACGACCTATGAAGCGATGGAGCGACGACATCGTAGCTACAGCCGGCAAGGAATGGATGAAACTAGCGAAAGACAGAGAAAAGTGGAGTAAACTGGAGGAGGCCTATACCCAAACCGGGGTTCCTATCCTATAATAAGTGATGTAAATAAGTGATGTAAATAATAGAAAACAATAGTTAAGTGAATAATCATGTGCGAAATTGGTATATACTTATATTTAATGTTTAGGTGATGGGAAATAAAAAGGCTTTATTATTATTATGGGGTATTTGTTATATTTTCTCGTTTGGTTGGGTTTTTATATACATAAAAATAAAAATACATAAAATTAAATAAATAAAGTACTATAAAATATATACGTTATAAACCCTACATAAAAATAATAAATAAGTATTAAGACCCAACCAGACGGAAGCCCTCGACAGGGGAGACCAGACGGCCGAGGGTTAGGGCGACAGGGAGAGAAACCGGCGGACAATGCGGGCTGTATCGAGGAGCACCGCCTTCTGCATTTGAGCTCGGAGCGGTCCGTCACGGAGTCCCAGTCGCCTCAGATGTTCAGCGAGGCTGACTGGGATTAACCCATTCGCAGAAACAACTATAGGAATAATTTCAGCGGGCCCCCCTCCCCACATGTCGGTCACCTCGTGAGCCAGGTCCAGATATTTCGTCTTTTTGTCTGTTTCGGCTTTCACGAGGTTCTCGTCATACGGGATGGTAATGTCCACCAAAAATATCCTTGACTGTGCCCGGTCCATCAATCCGGTCCGGATGATGGGCCGGTCCCAATAGAGCCTGGCGCGGTCATTTTCGAGCACGACCTCCGGAGAGTACTTATAGTAAGGCAGTTTCCGTCCGACGAGACCGTATTTAAGGGCGAGCTCCTGATGTAAAATCCTGGCTACTAAGTTGTGTCTATGCAGATACTCAGAGTTAGAAAGCATGGAACAACCGGAGATGACATGCCGAAGCGACTCCCCAGGATGGCGACAAGCTCGACAGATGTCGACGGTGCCATCCCTTAGGATGTATCTCCGATAGTTGTTCGTCTTAATAACCTGATCCTGTATCGCACAGACAAAACCCTCGGTTTCTCCAAAGAGGTCACCGAAACGTAGCCAGTTGAGGGAGGCGACAGTATCTACGAACGGCTCATGTAGAACCTTGTAGAACCTCCCATGGAGCTCTTTCTCCTTCCATACGGTCTCCCGGTCGGAAACGCTCTGTACTCCCGGGTCCTGCCATTGCTCGTTGGCCAAAGATAGAGCGGTAAGTCCTTTATCACTTATAACGACGTCTGCGTAGAACGAATCATCCGATTTCGCCAGAAAGTAATTACGGAGGCTGCACACCTCGCGATAGTGCATGGTGAGAGCGCTTAAAAAGCCCCTCCCGCCATGCTTCCGCGGTAAGTACAGCCTCATTACTGACGACCTTGGATGATGCATCCTGTGAGACATCATAGTGGTACGGACTTTTCGGTCCAGGGCGTTAAGGTCAGTTTGAGTCCACCTGAGTATGCCGAAGGTATAAATCAGGACTGGCATGACCCAGCCGTTAAATGCGCGCGCCTTATTCACGCCCGACAAATAGCTGTTAAGCACTTTTTTATTATTTATTATTATTATTATTATTTTATGGCAGGTTTTAATCCCACAGGTATAACCTGGTAATATTATTATTATTATTATGTTTATACGACGTGGCTACAATGTGTATACGAGGACAGAATCAACGTACTGCAACCAGTTGAGACAGGGTGACGTAATATTCCCGATGATACACTGTAGTAAGAAAATGTATATATTATGCTACATTTGTAATATGGACACGCTCTTATCGAAATGCGGTCAAGTGAACTATCATCAATATTAGTACCGACATACGAAAATAGGCACGCGTGAAAAGTCCAGATAATTCTTCAGGACATTTCACCCCAATCCAATTACGACAACAGACGTGGTCAAATAGAGGTTGTAAAAGGTACTAATATAATTCTGTATATAATGTGTTTGATACAATGTTTGGAAGTCATTTCTTTTTCCATTCGTGAATGTTACGTGTGTACGTAAGTCACGATAGCCTCAGGGTACGGTGATCGGAATTCAAGTCGAGGGACCCGAGTTCAATTCCCAGGTGGCAGGCTTGCACTAATGGTATTTTCAAAACACTGATGTACGAATAATACCATGGTATTCCAAAAAGATATACAGTTACATAAAGACGATGACAGGTTCACCACCTGTCACGATGTCCCAAAAATATCTTCAGTGGAAGATGGGTGGCAAAGACTTACTAGTCTACCCCTGTATTGGGAAAGGGGTGATGATATTTATTTATAACAATACCTAGTATTATAAATTATTGATTCTAGTATTATATTTGTATGTAACTTATTTACTATTAAAAATTGTAATTAAATATGCATAGAATAGTTTCTTTCATGTAAAAATATCCTTCAATCGGTTGAAGAAAACTTTTTGAAACTACATTGCAACTGTAGTTTACCGAATCCTTATGGTTTAAGAAAAAGGATAACGACGTAAGAATATACCTCCCCGTTTTTTTCCCGTGGATGTATAAAAGCCTTTAAAATATCATTGGCTACCGAAAGATGGTAATATAACGTTGAAAAAAAAAAAACTAAACAAAAAAGTCTTAAAAAAAAGTCTTTTACACAGGTCAAAACAGCCATAATGTATGTCGTAAACATTATTTAAGTAACTTTTAATTAATTGCTCTTTGATTCTCGTTAAACTTTTATGGTGAAATAATATATTTCACAAATTTTATTCCTGTAAGTTATGACAAAAAATATTTTTAAGAAATTAATATAAGAATAAGGTTTCGGGGTACGTGACTGCGCTATCGTAAATTATTCTACGGCCTATTTTTCTCCCTGATCGAAAATCTGAAACTCAATACGTTTCTGCAAAAGATAAATTATTTTGGAGAATTATTCTTCTAAATAATATTATCTTATTATTAGTGTTACACCGAAAATTAAATCAAATAAAAAAGCTTTGAGACTCTTTTCGGAGTATAGGATTATTATTACCACTATTATACAATCTAATTATCGCGGTACATTACTAAACAGAGAAATATTAACCAAAGCTATAAGAATCCGTATAAGGTGTAAAGATTTGTCAACCACATCGATGTATTGTTGCTCGGGATAGGAGCAAAGCCCTTATATGGAAGACTACTTACGACGATACATTAGCAGCCTCTCTCATCAAGAGTCGATAAGTTGGAGAAGAGCTGAGGCGGCATCTGGAGCAAATGAATAAAGTAAGTAACGCACTTATGAGTGTTTACAGAAAGCAAATATTTTTTTCCGTTACCGTAGGGACAATCGTTCGGTGGGATCCACGCATAATAGTTTCTAAAGAACATGTCTTTTAGCCGCTGGTGACAGGTGGGCTGGTTCTTTTCTCGCTCATTAGTTAAAGCAAAATGAATTCACGTGAAAACGCAGCCGGTATTCTTAGAGCTATGCCACAAAGATGTAAGATTATTGAAGGTTTTAGTACATAAGAGTTATAAATATATACAGATTACGGTTCACTAACTAAAATATTGAAATAGATATGTTTTTATGCTTGTTATTCCATGACTACTCTTTATCGTAGCTCCATACACCGCTATGAGACGTTGCTGCTAACATCAATTTACTTATTTTAATCAGGTAATCTAAGAAATGGGTACATATGGGCGCCATTCCCGCAGATATTCCGAAAGTCCGAAGTTCAGAAATCGGGATTAAACCAATCAAGACAATTTCAGTCGGAGTTATATTGTAAACTTGGTAGATACTTGTCTATTTGTCTGTTTCGGCTTTCAAGAGGTTTTCGGTAAATGGACTTGTGATGTCCACTCGATACTTGTAATGATAACTCGTCTATTCCCGGTCCATAAACACGACATCAGCAAAGTTTGCCAGAATCATCCTATCCGTAATTTTTGGCCGGTCGCAACTAAGCCAGAACATCTGGACAGTAAGTCATATATCGGTAATTTTCCGACTTCCGACACGAGCCCATATTTGATATGGAGTTCCTGATCTAAGATCGAACACTTTTTATATTGTCCTGTACCTGGATATATTTTGTACCAAATTTCGTGACGAATAAAAGTAGTCTATGTATCTCATCATCAACTTTCGCATCTACTCATTGAAATGAAATCGGTGTCAGGCCTTTTCAGATTAAATTGTCTCTCAATAAATTTCTGAAATAGATAAATATCACTTGAAATCTAATTCCAGCTATTTTCATCTCTAACTAAAATCGATTCATGCCTACATGTTACAAGGTCATATTTTTTCAAACGATACTCTACCCAACTTAAATTCGTGTGTCTTAGTCATTGTATTCAACTACGAGTATTTAAATAGGTAATAATGAAGTTGTGTTTTTGCATGCATACCCATGCCAACGTGGGTAAGGGCGTACCCCCTGGGCTACTCACACCAGCTCATCTCCGTTGATATAGAATGCAACGCGCAAAGCGGTGATTGGTACCGCCAACACACGTACAGTCCGACAAGGCGGAGGATGGAGGACCAAGTGTAGAGTTGTCACGGGAATGTTAGAGGAGGCATGAAAGATAAGACGAATTAATTGACAGAATACGTGTGTTTGTCGGAGACCAAACGAGAAGGCAGTGGCACCAAGGAGATCCCAATTGGGGCATAAGAGATATCGTCTGGAGTGCTGAAGAACGAGTGCGCTTGCCAGGAGATGGGGGTGATGTCGTCTCAGTCGGCTGATGCTATGACAGTATGTGCGATTGTGAACTCAAGATATCTCGGGGTTCGTTTCTTTAGAAGAATATTTTATAAGACTTATGACAATATTACAATATTTATTATTATATTTAGTTTAACACGACACGATAGCCGAGTTGTTGGGTGGTGGTCGGAATTTCGAGTCGAGAGACCCGAGTTCGATCCCCAGATGGCAGTACCAATGAGTTTTTCAAAAAACTTATGTACGAATTTCATCGTTGGCTTGGACATAAAGGCGGCGACGGGCTCACCACCTGTCACGTTGTCCCGAAAAATATCTTCGGTGGAAGGTGGGTCAAAGGGACTTAATTGTCTAGACTTGACCTCTGTCTACCCCTGAATTGGGAATTGCGTGAAGATATATATATATATATATATATATATATATATATATATATATATATATATATATATATATATATATATATATATATATATATATATATATATATATATATATATATATATATATATATATATATATATATATATATATATATATATATATATATATATATATATATATATATATATATATATATATATATATATATATATATATATATATATATATATATATATATATATATATATATATATATATATATATAGTTTAACACAATAGAACTGCCCTCTGCATATAAAGAATATAAAATATAAGTATATATTTTTTTTTATATTTATTTGTGTATTTTTATTTTAAATATTCAAGGGTGCCACTGAAAATCAGGGTTGGGGTGGTCTACTTCTGATACATTCCAACATATCCTGAGTGGCTTTCCCTTTTGGAGCATAGCAGCATTGACGGCTGGATACACCTTTTGCATTACTCCTTATTCTGTAGTTCTTTATCATCATTTTTCTAATATTATTGATTGCTTTTTTGTTGCTTGTTTTTTTAATTTAATTGTACCATACCTATAAACAAGGAGTGAATGTCCTGTTTCATAATTTCCTTATACAATTTTTTGTATCTTTTTTTGTTTTCATGTCTTCTTAAATGATAATATATTTTATGTAATCCGCTTGAGTGTGTTGCATGTGCCAAATAAAATATCTATTTCTTTCTTTCTTCATAATGGGACTGAGGAAGCTATTTCTTTTGGCTGTCCCGTGTTTTGTCGACCGAAGATTAGCAGGAGGAGTTTTGTTTTATACATTGGTAGAGCCACGCATCGACTTTTGTTGTTGCATGCATGGGCCGGCTCGACCGGGGAAGTACCACGACCCTCACAGAATACCGGCGTAAAGTAGAAGTCTAACAAACTTCTGCGTTTCGTCTGGTGAGTGCAGGTAACCGGAGGCCCACAAACCCCCCTCCCCCAATTCTGCGGGTGGGGCACTCTAAGGCCAGCAACGCATCTGCTATGCCTCTGGTATGCCTCTGCTAGGTGGCAGTCTCGTACCAATGGGTTTTTCAAAAACTTATGTACGAATTCCATCGTTGGCTTGGACATAAAGGCGGCGACGGGCTCACCACCTGTCACGTTGTCCCGAAAATATCTTCGGTGGAAGGTGGGTCGAAGGGACTTAATTGTCTAGACTAGACCTGTATCTAACCCTGTATTGGGAATTGCATGAAGATATTTATTAAATTTATTATTATTATTATTTATGATTTGAACAGATGGATTGGTACCGCTGGTCGAGTCGGTTGGGTAAGAATGGGTGCTTGAAATGTTGGATGATAAAAGGGTTAACGATGCTAGCAAGCTTATACTAGCTGTATGCGAGAAAAGTCGTCTTGTGGGAAACACTATGTTTAAAAGCAAGAAAATGCATATATATAGAGAAATTAAGAATGAGAGCAGTATGATCGATTTATTCCTAATAGATGACCGACTGCACAAACAGGTAATGAATACGCGAATATTCCGGGGTGCTGACCTGGGAACGGATCACTATCAATCGATTACTAGATAAAAGGGTCTATTCATATATTGGCGCTTCCGTACGGCTTTATCAGAAACACAGTCAGTCTGCAGCATCCGAAGCTGGAAGCTTCTGCATGCAGATAATAGGGATGACTATCACGCAAGCATAGCCTAAATGCTTGACATTAATGGCAGAAAAGAATGTGTGAAAGAAACACGGTAGAGCTTTGGGGATAACGGTGAAAAGGGAAAGTTGTAAAAAAAGTGATGCATCTTGGAATGATGAAGTGAAAGAAGTAGTAAGAAAGAAGAGGAAAGCACGGTTAGACTACTTAGCACTGGTAACGATAAGGATATGAGAGAGAAGATGTAAGAAAGATCACACGAAATAATTGATTGAGAAAGTGCGCGACAGTTAAAGGTAAACATAGAATGGAATCAAACGAGAGTTTATCGCACAATTTTAGGGAAAACTCCACGCTTTTCTGTAAAGAGGTTGGAAGGATCCAACGTGGTGCGACAGCCTTAGAAGTAAACAACTTTAAAACTATTAATAATGTTGGTAAGGACTATTTACTAATTAGGGTGAAAATATATTTTCATCTACTTGTAAAATTTCCTAACAATACGACAGGTGTTTAATATGACTGCTTTCTGCATACTTATGTATGTGTTTTCCTGAATATTCAAAATTTTAAACTGTGGTGAAGGTGTTTTGGGATGATTCCTGTGGTTGATAATACTATTGGTACTACGTAGACTTTATTTTGTTTCCATATTCTTGTTACCTCTTCTTTAACTCGGCATATTTGTGTATTTTTTCTGTTATTGTTTTGATATGTTATGCGTGTTAGGTACTGCAATGTCGATTAAGTAAGTTGTATTGTTAGTTTTATCTTGCAAAATAATATCTGGTCTATTGTGGCTTGTATTGTTTTATCTGTAAGAATAGCACAGTCGTAATAAAGTTTGTATGTAGAATTCTCTAATACGTTGTTAGGGGTATATTTATAGTATGGTGTATTGATGTCGTTTAAAAGTTTATGTTGGGTGGCTAGTTTTAAGTGTATAATATTGGCAACTTGGTTGTGTCTGTGGGTGTAATCAGTTTGTGTAAGGTGGGGACATGCTCCAGTTATGTGTTGAATTGTTTCTGACTGTGTATGGCATTTTCGGCATTTATCGTCTGCTAATGTTGGATCTTTAACAATATATTTACGGTAATTTCTTGTATTGATGACTTGATCTTGAATAGCCAAGATGAAGCCTTCTGTTTCAGGAAATAATGTACCTATTTTAAGCCATCTATTAGATGCTTCTTTGTCTATTAGTGTTTGTTCTAAGTCATGTGGGTGTCGTCCATGAAGTGTTTTTGTTTCCACTTTTCTATCGTGTCATGTTTGAGGGTGTTCATATTTGTGTTTTCGGTTAATTTAGATTGATGTGTTTTCGGTTAATTTAGATTGGATTTATTATTATTATTATTATGTTTATACGACGTGGCTACAATGTGTATACGAGGACAGAACCAACGTACTGCAACCAGTTGAGACAGGGTGACGTAATATTCCCGATAATACACTGTAGTAAGAAATGTATATATTATGCTACATTTGTAATATGGACACGCTCTTATCGAAATGCGGTCAAGTGAACTATCATCAATATTAGTACCGACATACGAAAATAGGCACGCGTGAAAAGTCCAGATAATTCTTCAGGACATTTCACCCCAATCCAATTATGACAACAGACGTGGTCAAATAGAGGTTGTAAAAGGTACTAATATAATTCTGTATATAATGTGTTTGATACAATGTTTGAAGTCATTTCTTTTCCATTCGTGAATGTTACGTGTGTACGTAAGTCACGATAGCCTCAGGGTACGGTGATCGGAATTAAAGTCGAGGGACCTGAGTTCAATTCCCAGGTGGCAGGCTCGCACTAATGGTATTTTCAAAACACTGATGTACGAATAATACCATGGTATTATTAGCCAAAAAGATATACAGTTACATAAAGACGGTGACAGGTTCACCACCTGTCACGATGTCCTAAAAATATCTTCAGTGGAAGATGGGTGGAAAAGACTTACTAGTCTACCCCTGTATTGGGAAAGGGGTGATGATATTTATTTATAAAAATGTCTAGAACAGGTGAATAGAAAATTGTATACATGGGGAGCACTTTTAATCGGGATAGCCGTGTATGTTCCGGGAACAAAGTCAACGGTGCCCTGACTACGATAGTCAAAAGGCAATGCATAGGGAAAAGTAATGCCTTGCGATACATATCGCAGTGCTGGTACTGACTTTATAATATAGTAGTGAAACCTGGGGTTCCCATTAGAACAGTTAGGGCAAGTTGAATGCAGTCGAGATACGATCTCTTCGTTAAATGTGTGCCCGTTACTTTGCACATTAGATACAAATGTTTCGCAATATAGCAGTTATGAAAAATTCTCTTATCACTAAAATTGATAAGGGCGTGCTTCGATGGTTTAGACAGGTTGAGCGAATGAGTGAAGACCGAATATTGAAGAAAATATATAGCGCGAAAGTTAGCATTAAAAGGTGTTGACTTACTTGACTTACTTCTTCTTCTTCGACTTCGGAAAAAAAGTGATTTAACAAATCGAATGTATCAGTTTTTGGTAAAATGTTAAAAAAACAAGAACATTTTTAAATGTTTACAGATTCACTAAAAGATCTTTATTACTAAGAGCATGTAACAATGTTTAGCAGTACCTACGTGACTCCGAAAGCTTCAGTGCTCAGTTACTTACAGTGAATTATGTTATTATGTGGAAAATAGAAAAGTTTGATTTCACATTTTTGGATAATTATTATTAAAATAAACATTGATTATCGGATCGATTTAGGCCATGCAGAAACGGCTTAAGAAAGTGCGACCGGTCTTTTTTCTTCGGATGCCATACGGGAAAAGCCACAGGAAAAACCTTTAATACCGTGGTGATTACCAAATGATGACGAAAGAACATCTTAAATAAAACGATTTTTGGAAAATCGTTTCATTTAAGTCCGAAAAAATCCGAAAATCAATTTATTTAAGATGTGTAGCATTCGCGTAAATACGCGCGATGACGGAAGAACCCAAAATTAAGCAGACCTTTAATGAGCAGCGGCGTCTAGTAAGCAGCAGATAAGAGGTGCCTGGTACTGCAATCCACCTTATTCTGTAAAATAGGAAGATTAAATTTTTCTTGTAAAATCAAATAAACCTGTTGGTAAGTTAACTAAAACCCATGGACACCTGAAAAAAAATAATTATCCAGACACATCATCACTAAGACATAAGTCCCCAATGCCCATAATTACAACGGTTCTCTTTCCCTTTAAAACGGAAACACAATAAAGGTTAAACTGTTACTAGGCAGCAGAAATGGGTGAAAGTGGCAACTCTCCTTCGTCGTTTGCCATGTGGACACTGCAGTCCGTCACTGCTCTGATGTATTATAGTCTGGTATATAATTATTCCGCTATTATTCGGTATTCATTGCTAGCTTAAAGGTCTGAGACGCTCACCAGATGGTCAAAAGTTCATCCATGTGAAGAATGTAAAGAAAAATCTGTATTATGTAAAGTAAAACATCTATTTTCTTATATTGTTGTTAAAAAGATATTGTTAAATCACAGAGTAACCACAGAGGTTATCATATCCGCTAATTATCCATCTGGTTTTATACCACTATTTTCAAATTATTTTTCTTTCCGCTCTAATTCGAATCTAACAATGAAATTTAAATTATTAAGTGTAATAAGTTTGGAAAATGCATTAAACTCAATAAGACGACACAAAACTGGTTCAAGCGTATAAGTCCTGTAATTTTAATTTAAAAGATGCAGCTTTGTCTGGTTACTGTAAAGGCTTTGTCCGTAACTCGTAACCTAAGTTAGAGTTACGGATGGATTACGAAATAATTTTGATTCATTCAGGAACCATTTTTGAAGATATTGATTTCTGATGATGTAAACTAGATTAAAAACGTATTAGCCCCATTGTCAAAAGGCAGACAAGCTTTACTCTAACTAACTCAGAATAACTATATGATACATGTATGGTGAATCTGGAAATACATCTCTCATTTTTAAAAGCTTTTACCGCCAGACAAAATTCGAAAGTCTTATGACCATCAATAGATTGGGTCAAGTCCCAAGCAAGTAATTCATAAAACCAGACTGGAATTGATCACGGACAGAAATGAAGTGGTACTTCATCAACGCTAGACTTAAAAAACTTATCTTTTGCCACTTAGCAATAATTGGGAGACCTTGGTTGCTTGGTATCTGCCATCTTACACCCTTTAGAAAGAAAAAATAAATATTTTCACGCAATTCCCAATGCAGGGCTAGACAGTGGTCTAGTTTAGACAATTAAGTCCCTTCGACCAACCTTCCATCGAAGACATTTTCGGGACAACATAACAGGTGGTGAGCCCGTCGCCGTGTTTATGTCCAAGCCAACGACATAGTTCGAACATAAGTTTTTGCAAAACCCTGCAAAAACTTATGTTCTTATGTACTTATGAAAAAAAATGGCAAAGGCCTGCCACCTGGGGATCGAAGTCGGGTCTTTTCACTCGAAATTCCGACCACCCAACCAGTCGGCTATCGTGACTTTCTTACATCTTACACCGTTTGATTTCCGATTAAAATAACTACCGGCTGTTTTTTGATCAAAAGCCCCTAAATTCCACAGTACTGTGATTATGTCTTTACATACAAAACGGCTTCACCCGTCCGCGCACTCATGGGTATAGATTAGGGTTTTTCCCTACGTATAAAAAAAGCCTGACATCACCTAACCCAATTCAAATGGGGACCGGCCAATTTAAACCCAACCAAAAATAAAAATTCGGACCCGAAGTTCGATCCTAAATTGGCCGTACCAATGGGTTTTTCTAAAAAAACCTATGTACAAATTATATCGTTGGGTTGGACATAAAAGACGGCGACGGGTCACCACCTGTCACGTTGTCCCGAAAATATCTTCGGTGGAAGGTGGGTCGAAGGGACTTAAACTAGACCTCTGTCCCACCCCTGTATTGGGAATTGCGTGAAGATGATGAATGATGAAGAAATGCGTGAGATATCAATCAGAATATTTTATAATCACAACAGACTGTCAATAGTTGCTATCAACAGCTGAGCATAGGCCTCCTCCAACAATTGCCACAGATATCGGTCCCGTTCCTTCAGCATCCATTGATTATTCGCAATATTGTGCAAGTTATCGCCCCATCTTATACAGGGACATCTTCCGGCGTGACAACTTTTAAAAAATGCGGTTGTTCTGCGACTAAAAAGGCCGACCTATTTACACGCCATTATAAAGCCAGATGATGAATTTGAAGAGCATTAAATCTTTTAATTCCTATTAACCAACGAATTTCATCATCATCATAATAGCCCGTCAAAAGTAAAAGGCATTTTTCACACAAAAGGAATTTTTGTCATTGGCTGCGGCCAAAAATTGTCACATAGGACGGTCCTGTGCCGCTTGTGTCCATAGACTCCCTACAGACGACAAGACTAAAACAAAACAGCGATAGTGAACCCGTCCGGCAAGCGTTGCAAATTGCAAAATCCACCAAATTGTTGTGTTTCTGAAAAGAAAATATAGTTTTGTCTTTCTCTATGGCCTTGCCATAGTATATTTTACTTTGGTAGCTTACTCCGAGTAACTTAGATAACATTCAATGAGTAAACAAATGTATTGTTTTCATTAAGTAACCGCATTATTAATTATTCCTCGCGTTTCGTGTTTGAGTTAAGCTAAACAAATATTTGCGTATTAAAATTATCATCTATTTAACATAATTATAAAAATACATAATAATAGTAATTTACAGTTTCGCGCGTATCTAAAAAACAGTAAGATATAGAATTTATTTTATTATAAACATTATATTTATCAAACTTTCTATATTATATTATTATTACATAAATATTTCTTTACGTACATTGATACAAAAGGGCCTGTTAATGTTCGCTGCAGGACATAGGCCTTTCCTATACGGAGGATTTGCTATAATCGCCACGCTTGGCTTGCTGACCATCTTCGATATGATTATTTTGGTTTATTATTTTTAGAGATTGTTATCCCGCTATCTATCTGTTGCCATAATGATATTCAAGGCTGTTTCCCTTATTCGCATCTTAGACATCCACGGGAAGAAAGGGAGTGGCATTATTCTTACGGCGTTACCACACGGCTAAATATTTCTTTGGTGTACCCGAATAAAATTTAGAACATTATTTTCTATTCTCATTGTAATCATTTTTGTTTTCAACTACTAAACTAGTTTGGGTAAGAATTAAATCCACTTTTATGTTTTAATTAATGATAAATTAATCCCTCAGCCCTATTTCTTGTTACAATTTACATAAATATAATTAAATATGTTCAATTGCAAAGGTCTTTTATAACCATGCCAAATCCTCCAATAAACTACCTAAAATCAAAAATCTGTATATGTATATAGGTTTTTACCTTTTACAAATAAAATACCTGCTAATAGGTTTCATTGATTAAAATATGAAGTAAATACTTCCCCACGTCCAACAGCTGAAATGCAAACATAAACTTCATAGTATGTGTGGTAACAAGGGTACGAGATCGTAATTTTCTTACTTACATTGCAGATATTAACTACCACTAAACAAAAAGCCATTACAGGGACCCTACAATAAACGCGTTTATTACACGTAAAACGACTTTACAGACTTATTACAATTACTATCAGTGAACCTTTTTGTATAGTCTGTGTACAGCAATGTACAGTCAACCTCGAAGATAAGGATTGGAAAATGTTTAATGTCTTTTCTACGTCCTTGCTTTCATATCGATTACAGCTTTGCACCACTACTACACTCAAAGAACACGGGAAAATAATCAACTTATTCCTGTCTACTAGGCAAAAAAACTACAAACTTTGAGAAAAAAATATTGATATTAGTAATTATTAATATTTATATACTGTCATTATATTTTATTATTATAATTAATAATATTGATATTAATAGTTATTGAAATAACGAATATTAATAATTACTAATTAATAATTGTTTGTTAACTGTTGAGGAGTTATTTCTACTGTCTTCCGTCTCTTTTAATTAATTTGTCTTTGGTTGATTTTAAGCATTGTTTTAAAGTCTTGCTCGACCATCAAGAAATGACGTATATAAAAAAGCGTAACAACGTCAACACTACCTCCACAGTCCACCATCGTGGATCCGTAGTCGGCACAAAAATGGCCAGCAAAAAAGTGGGCTTGCCACATCGGGCTAGCAATTTTCCGCAAAGTTAACCCTGCTATGAAAGTTCCTCTTGGTTTACTGTGTGTGTCCAAACCACGATTACTAAGCACCACCGCAATAAGGCGAAAACCCGTTCGGGAGGTAAATGTAAGTGTTCAGCCACAGCAAAAGGCTGTAAAATATATTCATAGTACACAAAAATAGACCGCGAAGATATTAACTTACATACATACATACATCTTCACGCAATTCCCAATACAGGGGTAGACAGAGGTCAAGTCTAGACAATTAAGTCACTTTGACCCACCTTCCACCGAAGATATTTTCAGGACAACGTGACAGGTGGTGAGCCCGTCGCTGTCTTTATGTCCAAGCCTACGATGAAATTCGTACACAAGTTTTTCAAAAACTCGTTGGTACTGGCACTTGGGGATCGAACTCGGGTCTCTCGACTCGAAATTCCGACCACCCAACAACTCGGCTATCGTGGTTTTTACGTGGCTTTTTACATACATACATACATACATAACGGCCTATTAAAGTCCACTGCAGGACTTAGGCCGCTCCCATAGGGAAGATTTGTCATAATCGCGGACGCTTGGCAAGCGGACTGGCGATCGCAGTACCGGACCACGCGCACCTCAGACGCTGCTGCCCATCTTCGGTCTGATAATTTTTGTCTGATATTTTTAGAGATGGTTATCCCGCCATCTATCGGTTGCCATAACGATATTCAAGGTTTATTTATTAACTTATTAACTTATGCGTTATCTTTTTTTACTATACCATGATAGTAATAGTACGCCAAAATGTAGTAAACAATGCAAATATTGTATCTAGAACTTATTTAAGAGATTTAAATTCGATACATAATATTACTCAGTCAAACCCGTGTAAAAATCTAATGACAAAACCAATAACTTGTTCATTGCCTCTTTAAGGAGACTTTTAGTATGTCCTCGGTACTTAAGAAGGTAACGTCGGTGAAACAAACTTACCAGCGCAGCGAGGCAAATTCTATTTGACCCTGTCACTATCAAGTTTATGCCAAATAGTGTGACATTTATTGGCAACTTATTTCATCATTAAGTAAAATAAATTTAAATACATTTCAGTATTTCAACTGGAAAAGATAAAATACTAATGACATTTTAGTACATTCAGTTGGACATACAGGTTATATTAGTTTATTCAAATTCGGATTTATTTAGGTAGACACCCACTACCAAGGCATAGTCCTAGGCTGTCTTAGTTAGTAGTAGTACATTTTAAAGTAAAATTTGAGGGATGAAATTCTGCTAGGAGCAAACATTTGTTTGATAATATAGTTGGCCGTTTGTACTGGATAATAACATGGCAATATGCTCACCATATCACGTTGTTCCAAATAAGCTTCGGTAAAAATTCGGACTAAAGGACAGCAAACTACAGTTAAGTAACAGGGAAACGGTGGAGATTCATGATTATTTAGGCAAGCTATGGCAAGACTAATGAAATATGCGGTGGCCGTTTCTTTTTACAAATATTCCATCAAAGACACTCCATAAGGATCTAAAAAAACTCGTTCATGCGTTACGAAGGCCAATCATACAGGTTGCATTAAAGCATACTACTAATCAAATTAATTATTGACGTCCTTCGTGAACGTGTGGCGATCGATTGGGGGGATGGGTGTCGTGGGTTCGATTCCCGGACAATCCGGTGAAAAGTGAATAGAAAGACGTCTCACCACTCCGGTATTAGAAAAAGATAAAATAAATTTAATCCACAGCCTCCGTAACCGAGTTTGATTTCCAGGAGGCAAGCCCAGAGCAAAACCAATGATTCTTTAGACTCTTATGTAATACTCTTACCGTTGGTTTTGAACGCTAAAAGCTTTAAAGTTGGTTTAGAAGCACTAAATTGTCAAGACCTTCGACATCTCCAATATTGGGATATGCCAATGCTTTTTATGTGTTGACAAAAATAGATAGGCAGTGAGTGGTACCATTATTTACAAATAAGTAGGTAAAATAGCATTCTTGCCTCAAATATATGACACAATATGTAAATATTAAAAACTTCCTTGGAGATTACGCTTAATGTTTTGTGTTCCTCAAACTATATTGTCATTGGAAGATCCTACCTGAGATAGCCAAAAAAAGTGCCCTCACGTTAAACTAGTCTGTGATATTTGTTGTAACCTTTAACGATACTTTTAATGACACCTGCAAACGTTTGAAATGCTAAGGCCGTCCGTTCGAGAACATGCGATATGGTAATACTAAACTTGTCTCTTCTGGCGTAATTCAAGGTTCGATTCTCGGCCATTACAATACTTACTTTTTATTAATGATATCAATAACTGTTTTCTACATTGTAATATCTTCTCTCATTGTAATGTTCTTAACTCAATCTCTCAATTCTTCTCATTGTAATGTTTGCCGATGTCCTCAAAATTTTCAAAATTGTTCAAAAGCCTCATGATTGCGCACTTATTTAAGAAGACCTCGACCGCTTTACTTCATTTTGTAAAAATAATAAAATCAAACGCGTATACGCGTAAGAAAATAACATTTTCACGAAAAATTCATAAAATAACTACAACATATCGTCTCGATGGTCATGAACTTCAGTCAACATCCACAATACAAGACCTAGGAGTGATATTTGATGAAAAAGTGATATTTAATCTACATACCGATAATATATATTAAAGCCCATCAAATGCTTGGTTTCATACTTCGTATAAGTAAAAACTTCCGAAAATTAAAAAAAATTTTATTATTATATAAATCATTAGTTCGATCACATTTTGAATACGCTTCTATAGTTTGGAACCCGAAATATATAGATTATAATAACCAAATCCAAAAAATTCAGAAAAAAATTCTTTAAAGTGATTTATTATCGATTAAAACTTACGCCTTTATCCTACCACAATTACATGAACATAAGCAGTTATCTCTAACATCGAGGCGAAGCCTTGCTGATGAACTTTTTTTATTCAATATCTGTAATAGTATGTACAACTCTTCAGATCTGGTTTACGAAATTTGTTTTTTAGTGCCCCGCAACACAATGTCCCGACGTCCTTCTAAACTCTTTTATATACCTACCTCGCGAACTAATTCCGGTCTCAGAGCACCAATACGTAGAATTTGCCATAACCATAACGATAAGTTTCTGTCAGTGGATATGTTTAATAACACCAAAATTAAGTTTAAACGAGAAATTATTAATGTTCTAATCGAGAATCAGAGCGCTGTTAATTTTAAATTTATTTTCTAAAAACTATTCCTTTTATAAAAAAGTCACGATAGCCGAGTTGTTGGGTGGTCTGAATTTCGAGTCGAGAGACCCGAGTTCGATCCCCAGGTGGCAGTACCAATGAGTTTTTCAAAAAACTTATGTACGAATTTCATCGTTGGCTTGGACATAAAGACGGCGACGGGCTCACCACCTGTCACGTTGTCCCGAAAATATCTTCGGTGGAAAGGGACTTAATTGTCTAGACTTGACCTCTGTCTACCCCTGTATTGTGAATCGCGTGAAGATATTTTTTTATTCCTTTTATCATATTTACATAATAATTTTTTTTTTCAATTTACACAACCAAATTGATATGAAAGTGTCACCTAAGCTTTGTATTAGTCACTTATGTTTTAAAGGCAAACACTTGTGGAGGTAAACTAACGTTATCATTATTTTGTTAAAATTATTGTTATTTAAGTTTATCGCCGTTGTTTGTCCTTTAAATAAATAAAAAAAATAAAAGAAAGTTATAAAGAAATTGTATACTGGGAGTATACAATAACATTATCATCAAGTCTTGTATTAACAGACTTGTTCATATCGTATCGGGAGGGCTTTAAACCTTAGCGTTGTAACCTTTAGTTTAACGTTAGTTTAGTTTACACTTATATCATTTACTGGCTCAGCCATTACTTTTGACTTAAGCCAAATAATATAATATTTTTGTAATGCAATTTTATTGATTTTTAAAGCATTTAATTTAATAATATTTTTGTATTCATAAAAGTCAAGATAGCCGAATGGGAGGGTGGTGGGAATTTCGAGTCAGGAGACCCGATTTCGATCCCCAGGTGGCAGGCTCGTACCAATGGGTCTTTCAAAACTTATGAACGAATTATATCGTTGGCTTGGACATAAAGACGGCGACGGGCTAACCACCTGTCACGATGTCCCGAAAATATATTCGGTGTAAGGTGGGTCAAAAGGATTTAATTGTCTAGACTAGACCTCTGTCTACCCCTGTATTGTAAACATTATTATAACGAAGGTAAATTCGAAAAGATTCGATAATAATTTGGAGAAAAGAACCCTGCAATCGCAATATTTTTATTGTGAAACTACCTAAGGAGATAGAAAAAAATAAGGATTTATTATAAAACTTTGTAAGAGGAAAAATCTCACCATACATTACTTTCGAGTTACTTTATTTATTTAGGCAGCACACGCCACGAAAGGTTACAGAAGGAAAATTTTCTCCAGGAATTGAAAACATTTTCTATGTTGTGTTAGTCCTATTATTCTTAGCTTTCATGTTGTTCCAGATGTATAACGTATCTGAAGAATAAAGAACTTATGAAATCGAACTGGCAGTTTAAAAGATTACCACTACAATGAAACAACAAAGTATTCCTTTTTGTTATATTAATTACAACAAATAGTTTTTTTGATTAATAGAATCAGCTGTTTCTATTACGTCTCAAAACAATGGATCATCAAACGAAAAGATTCGACAACGTATGACCGTAGAACTCCTCCCCTTCTTCTCTTTAGATCAGGCAACATATGCCATTTTTTTGCATGTGGAATTATACATTATATTTTTATAATTACAACTCAATAACAGATGTTGAACATAATTCATATATTTTCGTTATACTCAATTGCTGAAATTTTCGCACCAGCATATATATTTATATTAAAACAGTAAAGGGTTAAAAAAACATCAGGTTTAAAATTTAAAAGAACTAGTTGTACATATCAAATAATAATCACTCCATTTTCTCGAATGTAATTTTTATGGGTTGAATCTTTTTTTATAGGCTTAGGGTGAAAATGAGCTGAAAGTCCATCCGTAACTAAGTTTCAATAAATTATCGATGATTTTATTATTAATGCTTATTATAGATGTTTTCACTCTCTTTACTCTATTTTTAACTATTTTTAACTCGAATATAATAGTTGTTACACCGTGGACCTAAAGTTAAGTGAAGTAAAATTCTTAGACATACAAAATATGTATCTATTTTCAATCACTTTCAATCGGAATGACCTATCGCATTTGGATATACTCTTCAACTTAAATATGTACTTTATTCTCTTCTAAATAATCAATATGTAAAAATACAATGTTTCAAAAACAACATCTTATTGTATTTCGCAAGAAATTTGAGAAGTTCATTTTACTTTTCAATAATTCATAAATTTGAATTGAGCAATAGATATTCTATTACTTTGTTTTATTCACTTACGAGAAGAATAACATAAATTTTCTTTATTAAGCTCCTCACGATTCTAATTACTATACGCTCCGAACCATACATGAGCAGAATAATAAAAATGGATAAAATCTTATCTCCAAAACGACACTAAACTAAACTATACCAAAATTAGATAAATACTACAAAGTAAGGGAAGTAAGTCGCATTAAGTGATCATCATTATAACGGCCTGTTAAAGTCCTCTGCAAGAGGTAGGCCTCGGAAGATACCTATTTTCCTCAGTTGACTTATGAAGGAAGTTGGGTATTTTTTGAATGGTTATCACGCAACGTATCGTCATAACGTTGCCAAGGCAAGACATTTCCTTTAGTCGTATTTTATGACACCCATGGAAAAAAAGGGATATATAATTGTTATTCACTTGCTGAGACTGTATGCGTCGCACCGCAACTATAAGAGAATTACTTCGATTATATTTAAATGAATTCCTTCAAAATAATGGTTTTGATATCTCATTTGGATGGTTGTATCATGAAAATGGTATTCATCCATCCAAATAGATTATATATTCCTTCTAATATATGCTAGATTCCTTCTAAGCGTAGGTGTCGTCAGAGTCACTATCCCACTACTGTTTCTGCCGCCGGATAGCAGAGTAACAACCATTGTATATTGGTTTGAATACAGAGTGGTAATTTAATTACGTGCTATGGTGCATCTTATTCTTTAAGGGGTCACATCTGTGAACGTATTGATAAATGGTTTACAGATAGATAACTAAATAAATAAATACATACATAAATACATACATAGATAGGGACAACAACAAATACATTGCTCCAATCCCAATATAAGATGTTAAAGCACTTGAGGTATGGGAATCGGAAACAACAAGGATACCACAAAAGATATTAAGGGATTGAGTAGTAAGTTACAAAAAAAAACGAAGTTGTTAAGTAACACCTTGCAACAAAATCTACCCATCAGCACTTGCCGTGAAAAAATTCCGACGTGTAGATAAAATAAATAAATATCTTCACGCAATACAGGGGTAGGCAGAGGACAAGTCTAGACAATTAAGTCCCTTTGACCCACCTTCCACCGAAGATAGTTTCGGGACAACGTGACAGGTGGTGAGCCCGTCGCCGTCTTTGTGTCCAAGCCAACGATGAAATTCGTACATAAGTTTTTGAAAAACTCATTGGTACTGCCACCTGGGAATCAAACTCAGGTCTCTCGACTCGAAATTCCGACCACCCAACAACTCGGCTATCGTGACGTATAGATGGGATATATGTATATATATATATATATATATATATATATATATATATATATATATATATATATATATATATATATATATATATATATATATATATATATGTATATATATATATATATATGTGAAATTTTTGAAATTTTAAATCTATTTATGTAAGCCGTTTTTGGCATCTGCGCCAATAAGTCCATTTTCTTTGAAATATCCCTAAACAGAGCTAAAAAACATCTCGCATTTTCAATATTAGGGAAGACAGAGGTCTAGACAATTAAGTGCTTTTCACCGAAGACATTTTTTGGGACAACGTGACAGGTGGTGAGCTTGACTCCATCTTTTTCCAGGCCAACGATATGGCACGAGAATTCCACCTGAGGATCGACCTTGGGTCTTTTGATTTGAATTCTGAATTTTTTCGAAAATTATACAACAGTAATAAAATATTGTGTGTACACACTAAAGCTTGTTTCCTTACACCCTAGAAATGTACAGGTTGAGGAAATTAATTAATAATATTTATAATAAACAAAGGTAAACAAAGGGGTTAAAATAAACAAAGGGGTTCAAGGGTGGATGACGCGCAATACAGACTCTGGGTCAAGAAAAGTCACTTAGCCTCTCCACCAACTCCACTCCCTGCCTACCCGCGGTGAACCCTGTTACGTCGAGCAACCTACCATCGAGATTGCGGTAACCAACCCCTTTGGAGATGTAGGTCGACAAGCAGCATGGGAGAAGGGGTCCGGATCATACAGTCACTCAGTCCGGACATCGTGCGATGGCAGCAGGGCGCTACGATTACACATGCCATCACTGCGGTGCAGAAGGCAACGGGAAACCACTGCACTATATTCCTAGAAGTTAGCTTTATGGAAAAGTCAGATATAGCCACGGCCCCGAGTGCCCGGCGTCTCTTAAATGGGACAGGGTGCTAAGAATCCCCGGGCGGAAAACACTAAGAATAGGAACTTGGAACGGGAGAAGTCTAAAACAAGATGGAAAACTCCCCAATGTTGTAAAGGAAATAAAACGCCTGCGGGTGGACATTCTTGGAATCAGCGACACTAAGTGGCCAGGACAAGGCAAGCACTTCAAACCAGATGACCATGTTCTCTACTACTCAGGAAGCGACCAACCAACAGAAAGATATGGTGTGGGAATTCTTCTTGCAAAGGAAATGTCTAAAGCGGTTACAAACTTCATTCCTTTGTCCAACCGAGCAATGCTAATCAGACTAGAGGCCAAACCATATAACATCAATATCATACAACTGTATGCACCCACCGGAGACAAACCTGCAACTGAAATAGAAGAACTGTACAAAGATGTTGACACACTATTGAAAACCACCAAAAAACGCGAGGTGATTATCGTTATGGAAGACATGAACGCAAAGGTGGGTTCGACCACTGTTCCTGGTGTTGCTGGTGCTTATGGACTTGGCATCCGAAATGACATGGGTCATATGTTGGTAGAATTTTGTCAAAATAGCGAGCTTGTAATTACTAACACCTGCTTCAAACTACCACCACGCCGTTTATACACATGGACATCACCAATGCACACAGCAGATCACATTGTGAGGAACCAGATAGATTACGTGATGATTAATAAACGGTACCGCAACTGCGTCAAGAAAGCACAAACTTACCCTGGAGCGGACATAAGATCAGACCACAACCCAGTGGTGGTGGACTTGAAATGCAGACTTAAGAAGGTACAGCCAAAAGACTAGATAGAAGAACAAATGTGCGCAAACTTGCTGAGTCCGATACGCGAATCAAGGTGTACAATGCTATTAACCAATGGGCCACCGATCATCGCACCAGGGCTGATACTCCCGATCTCGACACATGGACCAGTCTCAAGGAAAACGTGTATGATATCTGCAACAAATATCTACAACCACCGCCACTGGTTAAGAAGCAGGATTGGATGACGGACACAATCCTTCAATTAATGGAAGAGCGACGACTGTACAAGAGCACAAACCCAGACAGGTACAAACAGATCGATGACACCATTCAATTAGAGATAGCGAAAGCTAGGAACACCTATTACGATAATAAATGCGCACATTTGGAAGATCTCTTTCGCAAGCATGACAGTTTTAATGCGCATAAACACATTAATGAAATGGTAGGTCAAAAACGTAAAGTCAACAGTACCTTGGTCGATGACGGAGGGTATCTGATCCTGGATATCGATGATAAAAAGAAACAGTGGTGTGGGTACGTCTCGGAGATGTTTGCTGACACTTCAAGGAATATTTCAATGCCCAGTGGAAACGAAGGTCCTCCCATTTTAAAATCTGAAGTTTTACGCGCCTTGAAGGCTGCTAAAACAGGTAAATCGCCGGGACCCGACAACATACCCATTGAAATTCTCAAGCTACTGGAAGAGGATCAACTTGACGTACTGACAGAGCTCTTCAATTACATCTATGATACCGGTAACATCCCAATCGATTGGTTAAAGTCTATGTTCATCACAATACCCAAAAAACAAAATGCCAGGAAATGTGAAGAGTACCGTATGATTAGCTTAATGAGCCACGTCCTCAAAATGTTCTTGAACATCATACAGAACAGAGTAAGACCGAAATGTGACGAACAACTAGGTGACAGTCAATTCGGATTTCGCTCGGGGTCGGTACTCGTGAAGCTCTTTTGCCCTCAACGTTCTTGTACAGAAATGCATGGACATGCAAACCGACGTACTGTTGTGCTTCATAGATTACGAAAAAGCATTCGATCGAGTCAAGCAAAAAATAAACGGAAAAAATCAACGGAACGGTCGTAAATAACTTACGGTACGCGGACGACATTGTTCTGATTGCATCTTCATAACATGACCTCCAAACCATCGTAAATAAGGTCAACGAGTGCAGCGAGAAGGCCGGTCTGTCAATGAACATTAGCAAGACCAAGTTTATGGTAGTTTCTAGAAACCCAGATTTACATCCTAGCATATCGGTGCCAGGGAAGCAGCTTGAGCGGGTACGGCAGTACAAGTACCTCGGTGCTTGGGTAAATGAAGCATGGGATCCCGACCAGGAAATTAAGACCCGGATAGAAATTGCCCGAGCCGCTTTTAACAAAATGAGGAAAGTTCTGTGCTGTCGTAAACTTCACATTAAGCTCCGAGTCAGGTTACTGTTGTGATACATATGGCCTGTCGTCCTGTAGAAATGTGGTGCTATCGTCGTATGATGCGTATAAGCTGGACCCAAAAAGTCAGGAATGAAACCGTCCTCCAGCGCGTTCAAATGCCCTGAAAACTATTGCAGACCGTCAAAAACGTAAAATGGATTATCTTGGTCACGTGTTCCGACACGATAGATACTCACTACTACAATTAATTATGATGGGCAAGATAGAGGGGTCTTTTTCCAGGCCAACGATATGGCACGAGAATTCCACCTGAGGATCGACCTTGGGTCTTTTGATTTGAATTCTGAATTTTTTCGAAAATTATGCAACAGTAATAAAATATTGTGTGTATATTACACACTAAAGCTTGTTCCCTTACACCCTAGAAATGTACAGGTTGAGGAAATTAATTAAAAATATTTATAATAAACAACGTTATTAATAAGAAACAACGTTCTTAGGATGTTGCATTTTAGATGCTTAGATCCGATGTAATTATACGGAAAATTGGATTGTGGGATCTTGTTACACACGGTTATTGGACAGTTGTCAGTGAAATCCTTTTATTAGGACTTTATATTCATATATTTTATATGTTTATATATATATATATATATATATATATATATATATATATATATATATATATATATATATATATATATATATATATATATATATATATATATATATATATATATATATATATATATATATATATATATATATATATATATAAATAGATTTAAAATTTCAACTGTTGCTTGTAAGACACTGGTGGTGGTGGCTCAGAATTAATGCCACGGTTCGGTAAATGTCGCGGTTTCTAATCCAGCCCGTGTCGGTTGAAATTTTAAACATGTTTCTCTTTCTTTTTTCTCTTTAATTTAATAACTTCAAAAAGACTTATCACTTTTTCACACACCACACAAAGGCAACAAAATTTCTTATTGACGAGTGCCTACGATGCAAGTGGATTCACCACCTTTCTTCGCGTAACACAACCAGATCGGCAATGAACAGGATCAAATCAAATCAAAAAATTTATTCATCGACATATTTAATATTTTTTTATTTTATTTATTTATAAGGGTACACATGGAATAATACACAAGTTACAAACATAGCAGTCAAACAATTAGCCATATGAAATCGATTTTAAAATGTAGTAGTAAAGGCACAGATACCTAAACTAGGTAAATCAAATCATTTATTTATCGACTTAAGAACATACATTCGTTTATCGATCGTCATTTTTAATCTACCACCGTTTCGTAATGAGGTTCCTCTAACGGAGACGAAACAGGCGAAAGAAACTCCGTAGGTATCCTATTTTTTGGTGAATATTTTTAACAATTTAATGCATTATACAAACATAATGTGATATTTTCTAGAAATAGCTTGGGAGCGATCACATCATTCCCAGGGGTTACTGTCATTAATATATTCATTTATATTATAAAAACCCTTCCTATAAAGCTTTTCTTTAATAAATTTCTTAAACCTGTTAATAGACAGGCTTTGCATATTTACCGGGACTTTGTTGTAGAAGCGTATACACCGCCCTTTGAACGAGTTACTCTGTGGAGTCTAGTAACCGATGTTACAAGCTTGTGTTTGTTCCTAGTATTTACATTATGTACATCAGAAGTCTTGCTAAAAGTATTAATGTTTTTATGCACATACATTAAATTTTCATATATGTATTGAGAGGCCAGTGTTAAAATATTAATTTCTTTAAATTTCTCTCTAAGAGTTGCTCGGGAATTTAGACAATATACAGCTCGTATCTTTTGTAAAACAAATACTGTTTCTACGTCAGCTGCATGACCCCATAGCAGAATACCATATGACATTATGCTATGGAAGTAACTAAAATAAACAAGTTTAGCCGTTTGAACTTCAGTATCACCCATTACCTTGGTATCACCCAACTGTTTAACATTAGATGTTGAAAATTTCATGAACCATCTTTTTTGGTAAAAATCAAAATGCCTGTAATATAGACATCTCTGCTCCCACGAATATTTTGAACAAAAGAGAATAATTTATTGCAACTTATTGACTGGTAAAAGGTTATAAACATGTTTTATATTAACAAACTCCATGTTCTGCATTTTGTGTGTCTATGTGTGTGTGTGTACTTATGGTCTAACTAACACTTGTGCTATTTCAAACAAATTTTAGCAAGTTTTCAGTTTCCTTGTAAGTAAAATTTTTTAACCCTTTCGCAACATTACATTTTAAGTTTAAGTTGTTATAATGTTGTAACACAATTAATTTTGATATTTTATTATATAAATGGCTGCTTAGATAAACGGGAGATCTTTTTGCGAAACTAGTTCTACATTTCGGAACGTAAAAAACTTTACCAGCACGACGGTTTATCGAACGATCTGAGGATTCAATCTGCGGCATTTAAGAATTAATAAATAACACTCCAGTACGGTAAGAAGTTCCTAGCTTTGAGTATTACACGCTGTGCTCTCTCTAAGGGCATTAAACGGGTCTTTGCTGCTCCACCCCAAACCTTAATGCAATGCCCAATTAACGAATTCATCGACATAAGAATGTACATTCGTTTATAGATAGTCGTTTCGTAATGAGGTTCCTCTAACAGAGAAGAAATAGGCGAAAGAATCTCCGCAGGTATCCTCTTTTTTGGTCAATCTTTTTGTCTTTCTTGTCTAAGAGTGATGGGGTATTACGGAAAACCGCCCCGTTCGTGAGAGCGTACTGATGGACTTATTTATTTCAATTTATATTTATTTATTATTTATTTATAGAGATAATCTTCATAATCTCTAATCATGAACTGTTCTCTAAGAAGCCGACTTCTCGTCACGTTTCTCATCACTCAACGCTGAATTATTGAATATTTTTATTAATACTAATCCTGTTTTATTTTCATTAATAAAGGCTAAAGTTAAAATTAAAACCATCAGAACAACTATCGCGACAACCATCGAAACAACCACTCGGGACAAACATAGGCACAACCGTCGAAATAACCATCGAAGACAACCGGCATTCATTTTGCTTTTATGCTTCTTCTGGCAGACCCGGGTTTCCTTGCCGTATAACAAAGGCGGTACCAGCACTGTGTTGTATATCGCATGGCGAACAATTTTTACTACGCCCTGCCTTTTCACTAACGCAGTCAAGGAACTTTTCACGCGTGTCCGTATCTAAATCACATCTTTTATACCGACTAAAAACACTCCCCAAGTATACAATTTTATATTCACTTGTTCTAGACATTCCTGATTCACCCATATTTCTTACTTCGTTCTTTCTTCGTTCCCTTCAATTATTAGAATCTTTTTTCAATCAATTATCAGAAAGTTTATTAGCATTCAAACGGAGATCTTTGTTTTTACTTTCCTCTTTCGTACACGTGACTCACGCCTGAAGTTCAGCATCGGATAGTTCAATAATTATCATCATCAGCATACAACATGCATTTTACTAGCACGTCACCCAATTTCAAACGCAAACAACTATGTGATTTATCTTACTCTGGTATTTTTCTAATTGATTATATCGCCATCTGTCGGTATCCATAGATATTGTTTAGGCTTTTTCCCTTAGTCGCTTCTTGCAACAGTCACGGTAAGAAAGGGGGCGGTACCAGGCCGATACCACCCCACCACCCCACCTTATCGTCTTATGGGAGCCTATTAATTATTATATAATAAATATTAAAAATATTACTTTGAATGAAAGAATATGCTGCAGATACAGTAATAAGTATTGAATAAAAATTCTAATCATGCATCGCTATATGCTTGAAAATAAAAAATATTTGAAATTATTAAAATAGTAAAATAGTTAATATGCGGAAGATATCACAATGATATAATTGTTATTTACAACAGTTAAAATGGATGAAAATTACCATATTTAATACTTTAAAAGTTTTAATAAACAGTATTAATTGCTAAAATAAGATGTTAATCAAAGTGCACGAAATGAAATGAAAAATATCATTCAACATCCGAAATAGAATAAATTCATATAATACCGTGCAACGGTCAAGATATCAATACCAATCATGTAACTTTGGCTCATTTGTATGGTAGCAAAAACTACCACATGTCAGAGTTAAATCAAATTTATTTCTAATTCAGTTTTGACCTTATTAAAGATCTTATGAACGTTAATAATTACAATAAACCGCCATGGTTTAATGTAATTTCTACCTCGAGAACAATTACTTATGAGGTCTTAAAAAACTTATGTGTCGTTGGTTTAAAAAACGCTTATTAATTGGAAAAAAAAATAACGCGGAACCACGAACAGTTTTCATTGATGCGTCACGATCAGCATTAAAATTATTGTGTTCTTACCAATATCTTAAACAATTGTGTTGTATTAATCTTTGTAAGCAATCGAATAAAAACTTCTATCCTATTATTATGAAATCATTCTGTTAAATACAAAGATTGTACAAAAATGTAATGCAAATTTATACAATCAATAACAACAGTTATAATTAATTGCATACCTAAATTTTTACGAAACGTACCCATCGGGACCACGAAATAATTGTACAACTTTAGCTAAGGGCCATTGTAATAGTGATGCATTTTCTCCAATTAATAACACAAGGCTACCAATTTTTATGTTGGGTACAGTGCTATGCCATTTAGAACGTCCTAGCATCTGTGATAAATAATTTTTATGCCAGATTTTCCAAAAATCTTGTTGTATTTTTATACACTTTTTCCAAAATTTTAAAACATTTACATTACTCAAAGATAAATCTGGTTCAGGAATTGTGTTTAATGGAACTCCGCAAAGAAAATGAGCCGGAGTCAAAAAAGAAAAATTATTAGCATCATTTGATAATTGAGTTATAGGTCTCGAATTCAATATGCCTTCGATTTGGACCATTACTGTATAAAACTGCTCATAGATAAAACATATGTTCCCTACAACTCTCTTGAAATGGTATTTGAAAGATTTAAATGTAGCTTCCCAGAGATCTCCAATTGTCGAAGAATGATGTGAACAAAAACCTTGAACACAATCTTTATGCTGCTTCGAATTATTTAACAGATACAATTGCCGTAATTTATTATTTGCACCCTTAAAAGTGGATGCATTGTCACAATATACTGTAACTGGAATACCACGCCTAAGACAAAATCGCTTGAACGCAGCCAGAAAACATTCGGCATAAAGTTTGAATCATACAATTCATTTGGTCCATGCCATCAAATATTTTGCAAAGACAGTTGTGTAGGATTTATTCTTCTTGAAAAACTATCTACAGGGTTGTTTATTCCATTTACATGGTACCATTTATATTTATTAGTCAAATTAGTAATGTTAACTCTATTTTGGATATATGTTGGACTATTTCCGGAATTAATCCAGCAAAGTACAATCTGAGAATCTGTAAACAAATACTTATGCCTAATATTTATATCCTGAAATACGGAAACTACATTGTTAAACAGTTTCGAAAGGAGTACCGCACCGTTAAGTTCTAATCTAGGTATAGTTAACTTAGTATTGATAGGAGCAATTCTGGACTTGCTACAAACCAATGAGACATGAACTTTCTCTCCGTATAGTGCTCTCAAATATATACAACAGCCAAACGCAACATTAGATGCATCACAATAACCTATCAAATCTATATGATCCGCATCACATATTCCTAAATCTCGATTCACTTCTATTAGTTCCATATTCATTAAATCGTAAAAAAATATATTCCATGAAAGTAATAAGTAGGGTGGGCAGTCCGGTGGGCAGTCCCATTTTAGGTTTTTCTTCCACAAACTCTGCATAAATTCTTTAGCCCTTGTTACTATGGGTCCAGCTAATCCTAATGGATCAAAAAAGGTGCCTATACAACTTAATACAGTACGTTTAGTCCATTCTTTCGGTACTTCACCGTGCGGCTTACAAATCCTAAAATTATCCTTTACCGTATCTAAGTATAATCCTAAAGCCATTTTGCCACATTGTATTGTTGTTGCCTAATTCATGTTCCTTCCCAAAAAACTGTTTCTCGTCAGGAATATTTGACAAAATATTCTGATTGTTAGGACTCCATTTATGTAGATCAAAACTTCCTAATTTCAATAAATTGATTAACTTATACCTTTTTTTTTATTTTATTTATATTCAGAAAAAAAAACAAATTACAAGTGAAAACAACAATACACTATACTATAAAACCAAGTGGTTTTTTTTGTACAATGGAGTTCGTCCATACAGATAACATTATTTAGCAGTTTACTTATTATAAACCAGATAGTTTACATAGAAGTCACGATAGCCGAGTGGTTGGGTGGTCGGAATTTCGAGTCAAGAGACCCGAATTCGATCCCCAAGTGGCTGGCTCGTACCAATGGGTTTTTCAAAAACTTATGTACGAATATCGTTGGCTTGGACATAAAGGCGGCGACGGGCTCACCACCTGTCACGTTGTCCCGAAAATATCTTCGGTGGAAGGTGGTTCGAAGGGACATAATTGTTTAAACTAGACCTCTGTCTACCCCTGTATTGGGAATTGCGTGAAGATAAGATTAATAAAGATAAGATAAGATTAATAATTACGAACATGATATAGGAATTTTTAGTGAGGGTAGATTAGGTGCGAATGTTTTTGTCATTATAAGAATGACGAGCACATAAAAAAAAGAAAAAAAAACAAATGCGTTCGAGTGTCCTAAGGGTGTGTCAACATTATTATCAATTATTTCATATAATTATCATGTAGCAAAGCTAAGTAGTAGTTAGTTAATTTAGATTTGATGTTGTTTGGGTTTATTTCGTAACGTAATGCGGGTGGTAATTCGTTTATTAATTTTGGAATCATAAATTCGAGTGTGCGTTTTCCATAGTTATTCTTATTATACACAGGCACATATAATTTTTTATTAGAGATACCTTTACTATACGCGAGTACCTATGCTATGTGATATTAGAGTTTGCAGGTCTTTGTTAAAAAACTGTTCTTTTAAGAGCACATATTTGATTTTGTCATGGATTGGGATTATTTTACAATACGCGAACAACATATGGTAGTTACTTTTTACTTTAGGAGGGACGATTATCTTTAGAAAACTTAATTGAAGTTGAAAAATTTTGTCTATGTATGTTTTGAATGTGAATCCATAGCTACTCAAACCGTACGAAGTTATTGATTCAACTAAAGCTTTATATAATAATAATTTAATTGGAAGGTCAATTTTGTTTTTAATTAGTACAAATTTTGTCAGAATTGATTTTAGCCGGTCACAGACGTTACTTATATGCTTTTTCCAATTTAGTCGGCTATCAATTATGAGACCTAGGTACCTATGGTTGTCCGTATAAACTATTGACGGACAATAGCACATAGATTTTATTTGACATGAATGTAAGCATGAGTGTGAGTGTACTATGAGATTAGGCACTGTTTTAGCACGGTTATGAGAAGAGCTGATATACATTATTTTAGTTTTTTTATCGTTTAAAACTAAACCAACATCGTGAGACCACTTAATAAGATATTCAATACTCTCAGCTCCAAAAATACAGTCATCGACATAAGTGTTGTTTGATAAAACCTTAGCTGCTAAGGGATAATGGTTTCCAAACCTTTTAGTCAACTCAATCAGACATCGCGTTGCTAGGAAACTGGAACTTTTATCCCATATGTGACATAGCTGTATACAAATTAAAGGATCAGTAACATTATTTTTTCCAAAGTATGTTTGGTAAATAGTTTTGTGAAGGATCTGTTTTTATTTGTCTATACATTTGACGTATGTCACATAGTATGTCACACGTAGTTTGACGTATGTCACATAAACTTATAAAAACGAAACATTAATAAGATATGGAAAAGACAATATATACAAAATATCATTAAGACTAATATTTAAATTTGTTTTTGCACTTGCATCAAAAACAACTCTTTAGTTTTGTCATCATCCTATAAATAAATAAATAAAATAAATATCTTCACAGGGGTAGACAGAGGTCAATTCTAGACAATTAAGTCCCTTTGACTCACCTTCCACCGAAGATATTTTCGGGACAACGTGACAGGTGGTGAGCCCGTCGCCGCTTTATGTCCAAGCCAACGATGAAATTCGCACATAAGTATTTGAAAAACTCATTGGTACTACCACCTGGGGATCGAACTCGGGTCTGTCGACTCGAAATTCTGACCACCCAACAACTCGGCTATCGTGACTTCTATAAGAGACGATCATAAAATATAATCGTCTCTTATAGGATGATGTGGCATGAAATAATATTGATCAATTAGGATGTCCGATGATGATAGATTAATAGCCTTTGCATGACCCAAATCTACGTATTCTTGTATAAATTTTGGATATGCTAACTTAATTTCGGGGTTTTTAGTAAATCGTCTAAATAAATTGTTCAGACGTTGCACAGCTACTGAAAAAGAATCTCCTAACTTTAATTTCTCCATCGGTTTCTTAAGTGGACGTTTCACCTGAAATCGATTATTAATTAGTGAACGGAGTTATTAAACATCGTTTCGCAAATATCTAGTTTTGATGAACCGTCCTTTTCTATTTCTGGAGTGTATTGTTCTTCCCAAAATGTTTGAAGGAGGTTTTCTATATTTCCGTTAGTTGCAGTATGTAAAACGACAGTCAATGAAGTATTTGAGAGACAAAAGCTGTTTCTATCTACATTACCAGACAAAACATAACCGAACTTAGTAGACAACAAACATAAATTTATCAGGAATTTCAATTACATCTGGAATCATAATTTTAAAAAATATATCATAAGATAATAAAAATGAAATTGGGCTTGGAACATTAAATTCATTGCCAGCAAGCTGAATATTATTTGGAATATTAATGAAATCTATTTTAAATTTGTTCTGTGTAAGAAAGGAAGTTATATTATCTATGGTAGACCACAGAGAATAATGTATTGCAGCTATAATTATCATGCAAGGAATTAAGCAACAAGTTTGTAGCTTTATGTATTATTTTTTCCTTTTGCCCTAATGAAATCTTCAAGTCATGTTGATATGTAGGTAAACCTAATTTATCCACTAGATCGGAAACGACAAATGAAGTTTGACTTCCACTGTCTAAAAGACCTTTTGCAATAACATAAGATCGATAAGAGAAATTTGACCTTAATCGTAGGTAATAATACCATACCAGAAAACATTGCCTTATTGTGGCAACATATTTTATTATCTTTAGTTTGCAGTAATGAATTATGCGCCCTGCTTTTGCAAAATTGGCATTTGAAATAAAATCGACATTTATTACAGTGACTGTTGAGGCAAATTTTGCATAAGTTATTTTTATTAATAAATTTTAATTTGTCATCAATACCCATCAACTGAAACTTTATGCATAAATATAATTTATGTTCATTTGATTGACAAAATCGACATAATACTTGAGATTCACTCGCTTGATTGATAACACGACTTTGGCCTTTTGAAAAAGGAAACATCTTACCTTCAGATTGTTGACTCTCCTCGAAACTTATTGCCCTTTTTTGTAGATCCAACAATATGTTGATGTGATGAGTTATAAGAATACATTTGTTATCATGCCTATTTTTAAGTAATTTTAATGCCAGTGTATATGATTCGTTGACTAAAGGTAAACCTTCTATTAATCCTAATGGATCACCTATTAAAAAAATCCTCTTCCCCCGGACCGCCGCAAGGTGTAAACGTGCAAACTAATTTATGTCGATAATTTTTGAATTCTAAAAATGAAAATGTTTCGTAATATATTAAAGCAAAAAATAGGAGTGCATGAACAACAAGGAGATACAAGGTGCATTGAATTTGCACATCAATCACCCCACCAAATGGTACGTGTTATCTGTCTTACTTTTTCTGCATTCTTTAAACTTATCAATCATACGTGTAGAAGCGACAAAGCTCCGCCCACAGTTCAACGCAGCGCACCCGCCTTCATTACGCTCTTTTGTTTTCGACGGCCTATGACCAATACGTTTGAGCAGTTGTCCCCAGAGTTGATTATCTATTCCGCTTACAACAGTACCTGGCACCTTCACTGTTCTACAGTTTTTTACCACTGTTTACCTACACTGTTTGAGATATTTATGCTGCCCTAGTACTTCGTACGATGATTTGCGGCCGGACGGATTAACACCTATCTATTGCTTACATTGACCAGGGCTACAGTTAAATATCGAAGCGAAGTGTGCGACGCTTTGAATGCACGTTATCGTATAAAGATTGCAGTGATATTTATTGGTCGTTATTCAGATGGATAGCACCCTAGATAGATAAGTCACACTCTGACACGGAAATGCATCAGCTTGGACAATCTCACACTACGCCGCCTAAGTTTGTTACTTCCCGTCAAGAGAGAAAGAGAGATAATGATTTTGCCGCTGAATTTGCAAAACTTAGAGTGGAGATGCAAAACAGGTTTACAACTTTAATGAGTGCACAAGAGCAAGAGTTTAAAAAAAATGCTACCACTTTAAAATAAATTAAGCAGTCAAATGTAAATATTGAAAGCTCGGTCGCATTTTTATCTGCGCAAAATGAAGAATATAAGAAAAAAATCGAAATGCTAGAGGAAAAAATAAAGACAGACCGGAAATACATTACTGTATTATAAGACAAAATAGAAATAATACAACAAGATAGTTGAAAAGCAAATTTTGAAATGAAAAGCGTCCCAAGAAAACCGATATTTATAGGGTGCGCATGAAAAATGATACAATCAAAAATCCTCCTATCGTGATAGAAACATCATCTACTATTATAAAAAATGATATGATGAAAGCATGCAAAATATTTAATTTAAAACAAAAAAATAAACTGAGCACCAAACATCTAGGATTGTAATTGCCGGAGGATTTGCCTGTATATATTACTGAGCAACTCACTGCTAAAGGTGCCCGTCTGCATCTCCTCGCACGAGACCTCGTTAAGGCGAAAAAATATAAATACTGTTGGACAGCATATGGGAGAGTTTACATAAGGAAGGAAGAAAATTCTCCGGTCATTTTAATTGAGAGAGTCAAAAATAAAAGAACTTAGTAGTGATAAGTGACTATATTTTGCAGTGTCTTCCTACCACAACACTTATATCATATCTATAATAAGTTATTTAATTCATTTTTATATATATTAGTATTATGCAAGTTTAAAAATAATAACTATTTAAAAAAAAAAAACTTATGAAGCGATTTTATGGAGATTTAATTTTTCTTTTTAGATAATTGTTTTAAAAATTTACTTATTCCAATTTTTTCAACAATGTTTTATAAACTAGTAATTAAGATATTTGTTACTAATTATAACAAAAAAATATTTCACAAATATAGACTTCCAATTACACACAAAATCTTACACATATCTACAAGCAATTTCGTAAAGGAAATTCACTACACAATTTATGTTATAAAAATAAAACAATAAGGTATAAATAACTTAAGCGAATTTTCCTTAAGTTACGAGAATAGAATTACGTTAAAAATATGTGTCTCAAATATCTCAAACATATACACACGTTATTATACTACCTTCACGCAATGTTTATACATCTATCATTATACCATAAAAGTTAATGAATATGAAACACACCGATTACTAATACGTAGACATTTTATATACATAATACATAAAATATTAAATTGCATCAATTTAATACTCATATTGCACCTTTGGACAGATTTATGTGACATTAATATAACAATAACAATAGAATCGACTCCATACTACTTTTTTCTTAAATATAACCCAGTTCGCGAAATGATTTCAATATCTTTTAACAACTATAGAGATAATCTACTAAAAAATATAACAAATATAGATGACATAGAAATTGCACGATCAGTTAAGTGTGATATTTCACATCTTACTAGTTACTGCATAGTCAGGAATAATGATCTAAAAATAATATCGCATAATATTAGAAGCATATATTGTGACTTCGATGATTTTGTAACTAATTTATCTACTTTTACATTTGAGATAGATGCCATAATTTTAACAGAATGTCGCATAAATCCAGACAAACCGTTACCCATTCTTAGTAACTACAATTTTTTTTCTACAGTTAGTCAAAATAACAAAATGATGGGTTACATAAAAAATACATCGAAATCTAATGTAACAGAAATAAAGGTGGCTCAAGCATCTTGTTTGCAAGTAAACATATTAGATAACATCATTCTTTGCATATACCGATCCCCTTCATATAAAAATTCAGAAAATTTTACTAATTCACTATGTTCCCATCTAGATAGAATCAATTCACAGAAAAATATTATACTAACGAGGGATATTAACATTAATATCAGGCCTAAATTATCTGAACATGCTTATGAATACACTAATCGGACATATTATTTAAACAAGTTGTCGTTGTATGGTATTCTCCTCGGTCATATACTACCTACCAGAAATAGAAATTGCCTGGATCATTTTATGTTAAAGATAAAAAAAAAAAAACATCGGCCTTCATTGCCATTCTACAAACTTTCATTATTGACCACTTTTCAATATTTTTATCATTGTCTAACATAAAAAATCATAAGACCTCGCCTAAAACTACAACTACTATAAACTTTGAACAAGCATTAAAATATTTAAAACAAAAACATCTAGCTGAACTACTCTTTCATAATGATCCTGACGTAACAAACTATCTGATCCAGCAGCTTACAGAATCAATTAGAATAAATACAATTATAACCAATATCCCTAAAAGTAAAAGTATTATAAAGCCATGGATCACCAGAGGCATGTTAAGATGTATCAAAAATCGTAATAAACTTCAGAAACAGTCTCGTGATGATCCTCATAATGAAATAAAAAAAAATACTTATATCCGATACAGGAATTATTGTAACAATCTGATAAAAAAAAATTAAAAGAAATTATGACAGAAAATTATTAACTAACTCAATAAAAAAAAACAATAAATTGCTTTGGAATAACATAAAAAATAATACCTACACTAATAAATCTCACAAATTAAATTCTGAATTGATTGACTTAAAATCGACACCCGTTGAATCGGCTAATTTAATAAATAAATATTTTTCTAATATTAGTACAGAACTTGCTTTTAACGTTCAGTCAACTATAACAGACAGCGAAATAAATAATTACATTAAAAACTTACTTTCATTACCCCAATCATTTGTTTTATTGGAAACCTACCACGACGAAGTGGGCAATATTATAATGAGTTTAACATCAGACAGTGCTCCAGGATGGGATAACATTTCAACAAGATACCTAAAATATGTAAAAGAGGAAGTTGTACCGATCATAACGCACTTAGCTAATCTTAACTTTAAAACAGGAACTTTTCCAACACTGCTTAAAAAGTGTATTATTACGCCGATATGTAAAGGTGGGGATCGAAGTTATATCAGTAATTATAGGCCTATTTCCATTTTACCAGTCATCTCAAAGGTTTTAGAAAAGTTATTAAATACTTTTAGTAGGTTGTTTAGTTATCTTACTAAATTCAAAATTTTGTCACCATCTCAATTTGGCTTTAGACAGGGATTATCTACAGAGGATGCAGTAACATCTTTGACTGCCCATGTAACAGACAGTCTCGATAGTGGGAAAAAGGTCTAGGTGTTTTTATCGATATTAAAAAAGCCTTTGACACCCTTTCCCACCCCTTTCTTGAACAAAAATTGGAAAAAATAGGAATCACAGGAAATTATACAAAATATTTAGGTGTTCTAATTAACCAGAGGCTATCATGGTTTCCCCAAATCGAGTAGATTACTGCAAGAATTAGAAAATTTATTTGGTTATTTAAAACTTTAAGACATATTATCCCTAATAACTTCCCAAACTTACATGGCACTTCAAGTAATACCTTAATTAAAGTTTATGTCGCTTTGGTGCAGTCCATAATAATATACTGTTTACCGATCTGGGGTGGTGCCGCTAAGACACATTTCATTGAAGTGGAACGAGCACAACGGGCGTTACTAAAAACAATGTACTTCAAAAAAATTTCTCACCCTACTTATAGCTTATACGAAAAAAGTGAATTATTATCAGTTCGGAAGTTGTATGTATTACACACTGCACTAAAAACACATAAAACTGTATCACGTGACGTAAATATAAAATCTAAACGAAGGAAATATAATGTGGCATGTGCTTCCGCAGTAAAAACCGTATTTGCAAGCATGCAGTATAAGAATCGTTCAAGGTATTTATATAATAAAATTAACAAAGAAATTGATATACATTTCAAATCCCATCTTGACTGCAAAATTGTATTTTTGGAGTATGTGAAGTAATTCTTAATATAATAATATATACAATATATTAATATATACTAATAATATATAAACTCACTCACTCGCTCTCTCTCTCTCTCTCTCTCTCTCTCCTCTCTCTCTCTCTCCTCTCTCTCTCTCTCACACACACACACACACACACACACACTCTGCACGCATTTTATTACATTTTTTTCTCTTTGTTTCCTATGAACTAAGTTTACTTAATATTTAAGGTAAATATAGATAGTATACTTCGCTATGATATGGAAGAGCGATGTCTCCTGGCACAGGCATTATTTTTGCTTAAAAGGAGACACCAGATAATTGTAACCATATGTATTCTCTGTGTTTACGTAAATAAAGATATTTTTATTTTATTTTATTAAATATTTGCGTAGATAAAATAGCTTCTGCACAGGTACTCTTATCACTATCGATCACTGCTGTAAACATATCTATAAAGGTTTTATACTGAATAATATTTTTCCCGTCGAAAGTTGGTATATCCAGTTGAGGCAACTTGAGAGATACTGCGCTGTCATATGGTTGTTTCGTATCCGCACTTGAGGTAGAAGGTATAGATATCGCAGGAGTCAAAATCTTTTGTAATTCACTGATTATTTTTAAACACTGCTTTTCTATATCATCCTTTTCTAAGCTTGCATCATCGCATTTATCTTGAATAATCATTAAATTTAGATGATTATCTCTAAATCCGATTAAGGAATTTTGTACGGAATTTAAAACCATACGTCAACAAGCAAAATATTTTTAAAATATATATCAATATTAAGAATCTTACACGAAATCGCAAAACACACAAAATGTCTACCAAATATATACCATGAATTAGTTAACATTTGAAAAAATCGTATAAAAAAAAACCATTTAACATATTTTAGAAATCGTTTATTTACGAGAAAGTTAATTAGTTGTAATTTATTTTTTAAAAATTATTTCGTCTAAATGACCACCGTTTCGGTTTTTGGACTCATCTAAGCGAGTCCTGAAGTTTTCGAATACTCTTCTGCAAAGAGACCGCGAGATCGCCGACATCTCTTCGATGATTTTTTCTTTAAGTTGACGCAGTGTATTCGGTTTATCAATGTAGACACGACTCTTTAAATAACCCCATATAAAGAAGTCTGCTGGGGATAGATCTGGACTTCTGGGTGGCCATGGGATGTCACCCCGTCTGGATATCAATTTTTCCGGAA
Source organism: Sericinus montela (assembly GCA_029286605.1). Classification (NCBI taxonomy): domain Eukaryota; kingdom Metazoa; phylum Arthropoda; class Insecta; order Lepidoptera; family Papilionidae; genus Sericinus; species Sericinus montela. The sequence continues at coordinate 9,728,163 of JAGSMR010000008.1, read as the reverse complement.
ACAAGTCTTTGACCACCGGCAAGGACTCGTTCGATGTGTGACACGTGGCTCCATCTTGTTGAAGCCATGTGTTACGATTATAGCCAGAAAATTCCAGTAGCATCGGTGCTAAGAACTCCCGTAACATTTTCACGTACTCGGCAGAATTAACAGTAACTAAACGGCCTCGAGAATCTTCAAAAAAGTAAGGTCCGATGATTCCTTTTGCTGAAATTGCAGCCCATACAGTTACCTTAGGAGAGTGAAGTGGCCTCTCATGTTTAGCCCTAGGATTTTCGCTGCTCCAATACCTGCAATTCTGATTGTTTACATGTCCATTTAGGTAGAAATTGGCTTCGTCAGAAAATAAGATGATGTGAAAATTACTGAAACGAGTTAACATTGTTTCGGCATATGACTTACGCAAATTTAAATCTTGGTTTAGTTCTTGCACTAGCTGGATCTTATATGGATGTAATTTCAAACCTAATTTCAAAATACGGCGTAATGATGTGCGGGATAATCCTAATTCAGCCGAACGTTTGCGTGTCGATAAATCTGGATCACGTCGAACAGTAGCGGAAACTTGCTGCACGTTCTCTTCGCTCCGAGAAGTCTGTGGGCCCCCGGTTTGTTTCACATTTAGTGTAGATCCCGTCTCTTCGAACTTCTTCACCCATTTCTTTATTAAAGGAGCACTTAGACACTGACTTAAGTCGTGTAAACCATATTCAACGCGAAATAAGCGTCTCACAGTAATGAGCGAAAAGTCATTTAAATAAAACTGTTTCTACTGTTTAACCCAAATTTTTTCTACTGGTTAAACTAAATTTCCAAGAAGCGAGATAGTGCCCCCGCGACAATAGTTTGCGCGGTAAGTTACATTTAAATGTTTACGAATTCTTGGCCCTAACTGTATTTTTGATGATACTTTAAAAAAGGGGTTTACAGCCGACAGAATACGGAAGACAAACTGTAACTCTTCTTTTTTTTGGTAACAAAAATACTTCTAAGGATTCACATTGTTTATTGTTTTATGGTGCCCAAATTAACTATGAAATGTGAAAGTGCACAATTGTAAGTATTAAATATTTACACATTTTGTATTCAAAATAATGTAATGAGCTATCTCGTAAATCTTATTTCGTGTCACCGGATCAAACAATATGTTACAATATTACTTTGAAGAATAATGTACAAGAAAACAGTAACACTTTCAAGCAAAATAACATTACCACCTCTCAGGTACTCAAATGTGCTTTTAGAGTTTTGCGCATATTGTACTCTTAGTGTATTCGTGAAACCTTATAATAGTTTCGCACGAACGCTCTAAAATAAATTTTTTATGAGTTAAAAGGATAAAATTTAAAGCGAAAATAGTTACTGGTTTCAGAAATAGATGAAAAAATATTAAACATTGAAAACATATTACATTAATAAACCATTTATCATCTCTTATAAATTTATTTTATTTGATATTTTTTTATATCTTCACCCTTTTTTCCACACTGGGTTTACCATAACGAGGGTGCCATTCGAGAAACTTTATTCCCCAACTGAATTGTTGGCGTGGCGACGGGTCGCCACGCTATACTAAGGTATACATACATATATATATATATATATATATATATATATATATATATATATATATATATATATATATATATATATATATATATATATATATATATATATATATATTTTATGTGTAGTAGGGTGTACGGTAAAATATTTCAATTGTGGCCACTTGATATTAATATCGAATTTTTATATGAAATGTAAATAACTGTTTATTAAATAAAGTTACCATTTCCTGTAAGAAATTCGTAATACTTCATTTTTTCATTAGGCTATATTTAATTCCTATAGTAATATTATCTTTTATGCATATTACTTGTACACACACGATGTTTCACATCTGCCAGGCGTCCCATGACGGCTCACAAGTTTTTATTAATTATTGCGCTCCTGTACACAAATTCGAGGTGTTTTTTATATTCCCGGAAGTATAACTATTTGTTGGGAATATTTTGAGATGTCACTAGCAATCTCCTAGTGTTAAATAGATTAATTTACCGAAAACATTCTCAACCGCCAGATCTTTTCTTTAAAAATATTTTTGCCATGTCATTACATACCAAATCATGGCAAAAATATCTTTCTAATAAGTAAGTAGACTACTGCAGCATGCGTACAGTGATCACAAAGATTGCCATTTCTTCTTAGAAAGAAGCCTGTAATGACTTTTACAGGCGGTTATAGTAAGTAATAGGAAACTGGAAATATCCATGTCACATTGGTGCATTTAGTTTAATTGTGAATTTTTTACAGTAGTTGCAATAGCAACAGTACAGCTTATTTGGGAACGTGTCAGGTAGTGAGGCCGTCACCATTTTATTGCCCGAGAAAACGAAACAATATACCTGCAATATTCTCTGGGTTATGGTGGATAATTAATAACTTAAACTCTGCTAACTAATACTGACCACTTGTTGCAACAGTCACAAGACGTTAGGTCACATTTTTAAGTCGATATTACAAATGTACTAACAAATGACGGCGATTTACTCTTTTTGTGCCGCTTAATCAAACACTTAATCACTATGCGATTGCAGAATTAAATTTTAGCATGAAATTTCAAATATAAATCTTTCATATATATTTATACACCTTTATTCTAAATATATTATACCTATATTGCTAAATATTTTTTATGAAACACTAATGCAATTTAAGGATTATACATTAATTTAGTACTTATAATCTTTATGCATAACTAGCTAATCCGTACTACTTAGTTTGCGCTACATTTATGAAATGAATGAACAAAACCGAGAGCATCATTACATAAATAAATTATAGTCAAGGGCATGATTAATTATTGCGCTCCCCAACATAAATTCAATGCTTTTTCGATTCCCGTAAGGACCCGCTCAGTGATTACTATCTCTTGGACATATTTTGAGGGAGCACTGGCAATCTCCTCTTAAAAATAAATTAATATACCGAACACTCACAACGACCTGGTCTTTTGTTAATTGTATGTTACGATGCTGTCAATATTTTGATTGTCAATGTTTGATAGTAGATTCGCCAACAATCCAACCGCTAGACAATAATAAAGCTTTGAACAGAAGCTTTCATACGTATACACAAATACTACGCTACGCTACTGTACATTTTATTTCGGTGTTTGTGTTTCATGTCAGTAACAGGAGTAACAAATTTATGTAAAGGCTTTAACGATATAAGTCCTACATAAGTTTTGAAAAATTTCAAATGCAGCACTATGACGAGTGTTCACCACACACCATATATTTTGATTTTCCTATTAACAGTATTGTCAAACGTACATCTGTACATCTCATTATATTTAAATTATTTATAGAACATATAAAGATAATTAAAAGTGTCTGTTTGTAATTAACAGCAAAAACTAATTGACAGCTTTTTAACAATTGCATTTTTTAATAGAAAAAAAAGTATATTAAATTTAAAAGTACGCTACTTTCATAAAAAAAAATATTTTTTTTTTAATTTTATCTTCTCTGTCTTTCTATCTGATTGCTGTAGCTTCTAGTAATTAAATAGAAATGACAAATTATAATATACTAACTGACCCCCGCAGCTTTCCCGCGGGATATCTCTTGACGCGGAACCTTCTTCATTATTTTTCTAAAATTAGTACGAGTACTTACTACTTTTGTAGCCTATGTTACTTCTTTCTTTTTTTTTATCTTTCTGCCAGTGAAAGCCCGTTATAATCGGTCCATTCATCTAAGTAGTAGCAAGAACAGACAGGCAAAATATTTTTACTTTTTTTATAGTGAAAGGCTGTTAATTAAGAATTAAATATAGAAAAATGTTTCCATAATTAAATTGATCTTCACATTTTGTATAACATTTTTTTATGTTTTTATGAATAAAAAAAATACAAACCTGTGAATAAATCTAATCTAATCTAAGCAAATTTGGTAAGAAATTCACTGCACCCTCTATTTATAAGTAAGTTTTCACTTTATTTCCACATTACATCCCTAGTACGAGTATATCTGATAGTAGAAACACTCATTGAAGAAAAAGTGCAGTGGATTCATTTATTTAGAATAAGTTTAACAATTGTATAAAAGGAAAATAAACTGTTTACCTAATGTCTACGTTTATTTCAAAAATTTTACACTGATTCCACTCTTTTAATTAGGATCTACATCCTATTAATCTACTATTATAAAAATCATTATTAATGTTTTAAATCTTCTCATTTATAAGAATAAGAAACTCCACAGTTATATAGCTTATCCGTCAGATTACCGTACTAATATTTCTCGGGAACAAGACGACGAGTACCGGAGCAAACTTGTGCCTGATGTCGAGATTTTGTTGGACAAAATCTAGTCCAGGGGCCGACTAAATTTAGTCCAGGTCAACCCTAAAAAGACACAAGTTTGCGCGTTTATCGCTAAAAAGAAACCCTTCGTCGTATTAAAATACTCCCTATCCTCCCCTGTGATAACTACCATAGATAATACGGATTTTAATAAGGATAATTACTAAGTTATACACAAAGAATATAAAATCATAGATAATACGTGTGTGAGATATACTCTTTATGAATATTTCAGTTTTTACTTAACCAATATTTTATCGTGTATCAATATTAATTATAATAATTGTAGAGGATAAATTCAGAAAGTTTTAAGTGATGAAAATATCAAAGTAATTAGTGAAAGTGTAATTAAATTAATTCACTTTTAATTATGTCTGGATATCTTTGGGGTATAGCTCATCTTGTCAATGATCCCTCAGATGAATTATTAGAAGCCATACAAAGACGTTTATTTAAAGATCACCAACAAAATAATTTTCAAAATAATTTCCTCCATCAACAACAACAGACTTGTGAAATTACGTCTTCTGTATTGAAGAAAATTGAAACTGGTACTGATACATCTGATTTTGCATATAAATTAATACCAACTGTGTACGAACAACGATCGCAATACATTCAAGTTGATAAAATATTTCCAAAACAAAGACAAATATCAATTCAATGTTGTCGCCCTTCTATCTGCAAAAGTACCAGCGTTCAAAAAATAAGTCATTCAGAGCGCAGCTGCGGATCTCATTACATTGTCATCATGAAAGATGAGCAAGCTAGTCCGCGTTCGCAAAAGATTTGTCAAGCACACCGAAAAACAATACAACTTTTACAAAATTGGGAAAGTGTTAAATTAGAATTTGTAAAAGAGAAGCGTTCCCTGTTTACATTAATAAAAACACAATTCACAAATCTTCTAAATTTTATTAAAATGGAAAAGATAGAAAACTTTTCTCAATATCCTTACGCTGAGGAAAAAGTTTTAAAATTATTCAGATGCGCAAGTATTTACAAATCAGAAAATGTGGAATAAGTAAAATCCTTCGGATATTTAAATGTTTCACAACAATATCTTGAGTACAAAAAACAAATTAATCCAGTCAAAATAATACATAAGTAGGTATTTGCTTATTATATTTATTTTGATTTCATTCTTATAAACTAATCCCATTTAATTACGTAATACTGCTTTCTCTTTTGTTCTCCTAGTTAACAAAGAATTACAGTATTAAAATAATTATATTCTTATTTGTCTCTGGTATTTTTAATGGTTATGCTATATGTCGGTAGCTGTTGACTTAAATTGCGATCGCCAATATACTCGTCAATGCTGGCGATTATGGCAGACCCTCTTAAGGAAAGAGGCCACACAACAATGAAGAAACAAACAGGCCATGACGAAGGTTTGGTTAGTTAGTAGTAAGTGGTTTAAAGCACTTTACTAGCTTGGTATGCATGTATCTAATTATGAACCTTTGAATGTGATTTCCAACAATTAAAACATTGGATTCAATTGAAACTTCGCATACATATCAAGGGCCGATGACAATACAATAATTTGATAACTTTGTTCGTAATACTATAGTAGTTTAAAAAGCAAAACACACAAATAGCCGAATTAAGATAAGAAAAAATTTCTATACGCTCAAAAAAATAGGATGAATACATAGGTCAATACGAAATTATCGTTAGTTTTAAAAAAAAAAGTAATTTTGCCTACATTACACTCAGGAATACTTTTTCCAAATTTCACGTTTCTGGAGCTAGCTATCCATGCTATGCCTTGATCCATGAGGCAGACGGAGAAAGCGTTGAATATACTCATACATTTTATTATGTTACTACGAATATATAATAATACGTAAGTACCCCTAAAAGGAACAGAGGAAAATTACCCGAACCCACATCATATAGCATAGTGCTCAGCAACCTTTTGCCAGACATAGGTTCTTTGTTCAAAACGCGATAGATGCCATCCTACCTTTCAGCCTGCGACTTTGCCCACTTGGATTGCAGTATATGGTATTTCTTAATGATTTAATTAACAAGTATACCAAACTTTTAACCACAATTTGGTTGGTCAGTGTGTCATTAAGTAACATTTCGTTTATTTGTAGAAAAAATTTAAAGGCATCGCCTTCATGGAATGTAAATAGTGTGACGATAGCCTGCCTGTGTCTTTGTTGTACGTTAAATTGAAAGTTTGCGGTTTAAATTGCTGGAATGGATCTCAATCAGAATATTATATTTTTCAGTAATACATAATTGAAAAAGTTACTTTACATAGATAAGTACTGTAAAAGTCATAATGGAGCGGAGACCATTTTGGAGAATAGTTCTTATTCATAATTTTTGCTCAGAAAAGTCACAAAGCAATCTTTGAAAATAACTAAATTTCCATTTTGTTGTTGTTGTCCGACTAACCTGTTCTTGGATGAGATGTCTCCGCACGGGACATTGCGCGGCCTTCGATTCCTACTGAGAAGGTGATATTACACAAGGAAAACTCTGCCTGTTTCATTTGTCTTTTCAAGACATCTTTGTAGCCCAGATATTGGCCACCACATTTGCGTTTACCGTAGTGGAGCTCTTAAAACAGGATGCCCTTAGCCACTCTGCTCTTAGACATGCGAGATACGTGCCCATGCCACACAGGTTATCGGGTCTTCAACTAATTACTAAGTTATTTTCATATAAACGTTTAATTCAAACAAAATTCAAATACATTTAAAAAGTCACGATAGCCGAATGGTTGGGTGATCGGAGTTTCGAGTCGAGAGACCCGAGTTCGATCCCCAGGTGGCAGGTACGTACCAACGGGTTTCTTTAAATTTATGTACGAACTAACGTATCGTTGACTTGGAAATAAAGACGGCGACGGGCTCACCACCTGTCACGTTGTCCCGAAAATATCTTCGTTGGAAGGTGGGTCGTAGGGACTCAATTGTCTAAACTAGACGTCTGTTTACCCCTGTATTGGGAATTGCGTGAAAATATTTTTTTTTATTTTAAGTAAAACATGACAAACTTAAAAGCAAGCCGCTAACAAGACTTCGGAACGAAAGCGAAGAGCTTATTCATCATCTTTTTTTTTACAATATAATTATTTGGCGAAGTGACAAATGGTTTCCGGAACTCTAAGATTCCGAGTTGTGTTTAACCTCACACCTGTTAGGTGTGAGGTTAAACACAACTCGGAATCCTAATCATTTTTCTGAAATAAAATTATCCTAAGTTACTCCTTATAACATTAGCTATCTGCCAATGAAAGTCTCGTTCGATCTAATCGTTTCATAGATTAGCCGAAACAAACAGACAAAGAGACAAACAAAAACAGATAGACAGAAAAAGATTTTAAACATTGATTTTTTATATAAGTACCGTATAAACTTTCTTATACATTTAGTGAAAGCTGTTAATTTGAAATTAGAAACACATCTATTTTATTTATATGTATATGTGATATTACACAAGGAAAATAATTAAAAAAAAAATAAAAATAATAATTTTTCCAACAATGTATAACAATTATAAAACGCATGTAAATACTGGCCCATTCACAAACTATCGATAATATGTTATCAACCAGGTCACATTAAAAACGGCAAAAACCAAAAAATTTAGAAAAAAAATTGATGTGTGCGATTCACACACGATAGAAGTGAAACTTCAGTAAATCAACAAAAAAATGAGATGAATACATATAATTTAAACTTAATTTAACTTAAATTATAACAAGAGTAGAATAATTATAAAGTTTATTTATAAAATAGTATGTATATTTCTGTCTCATTCTTTTACTGCGTCATCGTACACATTTTTGTATTTGTGTCTCTTACTTGTCGCTTTTTCCGTTGCATCCGGTTCCAAATCACAACGATTCTAAAGAAGTTTCACTTCAAAGTTTAATCATCTGATAAATCTCGCAAAGCAAAAATGACAAGGAAATGGTATAGTAAATAATTCGATGTTTTTTTTTTGCCAAGCATGGATCATATCAAGATATTATTCGGAATATAAAGATAAACTTTTTTGAATTTATGAGTGATCCCACTTAACACAAGAGTTTTCATGGCCAAAAGTTTAAGACCGAAGGTTAAGATTTGCTGTTTTTGGGATTTTCTTAAAAATTTTCACAAAAAGTTTTATCAAAAATATACAGAGGACAAATATTTTAATATAATCGTAGAAGCATTTTATCTATTAAAATAGAGCGATCAATGGAGCAATTTCGTCTAGAGATTATTTTTAATATATTATTGCAGTCTTTACACCACACAATTTCAAATACACACCCAGCAATTTCAAATTTAAAAACTACACTGAAATCAAGTAATAGCCAATCAAATTCTTCTTATTATTGGAAAATTTAGTCTTTCTATAACTAGTGTTATAATTTTTTGTAATATTTTCAGCTATTTTTTATTTACTCCATATATTTTTTTTACAAATACGTAAAAAAGATAAACATCATTGAAAACTAGAGGACTAAAGCACAAGTAGACCGATAAACAGAATAACTCCACATCTAGATGCTAAAGAATAATTAAACATTGGCAATCTCAAGACAAAAAGGGAAAAATTGAATATAAAAATTACAATATTCCCACCTATAGTTTGTCACGGTAAGATAAAGATATTTAATTTATAAAATTTAATATCTTTATCTTACCGTGACAAACTATAGGTGGCAACACAAACACCTCATGTGGCGACCCCATTTGGAAATAATGTGGACTAGGTGTTTAACAGAGAGTCCAAAGAGATATTTTGAACAAATCGCAAATAATACTTTTATTATCTTCTAATTACATAAAAGACTAACGCCAATTTTGTAAAAAAATAGAAGAGAAGAATTTTTCATAAAAGATATAGATCAAACACTCAACTGTTCCATACTCATCAGTCAAAAATGAATCAGAATCATCAACGAAAATAAAATGCATTGATACAAATGAAGGAAAAATAATAACCCTGTTAGTTATAATTCTACTTTGCTTTTCTACTTTCTATTTGTTACTACTCATTTAAATGATTTCTTTGAAGAAAGTAGGTAAGTCACGATACATGAAATGAAATTTCTTTGGCGATTTGTTGTATAACATACTGATATTTAAATTATAAAAATAATGTGTTAAAAAATGACAAATTTAAAGTCAACTGATTACTATATATATGCCGGTACGCACGGTCGCTATATAAGTATTGATTTTTATAGGTGTGAATTTTGAAAACTCAGCCAATATTGTACGGCCAACGTAAAAGTCCAACTTACAATTTAAAATTTTTACCATCATTTATTTATTTTAACTACAATACATCACTTAATTACTAAACCTTGACCAAAAGTATTAAATATGACCGGGACAGGATATTTTAAAACTGGCCACACTGCTTGATGACGTGTTGAGCAAGTTGTAATATCAAATACTAGTTGTCATTTTTCGACAAGTCAACGTTGACCATTGAATTTATCTCAAAAAGTTATTCTATTATTATGTTAGTTAGAAGTAGAAAAATTTATATTCTTTGAGATAAAGTTACCATATCATATTAAGTTTATTCGATTATATTTATGTAATATACTTCTAACATTTCTGTTCGCAAATGACACAATCGATGGCTTACCGGTACTTTAGACTCACAAAAATATAAATAGCGATTTGTTCTTGAAAATTTATTACGTTCGCTACTTCTCTATTTTAACTAGTGGCAACGAAATAATGTCACGAATAATACTATCAAATTTATTTTTCTTAATCATTTTAAAAAGCGCTACCGGCTTGGGTGAAATAATATATGCAATAAACGCAGGTGGCCCAGCACATATAGATATTCATGGTATTTCATATGAGAAAGACCCATTGCAAGGTAGAGTAGGAACTGCGTCTGATTATGGAAAACAGCTGGTAATGATCCGCCGAGTTAACCCCAAAGATGAAATACTTTACCAAACTGAAAGATATCATCACAGCACCTTTGGATATGATATTCCTGCAAGTATAGACGGCGATTATGTGTTAGTGTTAAAATTTAGTGAGGTGTATTTTAATGCTCCCAATATGAAAGTATTTGATGTAGTGTTGAATGGAGACCATACAATTGTAGCTGACTTGGATATCTTTGACAAAGTTGGACGTGGCGTAGCTCACGATGAATATATACCATATACGATAAAAAACGGTAAATTGTATTACAATGAGGAAGAATCAGATATAAGAGGAGGTAAAATAAAGGTAGAATTTATCAAAGGTTACAGAGACAATCCAAAAATCAATGCACTTTACGTTATGCGAGGTAAAATAGATGAAGTTCCAAAACTTCCTCCATTAGAGTGGCCTGAAAATGAAACAGAAGAGGTAAAAGAAGAGATTGAAGAAAAATCTATTAAATCACAAAAAGCAAGTGGTCCAAAGCAACCAGACCCATACTCCATGGATGAAAGCTCTGTATTAATACCTGTGTTTATTACTATTGGTGCTTTTATTCCCTTATTATTTTGCTTATGCAAATTATAACTGTTTCCTAACAAGTACTATTTAGTGTGTTTATAGGAATGCCTTAGTTATAGCTTCAAATTGCAATCAGTCTCTGCTGGTGGCTAGGTATTTAGTCAAATATCATCACCTAATTCACCAGTTATTTCAAACTGCCTAATATAGGGATAATATATGACAAAATTACAGTTAAAGTTTACACCCTTAATTTCATAGGAAAGTATTGAGAAAAGCATAATCATTTTTACATTAATACCTCTAATATGAAAGCTTCATATTTTTCAGTTGTTTCCTAAGTTATGTATCTGTATGGAATCTTAAACTATAAATTATATTTTGTCATTTTGTTTAATTAATTCCTCTCAATACAATATATCAACTAAAGTCTTGAAGACTTTAGTTGAAAGGAGAAGAAGTATTTTATTGTAAAACTGGCTGTAAGACTAGAGACCTAAAATAGTTTGCTTTAAATTATTTGTTAACTATAATTTTCTATTGTCTCCTATTTTAAAAATGTTATATTATTGAAGCTAGAAATTGTGTAATAACCACACTTCTTTGAGTCTTCAAACTCTAAATAGTACAAAATTATTTCTATGTAAATTTTTACTAGTGCCCGTCCCACACCAATTATTCAAATTATTGAAACACAATATTATACTTGCACATGAGTATGTAAATAAAAGATTTTATTTATAAAATGTTTTTTCATTTTATTACTAGTTTTATAACCTGTCTTCATTAGGAACATGTTTAATAGATTATTTGATCATAAGATATTTAAATATTTAAAGGAAAAGCTCTTCAATTATTTTTCTTATCTGTGTTCATCTATATCTAGTGACTAGTTAAGAAATTTCAACTCTTGTTTTTCTCCTACACAAATTTCCTGATTACTGGGTTAGTCAGTGTTCTAGATAATTTAGTCCGCTGAATCACATTTCAACGGAGTTCATTAGTGGTGAGCCTGTCACCATCTTAGTGACAAAGCCAACAATGCAACTCATACACAATTTACAAAACTTATTGGTATGCCATATCTCAGCTGACTTGGTTGTACATGTATATATATAGGTATGAACTTTCCTGGAATTTTTATAATTGTATTTAGGTAATAGATTCTTAGCTATTATAACCAATATAGGTTACCAACAAATTTAGTTGATTAAAAAATCAAACCTGGTTCCCATGCACTTTGAAGCTTTATATAGCAAAAGAAATAATGTATTTTATTATTTGCATTAATAATTTCATAAGCTTGATATATAAACAAATACATGAAATAATTAATGCAAATAAAAAATATATAAAATAATTAATCAACATTTTATGACACATCATCAAATATCTGGTAGTGGGATTTATCTTATTGATATTATCAAGTAAAATCTTGTGTCCTTGATTTTAGTACTAAAAAGAAAAAAAATACATACTAAGCAGTCTTTAAGTCGTAGTAAAAAATGCACGCCTTGCGATACATAACGCAGTACTGGTACCGACTTTGTTATATGGCAGCGAAACCTGGGTATGCCAAAAGAAGCATAAATGCAGGTTGAATGCAGATGCGGCGTTACCTTGGCTGACCGAAAGCGAAACGTAGAGATTCGGAACATGGTAGGTTTAAAAGATGACCTTATCACTAAAATTGATAAGAGCGTGCCTCGATGGTTTGGGCACGTTGAGCGAATGAGCGAAGACCGCATGGTGAAGAAAATGTATAGCGTGAAAGTTAATATAAAAAGGGGTCGAGGTACGCCGAGACTAACTTTCGAAGACCATCTGAGTAAAATGCTCAAACAGGGGAGGGTCAAGAGTACTCGGATACCTCGACGGGCATGTATGAAGAAAATGATGAATCTGAATGAAGCGAAAGATGTAAGTAAGGATCGTGACACTTGGCGATCTGTCATCTCTGGCTACCCCAAGGGATTTTGCGTGAAGATAAATAAATATATAAGCAGTCTTTAAACTATATTTATTTACAGTATTTTTAAATAAATTACATTATTTCTTTTGTGGTGAGATAAATCTGTGGATTTTCCTCGATTCCTTGCATGTTCTAATCTTCGATGTTACTTTTATTTTCCCTTCTTAATTTAAGTTTTTGTGAAAGCTTCACTAGTTTAATTAATCTGTAACAATATTTATACCTATATTAACAACAAATGTGTGTAAAACTTTAAATATTAATAGTTATCATCTCATCCATCTAGCATTTTACCTGGCTTAGTATCAAACTCTTTCTATGATTAATCGTAACCTATTCATTAAGCCGGCTATCTATACGATAGCCGAGTGGTTGGGCGGTCGGAATTTCGAGTCAAGAGACCCGAGTTCGATCGCCAAATGGCAGTCTCGTACCAATGGGTTTTTCAAAAACTTATGTACGAATTTATCGTTGGCTTGGACATCGAGGCGGCGACAGGCTCACCACCTGTCACGTTGTCCCGAAAATATCCTCGGTGGAAGGTGGGTCGAAAGGACTTAATTGTCTAGACTAGACCTCTGTCTACCCCTGTATTGAGAATTGCGTGAAGATATTTATTTATTCATTAAGATGTTATAAGATTAGATAAATAATAAAAGTCACGATAGCCGAGTGGTTGGGCGGTCGGAATTTCGAGTCAAGAGACCCGAGTTCGATCCCCAGATGGCAGTCTCGTACCAATAAGTTTTTTCAAAAACCTATGTACGATTCATATCGTTGGCTTGGGACATAAAGACGGCGACGGGCTCACCACCTATCATGTTGTCCCGAAAATATCTTCGGTGGAAGGTGGGTCGAAGGGACTTAATTGTCTAGACTAGACCTCTGTCTACCTTTGTATTGGGAATTGCGTGAAGATATTTATTTATTTATTTTATTTATTTATAGATGAATAATAAAAAGAGGTCTTCACGCTATTCTCAATACTGCGGAAGGCAGACGTCTAGGCAATTAAGTTTTTCCGTCCCATCTGTCACCCAAGACATTTTTTGAGACAATGTAACAGGTGGTGAGCTTGTCTCCGTCTTGTATGTTAAAGCTTACAATATTAATCGTAGATAAGTTTTTGAAAAATAAAATCATTGGTAAGAGCTTGCGACCTGGGGCCTAAACTCTGGTCGCTTGACTCGAATTCCGATTACCCAACCACTCACCGTGATGGCATGAAATACTATTACTCATAGGTGAAGTTGAATGGATAGTAACCAAAAATTAAAAAAAGCTAAAAATTGTAAATATACTTAGAGTGATAGGCGTAAAAATTTGACACCGTTTCTTTCTATAAAGCGTAGTAACTACTGACAGACGGACGACGGACGGTTAATGATGACGAGTAACATTAATGATGGGTTTGAACACCAGTTCGTTTGCCACTAAAAATTGATTCGGTTAACTAAAAACGCTGCTTTTAGCTTCTGGCCTCAGTATCCACGCTAAGAATAAAGATTCGACTTGCTTCGGATAGGTTCGAACTGAAGTAACTAAATCATAACTCAATGTAATAAATCATAAAGAAAATATGTTTATTGGTACCAATAGATGAATGAAGCTCAAATGATAGAAACAAGTATATTACACGAATTAGTTTGTTTAAATACTAAATATCTACAAAAATAATCTTGTGAACTAGACGGTGGTAAGATACATATTAATGTACATAAATAATTTTATATGGATAAATAATTATTAAAATAATTTTTATACTCATGAATATCAATTTCGATCACACAAATGTTTTCCCTAACGGGATTCGTATCCACAACCCTTAGCATAAAGGCAAGATAACTAACTATCCACTTGGCTATCGGGACGTCAATAATGTATGTACTCAATTTTCCAATTAAATGATATGATGATTACAGACTACAAATTTTCCCTCTTTCTGTAATCATTTACTCAGTAGAGACTTTTCATAACTTATTACTCAGTAAAGACTTTTCATGACTTCGAAGTCGGGTTTTTTCATAACTTAAGTACGAATTATATCGTTCTCTTGGACGTAACAACAGCGACAAGCTCACCACCTGTCACGTTGGCCCAAAAAATGTCTTCGGTGGAAGGTGGGTCCATAGGACTTGATTGTCTAGGCTTATTTAATAGTCTACCCTTGTATTGGAAATGGAGTGAAGAAGTATATTTTGTTTTTGGTAGTTAATGTCTGGGTTACTTACGCATTCCCTGTTCCTTGTAGTTTAAGTTCACATTCCCCTTTATGATTTAAAACAAATCCCTTTTTACATGTTTCATTGCTTGTAGACTCTGTCGTTGTCGTGCTGTTCTTTTTGTCAGCTGTAGTATAGTAAGTACTCTCAGTAACTTTTTCTACCTCTACAGTACTGTTTGAAGTAGTTGTGTATTCAGAAATAGTGGCATTAGAAGTAACTGAAGATGTTTTATTGGATGCGATCGAAGTTGTATGGTCCGGCAACGCTGTAGAGGCTATTGTCGTTTTATCTTTCAAATAATCTGTTGTCACGCTTGTACCGTTGAAAGGCTTCGGTGTTGTTCGATTTTGAGGTTTTATTGTCATTTCCGAATAATCGTATGCATAATCATAATCCTGAAATAGAGAATCCCTTTGGTTGTTACAATTTCTTCAGAATATTTAATTAATTGTATCAATATAAAAATATCGTACAAATTCTAGTTTTTTAGCTGAAGTAGCTATAGCTGAGCAGTATCGTATGTTGCTCAAGTTTTCGATTGCCCGAAACTCTGTTTACAATAAATAGCCTAATCTAGTACCCATGGACTGGACTTATTCTAATATAATTTTATATAATATATAATGTAATTTAAAAAATATATATATATATATATATATATATATATATATATATATATATATATATATATATATATATATATATATATATATATATATATATATATATATATATATATATATATATATATATATATATATATATGTAATTAATAGGCGTAAAATTACATTATATATTATATAAAATTATATTAGAATAAGAAATTTAGAAACTATTCGAATACAAAGGACAATCATTAAGGTCACAACAAAACTCATTAATGTAAAATATTTTTTTTGTACAAAATCGACACCTTAATCCTAATAATTAAGAACAAAATAAGAAGATATAAAAAATTGGAAAACAATTATATTATGAACTACGTGAAGATATAAAAAAAAATTCCATGGGTATTAGATTAGGCTATTTATTGTAAACAGAGTTTCGGGCAATCGAAAACTTGAGCAACATACGATATTGCTCCAGTTGTTAAATCTTTGAAAAAAAATATTGACCAAAAAAGAGGATACCTACGGAGTTCCTTCGCCTATTTCTTCTCCGTTAGAGAAACCTCATTACGAAACGGTGGTAGATTAAAAAAGACTATCGATAAACGAATGTACATTCTTATGCCAATAAATAAATGATTTGATTTGAAACAGGAAATTTGCTAAGTAGTTGGAATTTAGAAACAATTAAAACAATAGTATTAAAAATTATAACTTTTCACTAGAATGGAGATAAAATAACAACAACAATATAATTAGATGTTACAAATTAAATAAATCAGTGTATATAATGATTTCTTCTATTTACACGAATTTAATTTTATTTTTCGAAAACTTCGGGAAGTAAGAAATAGTTTTTAAAAACTAATTAAAAACGCGATAATATCCGAGAATCGTTTTATTTAAAAATCTATGTACTTTATATATAATGTATATAATATCAGATTCGATGAAAGGTAGATCGAAAGCATTTAATTGTCTAGACTTCAGTCTACCCAGTTCTGAGAAAATGCGTGAAGATCAAAAAATATAAAATCGTCCTACTTATATTATACTTACCACATATTCTTCTTTACCGCCATTCATTAACGCAATAATTTGCACATCTTTTACATCGACTTGTACGTTAAATTCACCTGTTTGCCTTTGATCGTAGGAAATTGTGCTAACGTATCCTAATATAAGATAAGAAATAAATTGAAAGAAAAGAATTTTAGCCCTCATTTTGCAGGGGTATTTTATTAAGACGAACTAGCGGGAATATTTAGTTGTAATCAAGTCTCGCGAGCGCAGTCAACTGGCTGTGGCGCCTGCTCGGTTGCCCTGTGCGCTTCATGTTCTTGATAGGTACCAAGTTATTTCCAACAACATAACAGTTATTTCAAGTAACCGTGGGAAGGTCGATAGCCTCCGTTAGTGCCTGATCTCCTCTGATTACGTAAGAACCGCTATCAATTTACATTTATTAAAAAGTTTCAAAAAACTAGATTTATATTAAATTGTTAGGTTCGGGCTTCGGAGTATACATACAATAACTATGAAAATGAACTATAAGTTTCTTTTTGTGGATAACTCGTACTGGGTTTACAAAATAAGATTAATTTTAATTAAGGTTTAAACAGGGGCGGATTCTGTGTCATCGAGAGCATTACTGATTACTGAACTGATGGTATAGGTCTGTCCAGGCATGAGGAATTGGCGTAACCAGCACGCATATTTTTTATAATTATAAATAAATAATAAATAAATATCTTCACGGCCCGAGATCAGACCCGATAAAATGCAGAAATTGTTTTCCACATAGACCCATCCGGGAATCGAACCCGGGACCTCAGTGTTGGTGACACCATGAAACCGGTGCATACGCCACTCGATCACGGAGGTCGTCAAACCGATTCACCATCGCTGTACCATACACATCATCTTTGAAGCTCCTGTCTCCTTTACATGTCTGGTATTTTTACTATTATACGATGCTACCACACGCCGTTATTTATTTATTATTTTACCCCAGTTACACCTTTAGCAGTACATGTTAGTATATAGTATCGTGGCCGTAGGCGATATGGCGGTGATAGGCTCATTTAACGTATTATATGGAAGAAGCATCATGTCTGTTCCTGCAAAAGTAACGAATTGCCATATAAATTGCAATCTCATAGTAGTAAAGTAATAGTAAATGTTGATTTATGTGCTTAGTGGATTCTTACAAAATAAAAGTTGTTGACCGAGAAGGCAGAATGCCCTGTACAAAGAAACTGAATGCATTCTCACGCCATTGTATCAAGTGCCTCTACATGAAAAGGCAAGTATTTAAATTAATATTATCATTTTATTTTAAATTTTATTGTGATAAGTATTTTTAAAATTTAAATTGTAACTATGACTGCGGACTTAAAATCTAAAACGAAAGTATTTTATTTTGTTCAATAGTCACCATAACAAAACTAAAAGGCACTAGCAAATTTCTCGATTCTGTGTATATATATATATATATATATATATATATATATATATATATATATATATATATATATATATATATATATATATATATATATATATATATATATATATATATATGTAATTAATAGGCGTAAAATTACATTATATATTATATAAAATTATATTAGAATAAGAAATTTAGAAACTATTCGAATACAAAGGACAATCATTAAGGTCACAACAAAACTCATTAATGTAAAATATTTTTTTTGTACAAAATCGACACCTTAATCCTAATAATTAAGAACAAAATAAGAAGATATAAAAATTGGAAAACAATTATATTATGAACTACGTGAACTACGTATATATATATATATATATATCCTACCGGTGGCTGCAGTACTCCATGTACTGCAGCCACCGGTAGGATGTTGCAGCAAAATACCAGCTTCACTCGATGGAACGCAGAGCCATACAACTGATTGGCGATAATAAGTAAGTTGAAACAAATCTGAATAGCCTTAGTCTTAGTGTTTTAACAGTGGTAGAGCCACGCATCAGCCTTTGTTGTTGCATACATGTGCCGGCTCGACCGGGGAAGTACCACGACCTCACAGAATACCGGCGTGAAGTAGAAGTCTAACAAACTTCTGCGTTTCGTCTGGTGAGTGCAGGTAACCGGAGGCCCACACACCCCCCTCCCCCAATTTGGGGGGGCGGGGGCACTCTAAGGCCGGCAACGCATCTACTGCCTCTGGTATTGCGGGTGTTCATGGGCGGTGGTAATCACTTACCATCACGTGAGCCGCCTGCTCGTTTACCTCCCTTTTCTATAAAAAAAAAGAGTCACCATCGGAAAGTCGCTTGTCTGTCGGTGTTCTACAGACCTTACTTTAAGGTGTGTGCTGATCAGCTTCTTAATCTCATACCGCTATCACCATTCTTATATCAGGATACCAAGCGCACTGCAGGCTTCCACCCATACCTGGTCGAGATTCTATACATTCGGACTAAGCGCTTCCGATCGTTATTTATTTTGCGTGTTGCCAGGGTGTAGAATGCTTTTCCGACGTCTGTATTTCCCAAAGTAGGTATTTATCCTTTACCTCTTTAAGGTTCGAGTATACAGGCTTTTCATCTATGCCTTGGTGCTCGATTGAGAACCAGAGTTTATCCATTTTTCAATTTAAAAAAAAGTATACATATAGTTAATTGGTTTAATGCTAATAACTAGCTTTTATCTATATACTTCATTGTACACTACATAAAGTAAAAAAAAAGGTTACAGAAAGTAAGTACAACAAGGCGATCTTATCGTTTAAGAGCGATCTCTACTAGATAACTTTCGGGGCTAAGGACACATTTAAATACAGGACAGTGGGAAGTGGTGAATGTAATAAACTTACATGCTAATAACTAAATAATCTAAATCAATATATTATAGTATACTCCCCTGATACACTAATATATGTAATAAATAAATAAATAATAAATAAATAAATAAATATCTTCACGCAATTCTTAATACAAAGGTAGACAGAGGTCTAGTCTAGAAAATGAAGTCCCTTCGACCCACCTTCCACCGAAGATATTTTCGGGACAACGTTACAGGTGGTGAGCCTGTCGCCGCATATATGTAAAATTATAATATATAATGTACACACATAAACAATATGTAAATACACAAAATATGTATGTCGTAAAAAATGTAAGGATTGAGAATAATACGTAGTGATTGCATAGTGACAAATAATGATTTAGTGGTAATAAACCTAAATGTTTAAAATTGTCAACACCTATTAAGTATTAACCTTGCTCGTAGCGATGTACTTACAAAAGAGAAAGAGTTTGCCCTTGTGCATACGACTGATTTTCTTGAAATAACTCTCGATCAAAACATCACTAGAGCCCTATGCCTCTATCTAAATTTATAAGTACTAAGGTAGCTAGATGGATGCAGATGACACAGGACCGCTCTATGTGGCAATCTTTGAGAGAGGCCCATGTTTAGCAGTGGACCTCGGATAGACTGATATGATGATGATGATGAAGGTAGCTAGAAGCTAAGGAAGACAAGTAATGAAAAAATATCCTAAATATAATACCTGTCTGAAATCTCACGACCGGTTGTTGTTTATCAAAACTACACACTTTATATCACAATCAATTTTCGTGTAAAAAATGTTAATTATTTCATATATGTGTTTATCAAAACTACACATGTAAATTACGAGTTTCATGGGTCAATATAATTTTGACAATTACATTTGTAATCGTGATTTTGTTCGTCGAAAATCCCTTGTAAATTACAATTTGCAGATAATCATAGCTAATCCAGGCGAGAGTATCTGACGTCTCTCTATTCCATCTTACAAGTGTCGTGCTTAGTTACGCAAAAATTTCGCTTTATCAAAATGTGTTCAAGTGACTCAAGCGATGAATGAATGATGAATATAAAACAAGAATTGACAGTGGTCGTATGGAAACACACTATGAATTTAACGAAAGGTTTCGACTTCAAGCTGAAAAATTGGGACAATTAATTAACTAAAGAAAGAAATACAGACAGATATCACGCCCTATCAAATAAATTAACAAAGTGGTTAAGACTCTACATTGGTTAGGAACCGGACTTCAATGCCATGCTATTTCTGACATGCATGGTATAACAGTTATGTGCAGTTTATGCTACTCCATATTTCTTAATACTCATAAATTGACTCGGCGAGTTATTAAAAATGCCTTGGAATACTGAAAGAAATGTTTTAATTAAAAACAAAGTAAATTAGCAAGAAAAGAATACGGCTTCAATTTTTGATTTTAGAACTTACTAGTAGAACCTACAAGTGTTAAATTTTACAAGGCCTGTAATTTTTTTTTGATAAACGTCAGTTTCACACGAACTCGTAAAAACGTCCTTGTAAAGTGTAAGTTGTGAACTTGTATGAGTTTTGATAAACAGGACACAGATAACTTAGTTGATAGTGAACCTGCCTTCGAAGCTAAAGGTTGCGGGTTCGAGTCCATTCGTGTGATGAGGCAAACATTTGTGCGATGAATATGAATGTTCATATTCGAGTCATGGATGTTTATATATGTGAATCTTTACCCTAATGAGATATCTATGTAATCAACTGACACGGGCGGAATGGCCAGTATTTTTTTTATTTCTTATTAATTTAATAACAAAAAGTCTAGCATGCCATACAAGATTTAAAGTACAATAACAATTTCATCAATAAAATATCACGTTCTCGCACCTCTGCCAACACCAGTTTTGGAAAAAAGCGTGAAAATAAAAAATCTACAACAAATTCACTGACTTATTTATTTATTGTTATTGATGTGAAACATCTATAGCCGCACGTAAAACCGATTTCTGGCGTGGCGACGCATGCCACGAAACTATACAAAGGTATACTAATTTACACCCTATTACCTGGGGGTTAAGGTTTATAATTAAACACTGAAATCCCTTTTTTATATTTAATTAATTATATTCATATTATTCATATTAGTGACTATGTAAATTATATAAAGATTTCATTTTTACATGAAAGGTCATTTCCTTATAGTCAAAAATGTTCAATAATTTTTAAAACGAATAAACATAAACTACCATTAAAATTTTTTTTAGATTAGTGTACCATTGTTCATTGGATTAATCATATTAAGATTTAGGAATTTTGGAAAAAAATCTAAATACTCAGGAGCGCTCTTGTACTCTTGTTAGAATATCATAAAATATTATTAAGATTGACAGATGTTTTAAAAAATGCTCCGAACTCTGAACGATTATACATAGAACAATATTATAGCAAACTTATGGAAAAGGGATTATAAAACCATGGATTTTGAAGTTAAAAAATTTAATACTTAATTGAGTCTAGTTTTTACATAAAAAACAAAAGGTATATAATAAAATATCATTACGACGAAAGGTACTGTTTTTCTGCAAAATAAAAAAAAACACCATAAATTAAACAGAAATCTGCGTATTGAAAAAGCAAATTGTTTATAAGCGACATCTAGAGGATTATATCAATAATAATATGTCACAACAACATTACTTTGTCATGAATTTTAAGAGTTTCAAATCGTTTCGCTGGATGTCGCTTCAAAGTAACATAAAATACAAAACATCTATAGGCTCACACACTTAAAAACAAATGGTCCATCCATTTGTTTTTTATGTAAAAACTAGACTCAATTAAGTATTAAATTTTCTAACTTCAAAATCTATAAGTTTGCTTTAATCTTTTCTATAAGTTTGCTATGATATTGTTCTATGTATAAGTAATAAGAAACTTTGTAACATACTTCAGTTACCATCGACCAATTGTCACAGTAATACCGTCCTCAGAGGCAACATCGAATATAACTATTACCGAAGTCACTGATTAAACGAATTAAGTAGTCACGGTTTGAAATAAATTCGTAAATTTTTGTATTTAATGAAAATAAATGTTTATTCAATAAATAGTCATTGTTATCTGGAAAAAAATCGTAATATTTTATTTTATCATTATGACATATTTAGTTCCTATCACAATATGTTCTTTTCTGCATATTACTTTTACAAAATAATGGCGATGTTTCACATCTGCCAGGCGTCCCGTGACGGCTCACATTTTTTTATTATTTTATTGCTTCAACGCAGAAGATTTGACAAAAACTTCCGCCATCCATCAGAAATAAATGTATAACACATCTCTTAATCTTGCTTTTTCTTGTCTACATATGGATTTTCTAGTGGTTAAACATAGTGTTTGCCACAAGAAGAGTCTTTTCCTTACATACAGTTAGTGTAAGCTTGCCAGCATCCTTCAGCCTTTTATCACCAAATAATCTAAGCACCAACTCATATCCTGGTCGAGCGAAACCAACCCAACAAGTCAAATCAACACATACGGCAATTATTTCGTTTCATAGCCTAGTCTAGGACTTTTATAACATTGTCTCAAAACTTCTCCAATTTAAACTGAATGACGAAAATTACTTTGTCAATTTGTAATTTAAAGCGAAACCAGAGAAATCTTGAGACCACAATCTCATATTCACTCATAACATCAACCAATCAAGACGACAACAGTACTACCTCCTCCTGGCAGGCGTACTTGCTCACCGGCAGTCCGGCCCATAGACACTCGAGAGCAATGAATCCGAGTCACTTAAAAAAAGTATGCACCAGAATCCTCACAATGCTGGAAACCGGCAGGAGTGAGTGCCATACAGCCAGGGCTGTCGATGTATCGCTGTCAACAGTACAAAGTTCTCCGACGTTACGAAGAAACTGGCTCTAACCAACGTAGACCAAGGGAACTGAACTTATAAATCAGTTTCGACGCCTCGGAGGAAGTAACCCAAGCGCATGGACAGTAAGACGACGACTTGCTGCTTGCTTGCTCCCGCGACCGGGGAAGTACTACGACCTCACAGAATACCGGCGTGAAGTAGAAGTCTAACAAACTTCTCCCGTTCGTCTGGTGAGTGCAGGTAACCGGAGGCCCACATCCCTCCCCCCCCCCCTCCCGCAATTATCAGCACGGACACTCTAAGGCCGGCAACGCATCAGCTATGCCTCTGGTATTGCGGGTGTTCATGGGCGGCGGTAATCACTTACCATCACGTGAGCCACCTGCTCGTTTGCCTCCCTTTTCTATAAAAAAAAGCTAACTTGAAATCACTTAGACCAGCTAATGGCCCTAAACTGGAGCGTGGTGATCGTATTTCACGAGTAAGATATGCCCAGAAACATTTGAATTGAACTATTGAAGATTGGTCGAAATTTATATTCTCCGACTCACAATGGAAGACAAAGAGTGTATAGAAGACCAGGGGGAAAATTCAAACAAGCATGCATAGAAGAAAAAGTAGCCTACGATGGTTCTGTACATGTGTGTGCCGGAATTTCAACTGAGAGTCGCACAGAACTGGTGTTATGTGGAAGAAATCGTTGATGAAGAAGCCATTTGTGGTCAGTTTGGGAGAGGGCGCTATTTTATGCATGACAATGCATGACCTATACAAATTCCATTGTGAATAACTACCTACAAGAGATGAACATTACTCGTATGGTGTGGCCATCATGTCAACCCGATCGAGCATGCATGGGAGAGCTAGGGAGATGTGTCAAACATTCCCCCGCTTCGTGAGCTTAAAATTGCTCTCACAGAAGAATAGGAAAATATTTACCAAAGTCGTTCATGAAACTTAGTGTACAGCATACAAAGCCGCGTAAACGGAGTAATGATAGCATGAGGAGGCCGTATTCAAGAAAATTCAAGAAAATCATATTGTTATACATAAATGTACAAGTTTACGTTTCGTTACAAGTTTCCTATTTTTTTTAAGGCGAGATCAGAAATTTTTTTTCTTCATGTAATTTTTAATAAATAAAATGTAGTGACTTATAAATTTTATCACTTTAAGGGGTATTATATTGTCTATTAAACACCGTTTATTTTATTAAGCTGTCATTCTTATTTTCCAAGATTATAGGTTTCTTTAGGTGACCCGCATATTCATTGCTCTCGAGTATAGCTACCGCCCAAATGTTTTTTGATTCATTCATTCAACGGAGAACTCCTCGTAGCCACTGCCTTCACACAAAGCTTTTGTTAAATAATTTTGTAGGTCATTGATGGAAAATTTAATTCTTATAGATAAACTAGGTTTTTGTAGTAAATATTCCATAAACTAGGTGGGACGCACCAGCATCTTTATCAAAGAGTACATAATCACTACATTTTATCTGTGGGTGGGTGGGACTATCTGACATTAGATTTATTTCTCAAATGTTGGCCGCTCGCGAGCTACACATGTAGTTACGGCAATTGTCTGAAAAAGGCGCTCTTAAACGCAAATTTCATGAGATTCGCCTAACACGCAAGCAGTTTGATTGCAATCAATTCTGTTTGCATCCACACTATATCAAGAACTAACTTAACTGCGCTAACTTAAAATGCACGCGCGCAGATTGCGAGCGGGTCCCGTACGGCACATACTTCAGATTTGGACACACCGATAGAATTTAATCATAGATCATACTTATATGCCAGGTAATACGTTGGACAGTACACCAGGTGATACGGTTGACGACATCCGTGGACGAGTGGCGAAAGCACCGGTTTTCAAGGAGCCGCATCTGGGTCCCGGGTTCGGTTCCCGGTTGGGTCATTGTAAAAAAACCACTTTTTGTACATTTTCTCGGGTCTGGGCGTTTGTGATCCCTTCGTTGTTTCCGATTCCCATACCACAAGTGCTTTAACATCTTACATTGGGATCAGAGCAATGTATGTGATATTGTCCCTATCTATATATGTATTTATTATTATATATGATACGTATATTAAATTGCGTGGAGTAACAATCTGCAAAATATGGCAGGAGTAGATTGATGCAGGTGGCTTGGGGCCGTTCTTTGTGGAAACTGTGAAGCATATTTTTAGCTATGAACTTCTGATAAGCTGTGAAGAAAAAAAGAATTAAAATCCCAGTATTCAATGTCAATTTATATAAAAGCATTATAATTTTTAAGTTACATTACGGAGTGTTGATAATAAAGTATCGCAAAATTATACAGGATGGGCCAAGAATTCGTTAACATTTTAATGTAACTTACCGCGCAAACTATTGCCGCGCGGGGCGCGGGCGCGGGCGGGGGCACTAGCTCGCTTCTTGGAAATTTAGTTTTAACAGTTTAAACAGTAGAAAAAATTTAGGTTAAACAGTAGAAACAGTTTTATTTAAACGACTTTTCGCTCATTACTGTGAGACGCTTATTTCGCGTTGAATATGGTTTACACGACTTAAGTCAGTGTCCAAGTGCTCCTTTAATAAAGAAATGGGTGAAGAAGTTCGAAGAGACGGGATCTACACTAAATGTGAAACAAACCGGCGGACCACGGACTTCTCGGAGCGAAGAGAACGTACAGCAAGTTTCCGCTTCTGTTCGACGTGATCCAGATTTATCGACACGCAAACGTTCGGCTGAATAAGGATTATCCCGCCCATCATTACGCCGTATTTTGAAATTAGATTTGAAATTACATCCATATAAGATCCAGCTTGTGCAAGAACTAAACCCTAATGATTTAAATTTGCGTAAGTCATATGCCGAAACAATGTTAACTCGTTTCAGTAATTTTCACAACATCTTATTTTCAGACGAAGCCCATTTCCACCTAAATGGACATGTAAATAAATAGAATTGCAGGTATGGGAACAGCGAAAATTCTAAAGCTAAACATGAGAGGCCACTTTACTCTCCTAAGGTAACTGTATGGGCTGAAATTTCAGCAAAAGGAATTATCGGACCTTACTTTTTTGAAGATTCTCGAGGCCGTTCAGTTACTGTTAATTCTGCAGAGTATGTGAAAATGTCACGGGAGTTCTTAGCACCGATGCTACTGGAATTTGCTGGCTATAATCGTAACACATGGTTTCAACAAGATGGAGCCACGTGTCACACATCGAACGAGTCCTTGCCGGTGGTCAAAAACATGTTTCCGAAAAAGCTGATATCCAGACGGGGTGACATCCCATGGCCACCCAGAAGTCCAGATCTATCCCCAGCAGACTTCTTTTTATGGGGTTATTTAAAGAGTCGTGTCTACATTGATAAATCGAATACACTGCGTCAACTTAAAGAAAAAATCATCGAAGAGATGTCGGCGATCTCGCGGTCTCTTTGCAGAAGAGTATTCGAAAACTTCAGGACTCGCTTAGATGAGTGCAAAAACCGAAACGGTGGTCATTTAGACGAAATAATTTTTAAAAAATAAATTACAGCTTTCTAGCTTTCTCGTAAATAAACGATTTCTAAAATATGTTAAATGGTTTTTTATACGATTTTTTCAAATGTTAACTAATTCATGGCCCAACCTGTACATATTATCTATGCTACATACTATTGATACTTCGGAATATGTAATCACGATGATGGAGTAGCTTCCTGTAAATACCGGCAATGAAATGGAGCGTAGAGTAAAATTAATATTGGTTAGCGTTTCTAGCTCGATTTGATTTAATAAAAGATCGATTTATTCAATACCGATCTTTAATTGTTAAATATTAATTTAGGAAACAAAACTATTCAATGATCGCTGCCACCCGAGATCGAGAATCGATCTGTTATTACCTTGTTTATATAAATTCATATTAAGTTTTTCAAAAACCACAGGATTTTTGCCTGTATGAAGTGTTTGCCTTAACATTCAGTAGATGATAAATAGTATTTATTATGCACTTTTTCTAGTTTCTAATCATAACGATTCTAAAGAAGTTTTACTTCTAAGATTGGAGCACAGTTATAGAACTCTCGAAATTCATAAATCCTATCCTACTTATATATATCCTACTAAAATTATAAATACTACTTATATTAAAAGTCACGATAGCCGAGTGGTTGGGTGGTCGGAATTTCGAGTCAAGAGACCCGAGTTCGATCCCCAGGTGACAGCTGTCACTCGGCTATCGTGACTTTTATTATTTATCTAATCTTATAATATCCTAATGAATGAATTACGATTATTCATAGAAAGAGTTTGGTACTAAGCCAGGTAAAATGCTAGATGGATGAGATGATAACTATTAATATTTAAAGTTTTACACACATTTGTTGTTAATATAGGTAAAAATATTGTTACAGATTAATTAAAATAGTGAAGCTTTCACAAAAACTTAAATTAAGAAGGGAAAATAAAAGTAACATCGAAGATTAGAACATGCGTGCAAAGAATCAAGGAAAATCCACAGATTCATCTCACCACAAAAGATATAATGTAATTTAATTAAAAATACTGTAAATAAATATAGTTTAAAGACTGCTTATATATTTATTAATCTTCACGCAAAATCTGCTGGTACTGCAACAATGAGTTTTTCAAAAACTTATGTACGAATATCATCGTTGGCTTGGACATAAAGACGGCGACGGGCTCACCACCTGTCACGTTGTCCCGAAAATATCTTCGGTGGAAGGTGGGTCAAAGGGACTTAATTGTCTAGACTAGACCTCTGTCTACCCCTGTATTGGGAATTGCGTGAAGATATTTATTATTTATTTATTTAAAATTGTAAATGGAAAAGGTTATTAAGACGGATGGATGTTTGTTACCCTTTCACGCAAAAACTAAATACGGTTTATACAGCTATACAATAATACAGCTTATACATCAGAAAAATACTTAGGCTACAATTTATAAATATTTTATATTATTTGACCAAAATATTATGCTGAAGGTAATTGCTGTATGTATGTATTATGTTACAGTGCAAAAAATAACGTATGGTGAGTGAGAATGATATACGATTACGAATAGGAATTATAATAAATATTTATAAGATCTTTAGTATTTATAGGGATCATATTTTTAATTATCAGATATATTTTTCATAAGTGTGTCCAAGTCACGATAGCCGAGTGGTTGGGTGGTCGGAATTTCGAGTCAAGAGACCCAAGTTATATATACATATTACCCTTTCATGCAAAAATTAAGGAACGAAGATTGATAAAACTTAATAGTAAAACTTAACAGTAATATAGCTTATACACCAGAATAATACATTTTATAAAGATTTTGTTTATTTGGTCATAATATTTTGATGGCGCAGATGAAGATGGGCGGGTCACTTAGTAAATTCCTATACCATTTAAAAAACTTTGACACGCAATTCCCAATACAGGGGTAGATAGAGGTTTAGTCCAGACAATTAAGTCCCTTTATGTCCCTTCGACCCACCTTCCACCGAAGATATTTTCAGGACAATGTGACAGGTGGTGAGCCCGTCGCCGTCTTTATGTCCAAGCCTACGATATGATTCGTAAATACGTAGTTTTTGAAAAACTCATTCAAAACGAGTCTGCCACCTGGGGATCGAACTTGGGTCTCTCGCCTCGTAATTCCGACCACCCAACCACTCGGCTATCGTGACTTGGACACACTTATGAAAAATATATCTGATCATTAAAAATATGGTCTCTATAAATACTAAATATCTTATAAAGATTTATTATAATTCCTATTCGTAATCGTATATCATTCTCACTCACCATACGTTTTTTTTTTGCTATTTTTTGCACTGTAACATAATACATACATACAGCAATTACCTTCATCTATTAGCTACATACAGATGGCAAAATAACCATTTTGACATATACCAGAACAAAAATCAGTAAACCTGTGAAGGGCACAGCGAACAAGCACACTGATACAATAAATAAAAAAATAAAATATATTACAGTGTATGTAAGTATTTGTATATGTCACCTTTTTACCTTAGTACAAAGAAATGGCGCAGTTTAAAAATTGTATTTATGAAATCACTGTGTAAAAATCGATTAACTAAAATCGCCCAATGTAAAAACAATCGATTAATATAAAAATCAATTTTTTCACATCCTTAATTCCTATTATGTGGGAATGTATATTGTGAGTTCGATTGAATTTCGAGTTATTTACATAATAAACCGTGTACAATTTGTTATTGTTTACGTTTTGTCGATGCTGTTTCTAAAAGTAACATGTATAATTTCGATTAATATACGTTATCACATTTGGAAACATCGTGAAGTAATTAATTGACATAAAATGATCAAGTTCTGGAAAAGCGCAGGTAAGATATATATGAAAGCCTATAAACTACGTTCAAATGAACTGTAACTGTGTTTACCTTTAATTTGATTTCAGCAAAAGGTAAAACAGGCTGTCCTGTGAGACCACCGGAATTAAATGATACGCTTAATCTCCAATCCAAAACGCCTATAAACTTAGATATAGGAGGTAAAACAGAAGGTACTGCTGAGACACTGTAAGTTTCTTTTTTAATTTTAATATATTTTCATTTCATTTTTATATGATCCATTGCAGATCTGACAAATATATTTGAAAAAAAATCTAAATTATCTATAGATGTGCATGATGTGCTTATCGAAAAAAGAGCAATGAAACGTTTTGCTTTATTTATGGAAGAAATCGGAAAACTTGGATTGATTCAGTGTTGGTTGGACTTGGAGAATTTTAAAACCATTATGCCATCTAAAGAATGTGATAACCTACCAGTAAAAAATAATATGTTAGCTATAAATACTCAATGTACATGTAACATTCAAGTGCATTATAATAACGAAATAATGCCACAAAACTTGTCAGCAAGTACCAGTAGCTTAAGCCAAAAAAAGAATGAACTAAACAAGAATTTATTAGAAAACATTAATATACTTGAAAATTTGATAAGAAAATGTAAATTATGTGGAAAATTGATAAATACCAATCCGATTGAAGAAGCTGTCAAGCTATTTAAAAAATATGTTGCACTAGAAGCACCACTTCAATTAGATTTGCCAGATGATGTACGAAAATCTGTTATCTCCAATATTTGTCAACTTGAAGGAGATATAAAAGAAGACTGCTTTAAACCAGTACAAGATGTTATATACTCTGTCATAAAAAATGAATATATTGATGATTTCTTTAAAAGTCCATTTTATATCAAAGCGCAAATTGATATATTGACAAGTGACTCAATCAATCTGCAAGACATTTTATATAATGAAACATTATTGTTTTACTTCACTGAATATTTAGAACAGGAATCATGTAGTATACTTTTGGAATTCTTGATGGCAGTCATGCATTTTAGGGATAATCTCATTAATAATAACTCATCTAACCCAAAGCAAGCACAGGAGGATGCAATAGTACTGTATGATAAATATTTTTCATTACAAGCAACAAGTCCAGTTGGTTTTCCTACCGAAATAAGGCTTCAAGTTGAAAGTGATATATGCAGAGAAAGTGGCCCACTAGCTTCCTGTTTTGATATACCATACAAAATTGTATTTAAAACATTGACAACTTATGCAAAGAGTTTTCTTGGATCAGAATTATATTTTTCATACCTGTCAGAAATGATTAATTCAGTAGATCACTTATGGACCTCTAAATTTAAATCACATTCCGACTGTAGTAGTGAATTTAGCATAAGTACTCAAAATACTCTACTTGCAATGGGAGACCCTCTCTATCGAAAAAAACGAAATCTCTCTGTACCTGATATGACTATAGATTCTAATCAGCTGTACAATGCGGATGCATTGTGGCAAAGAAAAAAGCAGGATGGTTTAATTCTTGGAAGAATTAATAGTCTTGGAAGGTTTGAATCAAAATTTGAACCTGATCCAGACAAAAAAGACAACTCAGTCTTGAAAAAAATGGTTAATCGCTTTGTGCCAACAAAGTCTTCAAAAGTAGAAGAGGAAATGGCCTGGCAAATTGCACATATGATTGTCAAGGACATTACTGATTTAACCATGGCACCACCTGAAGACCATGATGTGTAAAATGTGATAGACTATAGACTAAACATATTTGTAAATTGTAAATAAAATTATGTATAAAGTATAAAATATATACCAAGTGTGTGTAGTTTCTCTCTACATTACATATTTTATTAATAACATGACTTTCCTTAACACAGTATGTAATTAGTAGGTTGATGAATATTATTAATATTTTCCTGGTTTATTATTTATATCTGTTTCTTTATTTCACCATAAAGTTTAAATATGAAAGCAGATTTCGTATCATTTCAAGTTACTGGATACATTAAAAAAAATATGTCTATTTTTTATATACTTTCCAAAGTATATAAAAAACAATTTAGTTCTCAAGTCATGACAGTTCAATTGGTCTCTTAACATTAATAAGAGTCAATGCTCTATTAATTTGTTACCATACATTGATATTTATTTTCATAAGTATTACAAAACACTTAAAAGTGTTTTGTAATACTCTTAAGTGAAAACTTATAATTGCTCTTTGTTTCTTCTAATTGTATTTGTACCAACTTTTGTAAATAAGCTGTCAGTTTTCCTTTGAAATAAAAATTAGGTAACTCCGGAATGGCAAGTTTAACTAAGCCTGTGTAGTCTGAAATATTTTCAACCAAAACCAAAATTGCCCTTTCTAAACCTAACTTGATTTCTTCCATTATTTTATTTTGAAAACTCTCACAATACATAAAAAGTAACCAAGTCTTACTAACAACTCACAAGCCATGAGACCAATTGAAGAATTTAGATATTTTTTATGACATTAATGATGTATGTTTTATTTCCCATAATCATATTAATTTCTAATAAATAAGTTATGATAGTTATATACCTGTTTGTAATTCCAAATTTACAGTTTTTACTAAATACTTTTGAAAGTACATATGGTATGTACATAAAAAAGTTTTTTTTTTAATTTTTCTATCTGTGTGTCAGTTTGTACTGAGCTAATCTCTGAAACGGCTGAACCAATTTTAACAAGACTTTCACTGGCAGATTGCTGACGTTATAACAAGTAACTTAGGCTAATTTTATTTTAGAAAAATAATTAATGTTTCGATTAAGTATTAAACAGCGGCCAAAACCGAGGGGGCTGCTAGTATATTATAAAATTGTAAAAGAGTCATGTGTGTACATTGGAATATTAAATTATTAAAACTTTCTTGAGACATTATTAGTCAAATAATTAAAAAAGGCTAAACGCACGTAATCGGTGTAGATACGACTGGTTTAGGACCTGTCGGAAGTCCTTCATCAGGGTGAGCGGAATGAGTTCGCGGTCGTCTTCCAATTTTTATTTGATTGAGGATATTTGTAGAACCCGGGTCCCTGTGAGTTGATGAAACCTTGTCAACAAAAGACAGGGCGAGGCGACGCACATCAGCTTATTTCGCTTGGCGAGGAAAGCAGATTGGCAATGGAAGCGTAAAGTAGAAGTCTAACAAACTTCTGCGTTTCGTCTGGTGAGTGCAGGTAACTCACCAGACGAAACGCAGAAGTTTGTTAGACTTCTACTTTACGCCGGTATTCTGTGAGGTCGTGGTACATCCCCGGTCGAGCCGGCCCGTTCATGCAACAACAAAAGCTGATGCGTGGCTCTACCACTGTTCAGTGCAAGAGAATCCCCGCCTGGGCACCTGCGCTCGGGCAACCAATCGCTGCCTGAGCTTGGATGCACAGGCTGCCCATCGTATTCTAGAGGGACAAAGTTCCGCTATGTTCCCACATTGCTCGAGGCAAACGTAGCAAAAAACCTTTGGCACCCTTTACCACGCTCGTCAGCCTTGAAAGTAGGGACCTGTCCACCCTTTGGCTACGCATAGACAGCGACCACCATCCTCGCATCTATGGGTGCCTCTATAGGTCCAACAACAGTAATACCGAAACTGACAGACTTATCGACCACGTCCAAATGGCAGCAGATTCCATTCTACAGAGATCGTGGTACTCAGCGACTTCAACGCCCACGACGCCGAATGGCTACGATCTCGAACTACTGATCATGCGGGGAGATCTGTTTTTGATTTTGCCTTGGTATACGATCTGACACAACTGGTTATTTCGCCTACGCGGGTTCGGTATGTGCGGGATCATAAACCTTCCCTGCTGGATCTTTTGCTGACCTCTCATCCGGACGGCTATGTAGTCTCCGTCAATGCCCCTTTGGGTTCTTCGGATCACTGCCTTATCCGGAGTAAAGTACCTGTCATGTGACATTTGCGGACGCGATCTGCAGGCTATTGCCGTGTGTGGCACTACAGGTCGGCGGATTAGGAGGAGATGCTGTCTTTCTTTGCATGCTACCCATGGAGACAGGTTTGCTTCTCGCTGGATAGTACCAACGTCGTTGCACATTCCGTCGCCGATTTGTGCTGCTTCAAGGAATGAACTCTTTGTTCCTTCCTCCGTGGTGCCCATCGGTGATAGATCTAAGACTTCGTTGAATAGCACCTGCAGAATGGCACCTCGCAACCAACCAGCATTGCCTGGATTAATGTATCGGCGTCTCGGGATTCAAAAACTAGCGTTTTTTAGAAGAAGTACAACTCTGCAGCCAGTTCCTTCAAAAGAGTAATTGCTGCGGCAAAGTCCGAGCACATTGGCAGAATTGGCGAGAAACTAGTTCGTCTTCCTTCGGGAACTCGTGCGTTCTGGTCTCTCGCCAAGGCTGTTCAAGGGAATTTCAGTCAGCCATCACTACCATCTCTGCACAGGGAGGACAACTTTCTAGCCCATGACGCAATGGAGAAAGCCGGTCTTCTAGGTTCTGAGTGATCCTCTAAGCCGGGCATCCGGTTTTTTCGGTCTGTGCACAAAACTCTCCTCTCCCTGGACATCCAAAAGTCCAGTGGGCCCGATGGAATCCCCCCTATTGTGTTGAGTATGTGTGCTCCAGACTTGGCACCGGTTCTAACGCGTCTTTTCCGGTACTCCTACTCTCTTGGCGTCGTTCCGAAGGCATGGAAGACAGCTTTGGTGCACCCGATCCCTAAGAAAGGCGACCGCTCAGATCCGTGCAACTACAGACCGATCGCCATCACCTCCATTATAACAAGTTGTAACAATATGACAAGTTGTTAAAAAGGTGCTTCTAGAGACACTTAAAGACTTCATTTTTTGACGTTTTGCTGTAGAAGTAGGACATTTTCGCGAGCCTGGAATTCTTTGTTTTTTAGGTTCGGGTTACTCTGCCCTTTACAGGGTAATCATTTCATGAATTAATATAAACATCTACTTTTAATAAAAATACAATAACATTTTTTTTTATTATGTTAGAATTGTATAATTTTTTTTATAACAGCACAAGATATAAAATTATAACAAAATGTGTATGAATTATGTTCACATGAGAAAAATCTTGTCTCATTTACTCCCTTTGAATATAGCTAGTATTTTGTTTTACATTCGACCAACAAAAATAAAATAAACACAAAACTTAAAAATTATTTGACAACAAACATACACAATCACAAACTAGTACAAAATCAATTCAAATACAGTTTTACTTAAGAAACTTTAACATGATGATATAGACATAATTACATAACAAAATACTGTAACAAAATATTGTTTATAAAATTAATAAATATCTTCACGCAATTTCCAATACAGGGGTAGACAGAGGTCTAGTCTAGACAATCAAGTCCCTTTGACCCACCTTCCACCGAAGATATTTTCGGGACAACGTGACAGGTGGTGAGCCCGTCGCCGTTTTTATGTCCAAGCCAACGACATAATTCGTACATACGTTTTTGAAAAACCCATTGGTACGAGCCTGCTACCTGGGGATCGAACTCGGGTCTCTTGACTCGAAATTCCGACCACCCAACCACTCAGCTATCGATACTTCTAAAATGGCAGACATAATGCCATATACAATACATACAAATACACATATGTATTTTTTATATTTTTAATATATATGTATGTATGGACTGGTAACAATTATATTAGATTAGACCGAGAAAAGTAAATTAATAAAGATTGTAACTTACTACTAAGTGTTTTTGTGGAAAATTGGAATTAAGAAAAATGGTTGAGGCTGTAAATAGTTCGCTAAAAATGTCTAAATCATTTGTCTGTGTCTAACTAGACAACGTGACAGGTGGTGAGCCTGTCACCGTATTTATGTCCAAGCCGTATATATAAATCGTAAATAAGTTTTTGAAATTGGAATGTTTACCTTCCAAATTGAAGATCGAGCTCGGGTCTCTAGAATAGTGAATTCCCGATCACTCGGCTATCGTGACATCTACTTTAAAACTTTAAAATTTTTAAATTTTCATCCCCATTCTTTACAGTGTCCCATATGAAAACATATATGGCTGAACTACTACTATAATGTAAAATTTTGGCAATCATACTATTGTCTCATATGCATTTATAAATTCATATAAGACAATAGTATAAAAATACATACCTACATATATGTAGGTATGTATTTTTATAAGTCTCTTTATATTAAAATGTATAAACATAAAAATAAAGGTCTCTGGCGTCGTTTACTATCAATACATGTTTTACTTATCTATACAAGTATTTTCTCGTGTCTGTTTATTTATAATGTTAGTAGTAATAATAAGTTCTTTATTTCGAGCTTCATCATCTATAATATTTAAAACATTATGAAATATAATTATTATTAAAACAAGATTTACAATTTAAAGGACAATAATATAATTACTTGTTGGATAACAATAATTATAGTGTCTCATTCTAACAAAGTTATTCTGAATCTCTGGTGCACATACAACCGATGCATTAAAATCTGTTCCTGAACACAAAAATTGGTCTCTATTCTTATCTAATCTATGTTTTTATTATTTGTTTATAAATGTGTAACATTACAACACATCATAGCGTTAAAAATGAGACAATAAGCCCGCGCTTAAAATCAATATCATACTTGTTAACAACGACATAATCATCATTTTGTGTTTTATATATTTACATTTTTGTGTTTATTTTGTTGTTCTTTGATTCTTCTTCTTTTTCTTTACAGCCTATCAAGAGTCCACTGCTGAACATAGGCTTCTCCCAAAGCTTTCCACAGAGAACAGTCCCCAGCCACCAGCACCCACCGACTTCCCGCAACATTCTGCAAATCGTCACTCCATCTCGAGGGAGATCGAACTACACTGCGTTTTAATATACCTTTACGTTTGATTGATTACATTAAATTTTATTGGAAATAGATTTAAACGAACACGTTATATTGACCAAACTGTTTGCTGTTATCCCTTACGGAGTGTAATTCAAGTTATTATATATAAAATGAACAAAGTTTTGTGTTACATGCAAAAGATATGGACTTTGAAGAATCTAATTTTCTTAAATCTAAAATTAATGCGTTATGGATTATTGCATTCTTTAATATCTACAACTCATTGAATAATTACAAAGTTGCATAATTGTTGACGTTAGAAGGCAAATGTGATAACTGCAATCTAGGTGGCTCTGAGCCTAAAAGTGGTGATTGTTCATCACGTAGATTTAACTCTTTATGTATCGACGAAAATGTTGGTCTTGATCTCTTACCGTTAGGGTTCCACCTCCTATACACAAAGGCATTAAGTAATGCTTGCATGGGATTCATTAATGCCTAAAATGATATAAAAAAAAATTAAAATACCTAAAATAATAATGTAATGCAAAATGTAATGGGTGTAATACTTACCATTATGTACCATATTGATATGATAATTTTAACAGGCATATTAAACCACATTGTCCATATCATTACTCCGTTTATGAGATTAGGAAGCCAGCAGATATAAAAAACTGCATTAATGAGAAAGAACTTTAATTTCAATGCATCTACTACCCTCCTTTCCTTACTAGTAAACTGCAAAAGAAGTAAAACAAAACAATTCGTCTATTAATATGAATACACAACCAGACCCTAATGTGTTTTTACCAAATTTTACCAATAAATAGCTCGTCAAAACTGATATTGATTTTGCATAAAATACATCACTATTTTATAAATATACATAGAGTTAGGATTTTCAATTTTAAAACAAAAACAATTACAAGTCTGTTAACTTTAGTTCCTACATGGCTCCAAAACATCTCTTTTGTCTTGAAAAGCAGAAATTTGTTTAGAGTTGCTCGAAAATATAATTCCATAACGTAGTACTGACTCTACATATCCATGATGAGCCATTACAGTGGAAGCCATAGATCAATACTGTATATTTAAGTCTGCTTAGAACAAAGACGAAGCTATTTATTCTACAACACAGATTCTCGGAATGGGGTTTCCACTTCTGAAATTATTAACAGTTCATGGTATCTAGACATTTTTCTTCTAGGTTTAGGTTGGAACGAATCGCTAGGTTGCAGGCCGGTCCAATTTTTTAGTGGTGGACTTCGTTGCTGAACAGGACTCTTAAAGTGTCTGTATAGAGTTGTATTCTTAAAGTGAATTTGTCAGGTATCAGTTTGTGTAATTAGGTAAGTCCAATGATTCACATTATCTATTATTTATATACACATTATTTATATATAATGATTTACATTATCACATTACTGGCACATTCGTGATATGATACAATTGTCTACATTCTGGTGCTGACAGATTTGCAGATAGCGGCTTCGTCATGTAGGCTGCGACACTCTTAACGTACGACACATATATTTTTAAATGTTACAATAAATTTTGCTTTAGCTTCTTCGTCAAGATTGCATACTATAGTGAGTCTCCCACTCCAATCAATGGATAGAAAAATGATGTTTCAGTGCAAAACTGATGCATCATGCGAAAGGAGCAAATGTATTACAAGAGTACGACCCTTCTAATAAATTGGCTTCTTGGTATCTCCATATTATTGTTTTCTACCACTAAGGGGCCACGTATTAATAGTAGATGTTTGTGTACTAAAATACAGACTTTATCGGGGAAGCCAAAAAGAACAGATTGCCAATTGTCGCGATCCTAACATACCTCTTCCGCTTCTTTTACATTTATCATTTTCTTTATATAGTTGAAGTCACGATAGCCGGGTGGTCGGAATTTCGAGTCATGAGACCCGAGTTCGATCCCCAAGTGGCAGGCTCGTACCAATGGGTTTTTCTAAAACTTATATACGAATTATATCGTTGGCTTGGACATAAAGGCGGCGACGGGCTCACCACCTGTCACGTTGTCCCGAAAATATCTTCGGAAAAAAAATAGGTTCGGGAAGGTGGGTCAAAGGGACTTAATTGTCTAGACTAGACCTCTGTCTACCCCTGTATTGGGAATTGCGTGAAGATATTTATTAATTTTATTTTTATACACGCACATCTACTTCATGGTCTTCTCTTGCAAATATAAGAACTTTAGTTTTACTAGCATTCAAACGGAGAACTTTGATTTTCACATTCCTCTGATATATTACTTTATTATAGTGATATACATTTATATATATACTGTGGTGTGTGGCATAGGCCACGGGAAAATCTTAAAAAATATTTTAAATACTACATACATGCCTACCTAGTCACGGTAGCCGAGTTGGGTGGTCGGAATTCGAGTTCGATCCCGTTATCCCAGAAATGTTTTGGGTGGAAAGTGAGTCGAAATGACTTATTTGTGTAGACCTCAGTCTACCCCTGTATTGAGATTGGCGTGAAGATACTATCTTTTATACATACCTAAGCTATTATTTTTTTATATAGAAAAGGGAGACAAACGAGCAGGTGAATCACGTGATGGTAAGTGATTACCGCGGCCCATGAATACCCGCAATACCAGAGGCATAGCAGATGCGTTGCCGGCCTTAGAGTGAGAGAGATGTGGGGGAGGGGGTGGGCCTCTGGTTACCTGCACTCACCAGACGAAACGCAGAAGTTTGTTACACTTCTACTTCACGCCGGTATTCTGTGAGGTCGAGGTACTTCCCCGGTCGAGCCGGCCCATTCATGCTACAACAAAAGCTGATGCGTGGCTCTACCACTGTTGACAATTAACTGCTGATTGTCTGTATGTTTCTTTTACATGGGGAAATCCATTATGGATATCGAGCCTCCTGGAAGACAGTTGGGTTACGTCGGACTCACACCGACTAAAACCCAACGTGGTCACCATCAGCGTTGAGGAGCAGTCCCCGCCTCCGAGTGGTATCTGTCCTCTCTCGATCCCATTAAGCATCCTTGTTCTGGACCATCCAGGTCTCTTAGAAGGCGCCTACGGCCCCCCGAATCCCCGGTCAGTATCGCTGACACGACTACTGGCAGGGAGAGTTTCCGTCCAATGAGGCTCACCACGATACTCCGCTCCGCCTCCCTTGCAAGGCAAACCCTGAAGATAATCACCGAAACACCCATGTCCGGTAATTATCTGTGTAAGTCTGTGGGTGAATCTTCCACTTCGTCACTAGCACAAGGCCTCGAAGACCGGCAAGAATGCCAAGACAACGGGTTTGCGGGCGTGTCGCTCCTCGCTCAGCCGAGCGCGCCACGTCTCTTAAAGCGTTCTGACGTTCCTGCAGCTTAATGGACTCGAACGCTTCTACTGGCTCCCTTACACCGCTCTGGCGGAGGATATTCGGCGTATTCGGTTATACATGCATCCGTGTCCGCCAGTATATCTAAGGGTTTAAACCTCCTCGTACGATCCGTATGGCCATTCGTCTTTGTACACTGTAGATTTTAGATCTACATCGGCGGTTGGCTAGTCTTTTCGCCCACACAGGCGGCCCATAAAGAGCTACGGATCGAACGACTCCATAGGCATAGAGGCGACGAACTTCTTTCCTCGGTCCGCCAAGATTGAGCAGCAGTCTATGCATAGCACCCGCTAACCTCCCTATTCGGGGGACTAGGCCCTCAAAGTACTCTTGAAACCCCCAGCGACTGTCCAGTACGAAGCCCAGATATTTTGTGTGCCTCCCCACTCTGACTTCAGACCCACCTACTCGGACACACGAGGACGGGTGGTTCCCTGGCCTTAGGCAATTTGCGGAACCATAGCGCTTTGGCCTTGTGTGGCGCTAATTATGTATTGTAATTGTCTGTATGTTATGATTATATTATACGAAACGTACCTGAGCAAGTGGTAATGCTACAGTCACCTCCACTTCTTTGCTTGCCAATATATATAAAACTGGATTAACTATCATAACCATTGCAATAGGAAAGTAAGTAGCACAATAGTTTGGGAGGATTCGGAAGAAAGCACTTGTGACAGTTTTCAAATTGTGGCATCTGAAAATTAAAAAGATATAAGATTACAATATAAACATGTAATTACATAGATCATTACAAAAACAATATCTCATATCCGCATCTTCATAACGGTCTATAAAAGTCTACTGAAGAACATACGCCTTTCACATAAGGAACGGTTTTCTAACTGGTTTTTATCAACATCGTTATGCAGCCAGATGTTCATAGCCAATTACATTTCCAAGAATTTTTTACCTTTGTTGGCTCTTATTAGGGTCTCGGACTAGACATAATGTAATGTATTACATTTAATTTGATGATGAAAACTTCTTTCAACGAGGGTCATACAGACCGATTTCAAGGTGTCGTCAGCTCGGAGGTTTGACTCTGGGCCGGATCACTGCAGAAAACAACTTTTTCAAAATTACCTCGGGTCCGTACTAATTTTGTTACTTCCAATCTAATAGCACAAGTGCTTTAACCACTTGCTTTGGGATCAGAGCAGTATATGTAATGTTATCTCTACATACTATCATTTATAAATGAGAGAGAGTTTAAGAGGCCTTTGATTAGGAATGGTTTAAAAAGACATGCCGCGAGAGGAGGTATAATTTCATGGCTGTTTAATCGAGGTATTAATTGTCTGCGCGACTGTCAACTTCTCAACGCCGCACCACACTTTTGTTACCGCATTCGCATTTTGGTGACGGTACTGCAGAAAACTAGCTTATCATCTTCATCCGACCGGACTTACGAAGCTATACCAAATCTCGGCCTCTATCTAGGGAATTTGTGCCAAAAATGTTAATCTGACGACAAGAAAAATACGTTAAATCTGAATCACCTGTGCGCTCGTATTGCCTGGTTACAAAGACGTTTTTTTTTTAAATTGTGATCCCTTATGATAAACAAAACAAATAAAGATCTAGACTGAGGCCACTATCTACCAAATCAAGTTGAATAACAATTGATAAATAAAATGTAGTAGAATAAGTATATACGAATGAAGGATTTGGAATTTTTTTTAGCTAAAATCATAGTTATTTTATTAGTTATCACTTTTTCATTACATTATACTTACTTGGCATTAGGGATGTACAAAATAGACAACCCTATACCAGTAGTGGCTGCAGGCACACCCCAGGCAATAGAATGATAAAGTACAGGATATGAATCTCTACCTTTTATTGTTCTCAGAGTATCTATTGCGTAGAATAAGGTCCAAAACCAAGTTGCGGTAAAAAAGTACTGAGTCCAAGCCTAAAAAGTTGAATTAGAATTATTTATTTTTTTACGTATAATTTTATGTAATGCTTTGTAATCTAAACTAAAACTTTAAAACACTTACAGAGCTAATACTGCAAAATAAAACACTTGTTTCATCATCAGGCAAAGGCATAATACTTTTGTACCTAAGCCATAAAGAGGAGCGGACAAGAACACCTGAAATAAAACGTAAAAGTAATTTATTAATTATGAACATAAGCAAATAAAAAACAAATATAAAATCGTAAGATTAGCTAAGCGTAAGATCGCTAGGTAACACCATTTACACCTTTATGTTTTTTTATTGATTGAATGACTGACTTAACTGCAAATCGGATTGTAGGTAACACCACAACTGGAAATGGTTTATTTTACAAGCATTTGTTTTAAATAGGTGTTAATAATCGCCGTTACATTGTCAGGCAGCAATCCAAGTCCTGCTGAAGTGATCAAGTGCCATGAACACTCCCCAAAGTCTCCAGTAACCATAAGAGTCGGTAGAGTTTCCTTGTGGAGCTTAGTTGGCTCAAATAATCAAATATTCTTGCCCATACTCAAAAAATGTGGATAGTCAAAGAATTGTGGAAACCAACCCACCTAAACTAATCCTTTTTCCCAAAAACTACTCCACCGGTATAATACTAACAACATACCTGATAGGTACTTAAAAGTACATTTCATTCATACCTAATCATGACTAAAATTCTTGCAGTGGTTTCTATACATGTATTATCACATGAAAAAAATTGTGGAGGGTTGAAAACAATTAAATAGTTCAGCTAATAAGCACAATATGCCTCTACTTCTGGCAGGTATCCTTATGGGACTTACCCATATATATGCAACAGCACTAGGTGCCACATGGGTCTGCCATCTATAAATATTCTGTCACATATCTTCCAACTATCTAATGGCAATTTGAGTAATGAGTTTTAATTATCATACTGTAATAACAGCTTAATATTCACAGAAATCACTTAGTTACTTAAAAATTGCTTATTTTGCATCAAGTATCCTAGAACCTAGTTTTTAGGATGTTAAGCTTATATCCAAGTGACAACTTTGGCTTCATAAAAATATTAACATTGAAATGTTTAACTGATTTAAGTCTCTTAAGCTATGATTAAATTCAATGTTATTCTTTATATAATATTAGTGAAAGTAAATAAGTTTTTAATAAGTAACTTCCGTGCCAACAGTGATGGATAATTCTCCATCGGTATTCATTTCATTTGTGTGCCTCTTTTAACTGTACAACTTTACTTTTTGAGAGCCCAGCTTTCAGTTAAACATCTCATATATCAAAAAAAAATTTGAAAGCTTCCTTTATTTTTTTTAACTACATCTTATACATACTTTTTACCATAACAAAGTTTAACTTGTTTAAAATATCAACAGGCATTAAAAATTGTGAATCTTTAAGGTGTCAACAATAAAGTTCTCCTAACCAGGAGTCCCCAACTCATAATTTTTTTTTAATTTACAGTACTTTACCTAAAGATGCCAATAAATCTGCAACAGCCAACCAAATTATTATATGTCTTCCCCGAGTATTAGTCACATTTGGAAACCTCTCTTGATCATATGAACATGGATATATCTAAAAATTAGAATCCAGAATTAGAAATTAAATTCTATTATATCAGTAGCATATCAATAAATATTCCATCTTTAAAAGATAATAATCACACAAACCTGATACATAGAACCTAATATACCAACTGTGGACGAAACTAAACAAACTGCGTTATATGACTCTGTATTGAATTCGTCCATAATCCTCACAGCTAAATCTTCTTTACTACCGGTATGATGACAGCAAAAAGTTTGAATAGTGGGATCAGACATTTTATGAGTTCCTTGCACTATGCACTTATGATTGTAAATCTTAAAATTTTGCTCGGACTAAACCAATTTATTTAAAATACAAATTATAAAACCGGCTGACACTCACGTCACGTGTAAACCCTACAAACACTTTGTAATATTACTTTTTACTATATATTTTTAAAACTATCTGGTGTAACCCCGTACAAACGTACCCAATAGTACACTACTTTGATAATATCAGAAACAATCAGTAAAATCAAAACATTGTTATGTTTTTGAACTCCTATTTGAATTGATTTTGAAACATGTTTGACATTGAAGCATATTTTAGATACCTACTTTGTTTATAAATAATGTACCAATATGTGTTATCTATGTATTTTTTTTTGGAGTTTATGGCCTGGTATCCAAGTCTTGAATTATCTATGTAATGTACGTAGTAATCACAGAGTAAATATTATCATCATAGAAAGAGCTAGCATTCCAAGTCTGTAAATATTTTTCCTCAAATAGCCTAAATTCTGTAAGTGCCCATAATAGAAAAACTCAGGTAGTCTGAAAAGCCTGTTTTTCTTTTCTTTTAACTCTTGTTCGTGTAACCGCCCCACTCCACAAGGACTTGCTTGTTGAGTGGGGCCGTTATACCAATAGCCTTAGCAGCAGATAAAGCTGGCTAATCTATAAAAATGTTGGCATGAGTAGCAGATTTTATTTTTTCTGATATTCTGTAGCGTCATTTTCTTTTTACACCATTACTTACCATTTTATGGTAAAGAACTGAATCGAACACGAAGTTTGTTGAGCATTAAGTCTTGTAGAACAAATAAAAAAAATATTGTTTTATTCTGCAACTTGTAACTGTGTTATCCTTT
The DNA here is from genome assembly GCA_029286605.1 of Sericinus montela. NCBI lineage: Eukaryota > Metazoa > Arthropoda > Insecta > Lepidoptera > Papilionidae > Sericinus > Sericinus montela. Next base: position 9,683,641 of record JAGSMR010000008.1, on the reverse strand, counting down.
TCTTATCATTTATCTTATCTCATCTTAGTTCCTGTATATTTAATATTCAATTATATATATATATATACATATATATATATATATATATATATATATATATATATATATATATATATATATATATATATATATATATATATATATATATATATATATATATAAATACAAAATTTCCTCATTAATGATTTCACAGACCAACGAGACACCTCCGACTTGCCGGGTTTGTTGTCCCGATGACCGTGACCCCCTCCGAAACTCCTCCCCCCTTTCCTCTTCACCTATACTCCTATTTCGTGAACGGCTCGCTCACATATTTTACCTTATGTAGGAATAGTTCGCTTCAAGAATATCATAATAGGGTAAGTACATTTATTCGGCACAGTCTTAGCGTACTTAACACTAGGGCGTTGCTACAAGTGTTGAACCAAACGTATTTTTTAAAAGAGCCCTTAGGATCACATATTAAATGCATGCGATCATACAACGTCGAACAAACGCTCTTATTCGTGCCAGAAGAAGTGTTATGTACCTTCAAAACTGCAACGGGTACGTTTCTGAAAAGACATACAATTGTACGCAAAATGTAAAATTAGGTAATTAAATTTATACCTACGGCACTAGATATCTTACCCGCATTTAAGACACTCGAATGTTTAAAAGTCACGATAGGCTACGGTAGATTAACACTAGGGCGTTGCTACAAGTGTTGAACCAAACGTAGTTTTTTAAAAGAGCCCTTAGGATCACATATTAAATGCATGCGATCATCCAACGTCGAACAAACGCTCTTATTCGTGCCAGAAGGAGTGTTATGTACCTTCAAAACCGCAACTGGTACGTTTCTGAAAAGACATACAATTGTACGCAAAATCTAAAATTAGGTAATGAAATTTATGCCTATGGCACTGGATATCTTACCCGCATTTAAGACACTCGAATGTTTAAAAGTCACGATAGCAGAGTGGTTGGGTGATCGGAATTCAATTCAAGAGACCCAAGTTCGATTTCCAAGGCTTGTAACAATTGATTTTTTCAAAAAATTTATGAAGTTGACTTGGGTATTAAGACGGCGACGGGCTCACTACCTGTCACGTTGTTCTAAAATTGTCTTCGGTTGACGGTGGGTCGAAAGGACACAACTGTCTAGACCTCTGTCTACCTCTGTATTGGGAATGGCGTTAAGACTGTTTAAAAGACAAAAAGTAGTAAGGCAAAAAAGTTTGCCATCGTGCAATTACGCCACCTCCTAATTAAAACCCCACCGAATCTCAAAGTAGAAATATGTCTCAAAATTAACTTTAAGCGGTGTAAATTATGATGACTAAAACTTGCTGCAAAACAAAAACGTAATTAATTAACCGGTCACGATTAGCCTAGATATATACGAGCTTCAAATATATTAGATCTTTACATATGAAATTCGACCCCTTTTAATATTAACTTTCGCGTATATATATTTTCTTCACCATTCGGTCTTCGCTCATTCGCTTAACGTGTCCAAACCATCGAAGCACGCCCTTATCCATTTTAGTGATAAGGTCATCTTTCAAACCTACCATTAAGCGAATCTGGGTATCTTATGAATTGAGTGAATCGAACTTGCAAACACGCGTCGACTGCTGTGTTACTTTGCTCAACCGACACAATAAAGAAGTAATCATTACTTGTGATGAAAAGTGGATACTGTATGGATAATCAGAAACGCTCGTCGCAATGACTGAACTCTGGAGACCCAGCCAATTTCTGCCCTAAACTAAAATTTACTCAGAAAAAGTAACTCGTGAGTGTTTGGTTGACTAGCGCCGGTATCGTTCACTACAGCTCTCTAAAATCTGGCCAAACGACGACAATACTGTCTGGCAGATATCTATTGTCAGCAACTGCACAACAACGCAAGACCACCCACTGCACAACAAACAACCACGTAGTTAGAAGAGCTACAATTGGAATTTCTGCGACATCCTCCGTACTTCCCGGACCTTTCTCCATCAGATTACCATTTTACCGGCATTTGGACAACTACTTGATGTGCAGTCCTTCAAAGATTTCATGATTGTCGCCCCCAAGGTTTTTTTTACTAAAGGGATCAATAACCGAAACCTATGAGATGGCAAAAGTGCATAGATAACACGGTGCATTCTTTGATTAATTACATATATTTTACTAAAAAAGTTGTCTTTATATTCCTTCCTTACAAAACGCGATTTTAAATGTAAGGAACTAATACCTGAACGAAAGAAATGAATTGAAATTTCCTCTAATAAAAAATATACATGGATAGGGCCAACATCACATACGTTGCTCTAATCGCAAACAAGTAGCAGTTGTATTATGGAATTGAAGACAAGACTAGAAGGTATATAATAGTTATGGCGGTTATTAGATATTACTGCAAACAGAAAAGATATCAACCTCTATTTAATCCCTAAACTAAATGTAGGAGATCATAATTCTCACGTCTAAAACCATTTTTATGAAGAAGTTGACTACGAAATTTATCATAATTAAAAATACCTACATTTCTAAAAGGTTTCGGGAGGTCTCTATTCTATGGATGAATTTTTGAGATTCCTGAATCATAGGCACTGCTGACGAACATTTTCCAAGACATCCGGTAAACAACAGTAAACATACCAGTCTGCAGTAATTGTTCTTCCACCTTCTTGCACAACTGTCGCCAAGCGATCCCCTACGACGAAGACAAACGAAGACAATCATCGTTTTCCTTGACTTCTTCCTTTCTTAAACTTAGGTGGCCGGTCCTCAAGATGAAACACCCTCCGTGCAAATTGTCCTTTGGTTTCAGGGTTCGTATCAATGGATCCAACTCTTATCACCTGTGACGATGTCATCTTCATGGAAACGCTGAAGTACCCACTTAACTATAAAAAGAGTCACACCAACAGTTCTCGCTGTATTTCACTGACTATACCCATCTTCAAGCATTGTCAGGATCCTGGTATATTCATCAGGGGTTAACGGCATCATGACTTCAGAATAATAAAATTTATAAGGCAGAGACTTTTTTATTGCAAAACTAAAAGAAACGCAATACTATTAGTTTGAATCAAAAATTCAAACTGCAAAATAGTACATTCTAAAACGATTGTACATCGATCGATTATACATTTTCAGTTTTTAATACAATTGCCACACAAAAAAATAGTTATATCGCTATTATTAATTTATATCGTGAACTAAATATTTAAAAAATAATAACGTTTCGTTATATTTAGACTTTTTGATTTACATGCAACATATGTTACGAGATACTTGGACCTTATAAAGAACTTGACGATCGGAGGCCACCCCATATAAGGGACGATTGAAACTATATTATAATTGAAAGTATTCATCTGGTTTAGAAATGTTTGCAAGAAGTAATTGGCAGAGACAAGTGGAAACTTAGTATGGGTTGCAAAAAACTCGAAATTTACCTATTCCAGAAACCATTTCTTTCTCGGAAACAGTTCCAAGTTTTCCCAGAAACGTATGTGATAACAGATGCATCCCCGATAAACGTCCTCAACAGAGACACCATTCACTTTAACGCAAAACTAAATACATTGCCAATACCAACTGTGGCTGGGTATGTAAAAAATACTGCTTATCAACGCGATCTGCTGCTGCTGTTGCTTTCTTCCTTTTGAATGACATCGGCTTGGTTTCTCTAGATTTATCTCTATAATATGGTTTTGATAAAAACAAAATCAACAAGGTTATATCAACGAAACTGCAACTAATTACAGTTGGAAGGTTGGTGTGATTTTTGGCGTTGCAATGCTGTATTTGTATGCAGCATGCCAATGAGTTAACTTTCGTCATTTATTTTGAACCATAAATGATTACACTTCGGGCCTTATTGGAAACAACTTGGTGCTTGCGAAAATAAAACCAGTGTGTCTTTTAGTGCGGCAGCTAGCACTTAGTCTGACTTGCCCCATACTAGGGGGGGTACTTATCCGTACTACTTGTACGGATGTATAGTATCTCTACAAGATATATATATATCAAGCTACATCAACTGGTTCTGAGCAATTAGGACCTATTATGCCAACCTATTGGCACATTGTTCTTAATAAATAATATATTTACTACACCGATAATTGGTACCATAACATTCAACTAAATTCAGTGTGCAATAAAAAAGTTAATAATTAAATAAGTTAGTGATTCAATTTTCAATTATTTATATTTTAATAAATAATTAATCTTATAAATTCAGATAGTTACTCAAGTCATGTTTACTCAAAACAACTCCGGTTATTCTACAAGGAGTAGTGAGGTCCGTAACTAATGTTCACTTTCACCGACTACAAGGGTTGAACACAGGACAGCCTCAAAAAATTTATTTTTATTGAATGTAGAATTCTCCAGGTTACTATGACCTGAATACACGTATAATTCATACAAATATCTGTTTTATTTAAGTTTATTTCAGCCAAAATAAATTTCTACAAATTGATTGGTTATTGTTTAAAACATACTTGTTTGATTTTTGTTTGTTGATATTAATTAATGTTGAGAAAGTCCAGAAATCCCGATTCATATCAAAAATATTTAATCAAATATTGGTCGACATTTCCCGAGAAAATCAGGTTTATATCCAATTGGGCATTGGTTAGGAACACTTATTATGTTCCTATCTATATTAACATGGTCAAGCACTTGCAACGCTTCTTCTGCATCGAAATCAACTTGACGTTCTTCACGGTGATTTGTTATCATTGCACGAAGTTGTCTTACAAGATCCTCCAATTTATTATTTTTTCTGAAACAACACAAAATAATTGTTTGCACATCTAATTTAAATAGTCACTTAATGTTCATTTCAAATTGTTTTTTTTTTACTTCCGAGTTAGTAAAAAATAAAGATATTTACTGTTACACTAGCTCGATTCAGCGTTTTAGTAAAAAGCAAATGCGAGACGACAAGAAAATTATTATCAGATAACAATGCACGAAAACTAAAAAAAAGCCATCCAACTTCTTGAAAATACTCTTCAATTTTGTAATTTAATTTGAATTGGCTTTAATTAATAGTTACTCTCTTTAAATATACATTTATTGGATCAAGGTGATAAATAAGTTATTATTCACACAATAACAAATGCTTCCTCCGACGGACATTTGTAAAGACCTCCAATCGAAGGAGCATATAAAGGAAATTTTCAGCCCTCACTCAAAGAGAATACGCACTGCCCTATTTTATTTTGGATCTCTTTGAAATAAATGCAATTTTCAGCCCTCACTCAAAGGGAATACGCACTGCCCTATTTTATTTTGGATCTCTTTTCCTTCTATGCCAGTTATTGCATTGTGAAATGTTAAATTGTTATTTATTGTTGTAATTGTAGTAGTTGTTGTAATTATCTTAACTTTTAACTACGACTTAAAGGAACCAGTTGAATAGTGATATAGGTCATCAATACGCAATGTCCGTAGGTAGGTCCGCCCGCGAATATTATCATTCATTTATATTTATGATTGTATTAATTATAATTTATAATTATATTATTCATTTACCATTAAGAAAGTTTTTGTTGGCTTTGTTAGTTATCAAAATTATTCTCAGAGTACTGAAACACTATGTTCTTACTGGTACATAATATATTTGAGAAAATGTTTCCGATCTCTTCCTCCTATTTAAATTTTTCCGGAATAAACATATATAGATAAGGATCACATACATTGCTCCGATCCCAATGTTAGATGCTATGGAAATGAAGAAAAATGATTTTCTACATTGACCGGGAATGGAACCCGGGACCTCGAGATGGCGACACCTTGAAAACCAGTGTTAACGCCACTCGTCCATGGAGGTCGTCTTTGAACATGAACGTAAGACATGACATATGCGTTTATTCTAAATTATAATCAATCTCTATGCACATTTCTGTAAAAGTTTATCCGTACTTTACCATCCATCCAAACTTCCGCTATTAAAGTTAGACCAATAAATATAATTAGTAATTTTGCGATGTAACCAGTATTTGCCACGACACTATAATGCTTCATTTCATTATTTTTCTTATAAACTTCCTGATGTATATTTCCTGCTTTTAGAATTAATTTTTTTCCTATTATTATTTTGTTATCGGTTACTTACGTTTCTTCAGTCCTTGACGGAATCGGGGTTGTTTGTCTGAACTTCCAAATATCACGACATTTTCCATTAACCAGCTGTTGACCTTCTGGACAGTTCGTTGGAACCGTTACCATGTTAAGAGGTACATGATTCATATTACGCTCTGCGCTGAAAATAAATACGAAAATAAATGTGTTAGGTAAAAAAGGTTTCAGAAGTGAAATTTTTCGGTTCTCATAAACTTCTTTAATATTGTGACGTTACGTTTACGTCTTAGTAACGTTATTAAATTAAATTTAAATTTAATATCATTTGGAGACTTACATTTCCATAGCCTTGACTAGATTAGGGTTGAGAGCATGAACCTTCCAAATGTCGCGGCAAACCCCGTTGACAAGTTGTTGACCTTCTGGACAATTTGTAGGTACTGTCACCATATTAAGTGGTCCATTTTGCTCTTCTGACCGAGTAATAGCAAGTAATAAACCAAGAAATAAAAATAGTAGGCTTTTTAACATTGTTCAACACTGTTTAAACAATGCTCTCGGTGTCTGTAATTATCAGGTAATAAAGAAATGTAGCAAGTAATTGTTGTGAACATAATTCAAAGTGTCGCTCTGTTTATATCTAATAGATAAATCAATTGCCGCTGTTCATGATAAGATATCTGATAGACGTGGATGTACGTTATGTTTAATAATAATTACTAACAAAAATTCATTTTATGATAAGAACAAATTTGCATGATCAATCAGTAATGATTATTTTCTTTGTACCTAAAATGAAAGAAGTTTGTACCTAAATTGATGCGTGATTTTTTATAATTTCTTAATAGTCTCCAGCAGTATAACTCCTCATTAGTTTATACCCGCGGACTACTGTAAATTGCGGAATGCTAATTACTATCTCAAATATGCACGCACTTGTACAAAACTGTTAGAAACAAATTAAATTTTTATTTTTAGAGTGGATTTGCGTAGTAACCACTCTTAGTAGCCTCTACATCGTAAAATGAGTATCTTATTAAATTTCAAATTTAAGGAGTAGGCTTTACGGTATTTCATTCACCTATGCTGGGTTTCATAAACGGCAACTAAGGTAAAATCCTTTAATACATCACAGAACTCCCTATACATATCTTACTGTATGTCACGGACAACCGACTAATGGCGTTATAATCATCTCGAAAAATACCAGAACAAAATGAAGCAGACCAGTGACGAACAGCGTCTAACGTGCGCGTATAAACCTAAGTCCTGCACTGGACTTTTGCAGACCATTATGTATATTACTAACGATTAGAATCTTTTATCATTGAAACAAATAAAATTGAAATAATAAATATCTTCACGAAATTCCCAATACAGAGGTATACAGAGGTCTAATCTAGACAATTAAGTCCCTTTGACCTTCCTCCACCGAAGATATTTTCGGGACAACGTTACAGGTGGTGAGCCCGTCGCGGGCTTTATATCCAAGCCAACGATATATTTCGTACGAGAGTTTTTGAAAAACTCATTGGTACGAGCCTGCCACCTGGGGATCAAACTCGAAATTCCGACCACCCAACCATTCGGCAGTCCTGACTTATTTTATTTATAGTTTTATTTATACACGGTATTATTTGTTTCACAGTATACAAAACATGGTATATGATATGTACGAAACAATGTTAATGCCAATAACGAAACCAAAACGATACATTTTTTTTAAAAATTTAAATTTTAAAATTATTTTAATAATTTTAAAAATTAAAAATGCGGGTCATAAATGCCCTACATTTTTAATTTTTAAAAAAGTAACTGTGTACCTAAACTTTTCATCTCAAAATATCATATGTACAATTTTGAGTGTGTGTGTGTGAAGCACTTAAATATTCGCTGTCATCTTATGTGACTTTTATCTGTAATATTTTTTTGACCTCGCATATACATATTGCGAACGCTTACGAAAGAATATATGAACCGATTAAAAATTATTTTCTACTAGGTCAGTAAACCTGTTGAAAGAAGAGAACTTAGGATATTTTGAATACTCACGATTGATGTCTCTTGGTGGAACTTCATCTTTAAATACATTAAAAGTCACTTTTACTAATTCCATATATATTTATATTAAAATACCTGACCGATTTCGCCTTTATGGCATTATCAAAGGTTTATAGTATATAGGTTTACAGTATATCAAATAGGAGATACGTTTTCGATCTCAATAGATTATAACTGTAATAAAAAACCTTTGAAAATGCCATAAAGGCGAAACCGGTCAGGTATTTTAATATAAATATATGTGGAATTAGTAAAAGTTACTTTTTAAGTGTTTAAAGAACTTAGGATAGTTTTCATGAGTGCCGACATCTCCAAGAATTCGTGGTAATACTCTGCAGGAACGAGTTGACGGTACAAAAAATAAGAATTCTTAAAAGTTCTCTGTTGAGGAATAAAGCAAATCGTACAATAATTTTAAATCCGCTATAGTCCTGCGTTCTTTGAGAGTCATAAGTCATAGGATTCATTTTAAGACTATCTATCCGGCAACGGGCTCACCACCAGTCACGTTGTCGCGAAAATGCCCTCGGTGGAAGGTGGATGGAAAGGACTTAATTGTATAGACCTCTGTCTACTCCTGTATAGAAATGGCGTGAAGACATTTTTTTATCTATATAGTCACTATTGCCGTTTTTGCGTATCCGCCAATTTAGTTGACGCATGAACCTTCGTTGAACAGCCTCGATTCTATCACAGTGTGCGTTGCAGTAGGGTGACCATACTGTAAACGCGTACTCCAAAACACTTCTTACTTACGCGTTGTAAAGAGTTTTAAAAACGGTAGTAGAGGGGAGAACCTTAATAACTAAAATAAATATCTTCATGCAATTCCCAATACAGGGTTAAAGAGAGGTCTAGTCTAGACAATTAAGTCCGTTCGACATACCTTCCACCGAAGATATTTTCGGGACAACGTGACAGGTGTTGAACCCGTCGCCGTCTTTATGTCCAAGCCAACGATATAATTCGTACATAAGGTTTTGAAAACCCATTCGTACGCCACTTGGGGATCGAACTCGGGTCTCTCGACTCGAAATTCCGACCACCAAACCACTCGGCCATCGTCAAATTTGCCTTATTAACCTTAATAACTCTAAATATAATACCCTTCAATCTAAGTGCTTTTGAGGTAATGGTTTCATAGTGTAGCGTAAAACTTAAATTAGAGTCAAATATTACGCCCAAATCGTTTACACATTTTTTTTTCTAGTAAATGTTACAGTTTAACACTTTTTAACATTGAAAGTAAGAAACATGATTTGAGTGCAGTAGGTTACGAGTCGGTCTAAATTATCCTGCAGTTTAATGCAGTCAGTGTTGTTGTGTATAGGCATGAATATTTTGGTGTGATCCGTGTATATGAGAAAACAAGCATACTTAAAATATAATCCTTTATCGAATAAGCTCGCGTAAAAAGAAGGGGATCAAGGTGTGGGTGTAAGTAATACGTCAAATGAAAATTCTCATAATGCCATAGATACGTATCCTCGAAAGTTTGATCGGCGCGGGATGTTTTGGAATATGGTGTAATATATGATCTGGTAAATGATGTTATTAATAAAAAAATTACCACAAGTATAGTAATAAAAAGCTCATAAGAAATTAGCTAAAAATTTATTCAATGCTGTCTGTGCAAATCTGGTAGTAGCCATAAGCCTACGACAGTCAATAGGCTAGGCTTTAAAATATCAATTTCAAAGTAATTAAATAAACAATTCAAGTTTTTCAAATTGCCCCGAAGCTTAGAAATTTTTCTTACCGCACAAAAATATTGTCCAAGTCACGAACATTAAAATTATTAGTCAACACGAGGGTCTCATTGCCTTCAATTTGTCAATTGAAGAGTAAATTGTCAACGCAGGAGTAACAAGGTAATAAGTTATCTTTAGTCATTTGAACTTTAAACTCTCGTCTGTGCTCATACGATATACGTAACTTATGTTTTGTGTTCAATCATATTTATTCTATGTGAGCAACCGCTTCAAATCATATTTCCTTTTCAATAAATGAGAGCGTAATTTAATGTATATAATAGTTTAATAACATTGTGGTAGAGCCACTCATCAGCTTTTGTTGTTGCATGCATGGGCCGGCTCGACCGGGGAAGTACCACGACCTCACAGAATACCGACGTGAAGCAGAAGTTTAACAAGCTTACCCCGGGGGTGCCAGCACCATCGGTACTGGAGAATCCCGCTCTGGGCACCCGCGCTCGGGAAAACCAATCGCTGCCTGAGTGTGGATGCTCAGGCTGCCCCTCGTATTCTGGTGGGAGGGGGCAAAGTTCCGCTCTCTTCCCACACTGTTCGAGGAAAACGTAGCAAAAAACCTTCGGCACCCCTTACCCTTATCACGGCCATCTCGAGACGGCAAAAAGGAACGTAGGGATATGTCCACCCTTCGGCTACGCATAGACATACATGATGCCTCTATAGGTCCCACAGCGAGAAAACCGAAACTGACCGACTCATCGACCACTTCCAAATGGCAGCAGATTCATTGCTACAGCAGATCTCATCCGCAGAATACGTGGTACTCGGCGACTTCAACGCCCACCACGCCAAATGGCTACGATCTCGAAATACTGATCATGCGGGGAGATCTGTTTTTGACTTTGCCTAAGCATATGATCTGGCACAACTGGTTACTTCGCCAACGCGGGTTCCGGATTTCGAAGACCATACACCTTCTCTGCACGATCTTCTGCTGATTTCTCATCCGGACGGCTATGTGGTCTCCGTCGATGCCCCTTTGGGTTCATCGGACCACTGCCTGATCCGGAGTAAAGTGCCTATCATGTGCCCATTGCGGTCGCGATATGCAGGCCACCGTCGTGTGTGGTACTACAGGTCGGCAGATTGGGAAGGAAAGCGATCTTTCTTTGCATCCTACCCATAGGAGCAAGTTTACTTCTCGCTGAATAGTCCCGACGCTGTTGCAGATTTCGTCACTGATGTGGTGCTTCAAGGAATGGAACTCTTCGTTCCATCCTCGGTGGTGCCCATCGGTGGTAGATCAAAGCCTTGGTTTGGTAGCGCCTGCAGAATGGCATCCCGTAAAAGCAGCAGTGCTACCGGGCCTGGGTTAATGCATTGGCGTCCCGGTATTCAAATACTAGCGTTTTTAAGAAGAAGTATAACTCTGCCGCCAGGTCTTTCAAAAGAGTAGTTGCCGCATCAACAAGTCCGAGCACATTGACAGAATGGGCGAGAACCTGTTTCATCTTCCTTTGGGAACTCGTGCGTTCTGGTCCCTCGCCAAGGCTGTCCAAGGGAATTTCAGTCAGCCATCACTACCATCTCTGCACAACTCGCGCGCCCATGACGCAAAAGAGAAAGCCGATCTTCTAGGTTGTCTTTTTGCGTCCAACTCGACTCTCAGTGATAGGGGGAACTCACCGCCGACCATCCCGTGCAGTGAGTGCTCTATGCCGGACATCCGGTTTCAGAGCTCATTGCGCAAAGCACTCCTCTCCCTAGACATCCAGAAGTCGAGAGGGCCCGATGGTATCCCCCCTATTGTGCTGAGGATGTGTGCTCCAGAGTTGGCACTGGTTCTAACGCGTCTTTTTCGGTACTCCTACTCTCAAGGCGTCATCCCGATGACATGGAAGATAGATTTGATGAACCTGATCCCTAAAAAAAACGACCGCTCAGATCCGGGCAACTACAGACCGATCGCCATCACCTCCTTGTTCTCCAAAATAATGGACTCCACTGCTTGCTGCTTGCTCTTGAGGTACTTAGAGGAGCACCTGTTGCTTAGTGACCGCCAGTACGGCTTCCGTCGTGGTCGCTCAGCTGGTGATCTTCTTGTGTACCCCACTCATCGATGGACGGAGGCAGTGGAGAGCAAGGGGGATGCCCTGGCAGTTCGCTTGGACATAGCAAGAGCCTTTTATCGGGTGTGGCACAAAGCGCTTCTCTTGAAGCTTCCATCATATGGGCTTCCCGAAAAATTTTGCAATTGAGTCACTAGTTTTCTCACAGACCGGAGCATCAAGGTCGTAGTTGATGGTGCATGCTCGGAATCCAAGTCTGTGAACGCTGGTGTCCCACAAGGCTGTGTGCTATTGCCAACCCTGTTTTTTCTGCATATCAATGATTTGTTACAAATTAGTAACATTCATTGCTATGCAGATGACAGCACTGGTGATGCCCTATACACCGGCTGTGCCAATATTTCTCGGGAACACGTCGACGAGTGCCGGAACAAACTTGTGTCCGGCGTCGAGATTTTGTTGTCTCGGACTGGGGGCAACAAAATTTAGTCCAGTTCAACCCTAAAAAGACACAAGTTTGCGCCTTTACCGCTAAAAAGAAACCCTTCGTCATGTCACCTCATTTTGAGAGCACTCCCCTAGTTGCCACAACCAGTATCAGAATCCTTGGCGTCGACATATCGAGCAACGTTCAGTTTCGCTGTCACTTGAAAGGGAAGGCCAAATTGGCCTCTAAAAAGCTTGTCGTGCTCAGTAGAGCACGACAGTACTTCATGCCGGAACACCGCTTGCAACTTTATAAAGCGCAGGTTCGGCCGCATATGAAGTACTGTTCGCATCTCTGGGCGGGGGCACCCCAGGCTCCTTCCATTTGACCGTATCCTACGATGAGCGGCTCGAATCGTCGACGACCATGTTCTATCTGATAGGCTACATCTCTTGGCATTGCGAAGAAACGTTGCATCTCTTTGCATGTTTTACAAGATTTACTACGGGGAGTGCTCTGAGGAATTGTCCGGATTAATCCCAGCCGCTGAATTTCACCTTACGGCATAACCAAAAATTCCATCAACACCGTCTTGATGCTTGGCAATCCACTACAGTGCGTTTTTCGCGGAATTTTCTGCCATGCACTTGCACTTTATAGAATGTGCTGCTGTCAGCGGTTTTTCCGGACCGATACGACTTAGGGTCCTTCAAGAAAAGAGCCTATACCTTTCTAAAAGACCAGCAACGCATCTGCTATGTCTCGTGAGTGCAGGTAACCGGAGGACCAACCCCCAGCCCCCAATTCTGAGGGGGGCGGGGGGTGCACTCTAGGCCGGCAACGCATCTGCTATGCCTCTGGTATTGCGAGTGTTCATGGGCGGCGGTAATCCCTTACCATCACGTGAGTCACCCGCTCGTTTGCCTCCCTTCCCTATAAAAATATTTCTTACTGATTTGATATAATAAAACGTACCATAGCAATGTCTTTATTTAATTCTCCACCACGAACTGGAAGTATCATCAGAGGAGATGTTGAAAACCTCGGTTTGTCCCTTTTAAGCAAAGCTTAAAACTTCTTCCCAGATGGACCCCTGAATAAACAAAGAATTGTTATTTTCACTAAAGCTAAGATTTATTGTTCATTTCCTAAATATATAAATAGGTAGTGGGGCTACATTACACGTATTACTCTTTAATGAATGGACACTGGTGTTATAGATCGGATACAACGAAGGAACCACAAACACCCAGACCAGACGGGTCAAAGTAACGGAAATAAATCAAAGCCGGAACCTCAGAGATGGCGATATTTGAAATCTTTAAACAACGCCTCTTGACCAGATTGTCGATAGTCGTCCACGGTGACGATACTAAATAAATAAATAAATATCTTCACGCAGTTCCCAATATAGGGGTAGACAGAGGTCTAGTCTAGACGATTAGGTCTCTTCGACCCACCTTCCACCGAAGATATTTCTTCCACCGAAAATTAAATCCAGGACCAAGTATACCACTGCAAGACCTCAAGATACAGTGAGCACATTCTGCGTAAATCGAATCCAAAATTAATAAATAAAGTAGCCGAAGGTAGCTGTGGTAGCGGGATGTTCAAGACCTCAGTCCCCACGTGACCACGGTTGCAGTAAAGCATCCGAAACGTCGGGAAATAAAAATAGTTTATTAAAACTACTTAAAACGCGATAAAGTCTGAAAATCATTTTATTTTAAACGTCAAGTAAGTTGTTCTTTTATTTTTTTTTAAACTGGGATAACAAAAGGCCTAAAATTAGCGCTAATTAGGCGCGATAATTTACTGTATCGTTAGACAAGCAAACTTGTCGGCTTTTTGCCTTTCGAAGAGGCTATAACTCAGAATAAATCGTAACAATTTGTGATAGGCTCGCAGGACTTATATACGCTATCAAATGAACAAGTTTGACCGTATCTCCTAAAGCAGCACTGAGCGCATATTATGGTTATGTGGCTGTTTTGTCTCACGGCCTCCTCCTGTGCGGCAACTCTGTACATGCAGAAAATGCATTTTATGTCCGAAAAGGGCCATTCGTGCTATACGTAGAGTATGACCATTAGAAAGATGTCGGCCCTTGTTTAATCAATTAAAAGTGTTAAGATTACCATGTATGTATGTAAAAGTAGCATGTATATTTGTAAGGGAGCATTCGGAGTAATTTGAACTTAAAATAAATGTATTAAAAAACAGACTGCGACGTCATAAAATTGATACCAAGATGCCGATTACAGATGCTCAAGAGAAATGCTTTCATTTCTGTAATACATATATATTATATATATTTTTCTAAATGATATGCCGATTAATAAATTAAAAAAAATTGACCGACTAGTTATCATTAGATAATACATTCTATAGCATCCAAGATTATTATAATTATTAATTATAAGTAAACTGTAACGCACTTGCTACTATGACATCAAAATCTTATTTGTAACTTAATTTCGTTTTTTTTTATTATTTAATTTTGTTATTAACTGTATAAGAGTCACGATAGCCAAGTGGTTAGGTGATCGAATTTCGAGTCAGGAGACCTAAGTTCGATTCCCTGGGGGCCGGCTAATACCAATGGGTTTTTCAAAAAATACTTGTATTGTTGGCTTGGACATAAAGAAGGCTACGGGCTCACCACCTGACACGTTGTCCTGAAAATATCTTCGGTTGAAGGTGGGTTGAAGGGTCTTAATTGTCTAGACTAAACCTCTGTCCACCCCTGTATTGGGAATTGCGTGTAAATTTTTTTTTATATTATATTGATGATATCTTGTAATAACAATAATTGATGACATTATTATATTAATGACATTTATATTAATAATATAAATGTCAATAATGTAATATTTTATATTAATGACAATTCTATTAAATTATGAATGCCCATTACGGTAGAACATATAGATCGATATAAATGATATTTTTAACACCGGTAATAATCTTTTATGTTCTTGGAAATAAACAATTTGAATTTATTTGATTATGAGTAACATCCATATCAAATAGATGCCGATTTCTGTAGGTAATACTAGGCTCAAAGTTGTTGTCGAGCCATCTGACTCCCAGACTTAATCTCGTACCAGCACACAAAAAGTAGAACGACCCCCAAATCGGTAAGATGACGTCCAGGATAATTGCATACAGTCGATGAATACTGGAAGACCTTTCCTAGTGGCAATTTTTTAGCGCGATTTAAATTCTATAGATTCTTGATAAACTTCAACATAAAGATTTATTAGACCAACAGCCGTAGCAGGCCGTAACAACAGTTTTTTAAAACTACTGCCCTTCTTTCTAAAAAAAATATCGAAGGATTTACATATATAAAAAAAATCTTCACACCTTTGCCAATAATGGGGTAGACAGAGGTCTACCCCACAGACAGGCCAGAGGTCTAGGTGGTATATCTGAAATCTAATAAGCTATTAGACTCCGAAGACAACGATCATAGCCTATATCGTAGTAACCCTACTTCCGATGCTTGGGTTCGCATCAGGCAATGAGCAAACATTTTTCTATTGAATATGAATGCCTATTAGGTTGATTCATATGTAATATTTATATGAATGTATGATAGAAATACATTGTGTGGTAAGGGCGTACGAATGTGCTACTGCCATTCTTTCCACAGGTGTATTTAGAGGCGACCAAGGGAATGATTGAATACCGCAATGGCGGTATTCAATCATTCCCTTGGTCCCACGGAAGGCCGAATAGCCATCTAGATACCTACCAAATAAAAAGTAATTAGACCAGTAAGAGGCGGTACTACGATCGCCAATCCTCCTGCAAAACGTGGCGGTTATGGAAAATCCTCCTTATAGATGACGCCTACATTTTGCAGTGGATTTTACATACATACATACATACATATAATCACGCCTCTTTCCCGTAGGGGTAGGCAGAGACCACTTCTTTCCACTTGCTACGATCCTTACATACTTGTTTAGCTTCGTCCACGGATTTTACAGTGGATAAAAACATTTTCTTATTCAGATAGTTTAAGTTTTAAGAACATTTTACAATATAAGTTATTATCATAAATAGCTTGGAAGGCAGGATCACTGCCAACTACTCTACCTAATTATAATTAACTGGAGTAAACAAATGCAGCTTTATTTAAATACAGTTACATTAATAATTTATACTTGCGATTGTTGTCACTTGGTGAAATTGCATTGCATTAAAATTCGTTGCTAAGCACTTGTACACAATTCACTTTTATTTAATTATTTATTAATTAACCGACCGGTTTCGCCTTACGGTATTAAAAAAAAACTCTGTGTCAATACCCTGATCATGGTTAATTAATAAATAATTAAATAAAAGTGAATTGTGTAGAAGTGTTCAGCATTGAATTTTAATACAGTTACATTAAGGCGCTTTAAAATGTATTGATTTCAGCTAGTGTTTGTTTGTATTCGCCTAAGTCACAGTTAACCTTCGTGCTACTCGTAGGTATATGCCTCCCCAATGCGTCATTTATTAAACAGGGTGGGCGATCAATCATCATACTGTTTTGTAACAACTGGACGTTCTAGAAACATTACGTGTTTGACGCTCGCTGCGGCACACGCATTCATTTCATTAAGACCTTACCGATCATAGCTGTGTGTCACTGTGTAGTGTTGTGTACTTGTGATATAAAAATGAAGACTTTAATCTTGACTTTGTTGTTGTTTTATGCAATTGTAGATGTAGAAAGTAGAAAAATGTCTTCTAGGGGTCGCAGTTCTGGATCCAGTCGTAGCACAAGCAGGAAGTCATACTCACATCCCGCTCCGGCTCCGACTTCTTTCAGCGGCCCTTCAGCATCAGCACCCAAACCCTCTTTATTTGGATGGCAAGAAAAACCTGCTCGACCTGCTCAAAGTCTATCTAATACACAAAGTCATTCGTATCCGTCGAGTAAAACGGGTCTTTCTGGAAACAAGGAATCGAAACAGCCACCGACGTACCAAGAAAGTATTCAAAGGAGTAATATTCCAGTACAACAAACAGTGCAAAAGTCCCCAACTCAGTTACAGGGCACTAACCAAATGAGTCACTCATACCCTGTTTCAAACGGCATGTCAGGCAATGCAAAGTCTAGTGGATTATCTGGTTCTGGTACTGGATATCCACAACAACAAACTGGTGGAAATGCTGCTCCTGGAGGGCATCAACATAGTAACAGCTTTACGGGGTCTAATGCAGCACCTCCTCCATATAACGGCTATGCAACAAACTCTTTTGGGAATAATTATCATCATCCACAGGGTCCACCTCCACCTTACACTAATGTTCCACAAAGCTATGGAGGTTTCGGAGGACATGGCTACAATCCAAGTTATAGTCCACAAATGCCAGGATATTTTGGAAACTATGCAAGTAATAGTAAAGGTTTTGGAGGCATGAGTCGAACAGGCTCTGCACTTACAGGAGTTGGGATTGCAGGAGCTGGTGTTGGAACTATATTAACAGGCTTAGCCCTATGGAACTTAGCTCGGTCTACTGGTCATCATCATCATACTGTTATTTATGATAACAGAGGTCAGCCAGTTGCTGTAGCACCCATCAATGGAACGCAGCCTGAAGTGGATCCTATATTAGGTGATTTAGTTAACTGCACTCTTACAATAAGTAATGATAATGCAACCGAAGTTCTTGCTGTACCTTGCGCCATAGCTACTTCATTTACACCGGATGCTGACGTTAAAGATTCGAACATAAATAACAAAGACGCAAACGATAACACTAAATGCATAATTACAGTAGTAAATAAAAGTAACAGGGAATTTACGACTACTATACCCTGTTCTGTTCTTTTAAGTACCGCTGCAAATAATAATGTTACTGAACCACCAAATGTGATTAGTGATGCCGATATTAACAACGCGACATTGATATCGACAGATAATGTATCCCGAATACAGCCTGAAGCTCTGAACCTTTCTTTTAACAATATAACTGAATATAATAAAAAGATGAACTGTACGCCTGAACCTGGAGAAATTAGAGATCCTATTAATCCTTGTCTAAGTGTAACGACAAATTTAACCGTTATTCCTTTATCTACCGAGAGCTCTGTAGTAAATCGTTAACATTTTCCTACATTTAATATTATTACTGTAAAAGCATTCTGTAACTCCTGATTCCATAATTATTTTGTAGTTTAACAAATATTTATTTTTAATTCAAATAAATAATTAATCATATTTGTTCTATTTTTTACGCGTTTTCCCGCACCAGTCACCGGGGATTGTTTGAGCCAACGAGATAAGTGATGATCCTAACTAGCCCTTTGCCATTAGGGATCGAACTCAAAGCGTCGAGTTTCGAAATTAATTTTTTTTTAGTATATTATATATTACGGTAGCTGATTTTTACAATGTTTGAATATACCTCCCCTTTTCCTCAAGCGGATGTTGTGAGGAAGGTACTTGAGGAGATAGTAACTACGTCACGCGAACCAATCCCTAGGTTTGTGTTCATAATATTTGCCTAACAATTTATACTTAAGTAGAACTAAGAGATAACGATTTACCATTATCCAAAGATATTGTTTTCGTATCATCGTCTTTATCATCTTTATTTTACATTTAATATGTAATTGTGCCAATAAAGTCCGAGAAGAAAATTATAAACAAATAATCTTTCATACAAAATAACAAGCGCTAATTATCTTTAGTAGCATGTGTAGAAGCAATAGCAATTTTTGTAAAATGTTTTTCAAGAATAGATTTTCTATGGTCTTGGTAATTCAATAACACAACAAAACTATATGTTTAAACCACGATACATGTATTAGCCACATTTCTTATGTCTGTGGCAGAAACCAAAACCCAAGACATTGAAAAAGTGTAATGTTTACTTTTTCCGTGTGATGTTAGCGTAAGATTTTATTGTCCCTTTTATTCCTTGAGTGCCCTTAGGGAAACGCCTTAAAATGTTCAAAACTACTAACAGATGGCAGAAGAACTATTTAAAAAATTACAGAATTATGCAGTCCGGAGCGTTTAAGCAAGTGCACTATTTATGAATGTAAAATTAAATATGAAATAATGTTTGTATATACAGGGCCAGAGTACAAAACCAATCCAATTGCAGAAAGGTGTAAGTCAGGGTGACGTCATATCGCCGAAACTCTTCACCGCTTCGTTCGAAGATGTTTTCAAACTACTGAACTGGAAAGGATACGGTGTTAACACCAATGGCGATTCATCACTCACCTTCGATTTGCCATAGTTTTAATTGATACAGTCCTGATAAAAGGGTCGCTTGAGGAGCTTAGCACTATGCTCAATGACCTCAATAGTGTTTCTCAACGGGTTGGTCTTAAGATGAACATGGACAAAACTAAGGTCATGTTTAACGTCCATATCAGACCAATGCCGGTTATTGTTGAGATATAGGGACAAATTGTCAAACCAGGTAAGTCCAACTTTGATCCAGAGGTCAATCGGTGAATCCAACTCGGTTGGGCAGCGTTCGGGAAAATACGCCATATCTTCTTGTCAAGTATACCTCAAAACCTTAAAAGCAAAATATGCAACCAGTGCGTGTTGCCACTAATGACCTACTGAACTGAGAAATGGTCCTTCACTGCTGGCCGGATGAGATAGGTCAAAGTTGCTCAGCGAGCTATGGAGAGGGCAATGTTGGATGCATGTCTGCGTGATAGAATCCGCAACAGAACTAGGGTAACCGATATAGCCATAAGGATTAGCACGCAGAAGTGGCAATAGGCCGGCCATATAGCTCGTAAAACGGACAACCGTTGGGAAAGAAAGATTCTCGAGTGGCAGCCTCGTTCTGGCAAGTGCAGTGTAGGACGTCCCCCAACAAGATGGAGTAACGACCTGCACAACCTTTTCAGGAAATCGATGGATGCAGGTGGCTCGGGATCGTTCTTGGTGGAAATCTTTGGGGGAGGCCTACGCTTAGCAGTGGTCTTTTGATAGGCTGTAAAAAAAGAAATAAGAAGATACATGTAGTAAAAAACGGTAATTTCAATAGTAAAAACAGACACTCTAATTTTATTTATATGTATAGATTGGACATAAAGACAGGGATAGGCTCACCATCTGTCAAATCCCAAATAAGCTTAATTTGGTGGAAGGGTTCGAAAGGACATCATTGAAACCTCTGACTACCCCATTAGAGGAAATTACGTGAAGATATAAAAAAATCACAATTTTTCCTATGTTTACTTTGCTAAATTGCGTAATGTCGACCCTGTAGGGACCGTGCACACCACAACCGCACATCATAACCGCCATCTAATGTACAATTTGCGAAAATAATTGTTCTGTCAAATAAACAGTAACCCCGCCCTTTTCAATTCATTTTTAAATTTCTCATTTTATAACTCACATATGTAAAGAAATAATATTTTATACCATAAACCACCAACAAAATATTTAAATTTTATGTGTATGTATATATTACATAGTAAATAATAACAATGAGATATTTCTGTATCAAAGGAGGTAATCCTTTGACGCATTACTTAGAAAAATAGTTAATTGACTCAGGCGTTACTTTGCGGAAATTCATTGTAATGTTGTTATTGAAAAAATTACTTCGCAACCCTCCGCATGCAACTTAGAAAAATGTTGAACTAAAGTAATATCATAGTGTTAAGCGGTAATTCATGCAAGTACTAACAAAATTACTGAAGTAAATTTTGTAATGTTGTATGTTGTAATAACTAACATTGTACACACTAAGTCTGAATTGACGAAAATAAAGTGTACTCTTTTGGTTTTGTTGAAAGTGAATTGATGATTTATATATTTAATATATTTTTGAAGTACATTACAAACTCTAACATGTTGTCTTTCTTTATTATTTACCAAATTTATGTATTGAGGTTAATACAAAATCAGCCATGACAAAGTTAATATCTGGTCTAAACCAGCAGGGATCCAGTAAAACTATAAAATCTTTAAAAGCATGATTGAGGAGAAAATTTACTATATATTTGAAAACTATTAATTCGTGGTGGGAACTCAGCCGCATTACAAATTTCCATAGTTATGTCTAATCTTCACATTTCTTGTCAAAATTTGGTAATTGCCAGCGATCCACCGGAATCTAGTAATAGTTAATTTTTGAAAGTTGTCCGTAAGACAAAAAGTCAGAGCTCAAAGATTCCCAAGCTCTGATGTAGATGTTAATTCTTTTAGTTTAGTGTCCCTTCTTTGAAACCATTTAGAAATATGTATTTGGTAGTTGTATCGACACTAATTTCTAATATAACTGTACGATGTAGTTTTTTCTAAGAAATAATTTAAATGAAAGACCTAATCTGAAATAATGAATGCTTGAAGTCGAATTGTAAGTATCAGCTTATTATCTTTCCTTATTAGCGTTACGTTTTGTATTCCTTGATGATTCTGCTTCTATTTAACTGTTAATTGTAGAACCGTAAACTATTTGATCTATAGTTTTATGAAGTAACTTTGTTCTCTAATCTATTTCTTTTAAAAGTTGGCATCAATTATATATTTTTTTTAATTTTTTTTTTAACAGTGGTAGAGCCTCGCATCAACTTTTGTTGTTGCATGAATGGGCCGGCTCGACCGGGGAAGGACCACGACCTCACAGAATACCGGCGTAAAGTAGAAGTCTAACAAGCTTCTGCGTTTCGTCTGGTGAGTACATTTCGTACACATGGGGTCTCCATTTGTAGCGTTTGTGCTGCCATCTATAGTTTACGCCAGCTCTATCTTTTGCGCTAAGTTCGCACTAAGCAAACTACGGGATAAATAACTTATGAAAGCAACTTTAATACTCTGTGGAAATTGCCAACAATGTTTTGACATTTGACATTGACACATCCTAAAATTGCAACTAGCTTGCGAAGCAATTATGGATTATATCTGATATAATTTCTTTAAGACCAGCATATCACATTCTCAATACTTTTAAGCTTAATTAAAATCAAGCAGCAAGTAGCAGCATGAATGTAAAAAAAAATTGCTTAGATCAACTAACATTTCGACTTTCATTTCAAATTACTTCATAGCTTTAATTATACCTGTGATAACTGAATAAAGTATAATGTCAGAAGTAAAGGGAACTAAAGCTTTAGAATTATGGTGCAAGCGATTGGTGAAAGATTGCCCAAATGTGCAAATAGAAAATATGACAACATCTTGGAGAAATGGAATGGCATTTTGTGCATTAGTCCATCATTTTAGACCAGATTTGATGTAATGCCATTAAGATCATCAACCTGTGTGGTATCTGGTAAAACTATAAAAAATCATTAATAATATTGAAATGTTTTCATTATTTTTAGAGACATATCCAAACTTAAACCCGAAAATATATATGAAAACAATCAACTAGCGTTTAGCATAGCAGAAAAACATTTAGGCATACCTGCTTTGCTGGATCCTGAGGATATGGTAGAAAATGATGTCCCTGATAGATTATCAGTATTAACATACTTATCTCAGTTTTACCAACGTCTTAGTCATACAGGTCAGTAACACATACAATATTATTATTAAATTTTTAAGAGTAAGAAATAGTATTATGACTATAATTGGTGTTAAAATTGCCTGCAATAACTTGTACATGAACAATCTGAAAATCATTTTATTTTGTGAAAACTATTTCGTGTGGTGATATCATTATGAATTATATACAATACAATGCAAAAAAATTACTTCAGTGTGTATAATTTTTTTGTGGCATCATTATACTCCTCGAATTATGATTTTGAAAAATTTACATTTTACCTAGCATGACAACATGTAGAGAAAACATTTAAAATACCAAATATAAAAATATCAGCTAAGATTCAAATTGGCTGACAGTTCAGTTCTTCGGGGTTTTGTTCACTCCTTGGGTTCATTCTTTCACCATAGTAAATCATTTACTTAAAGTTAAAATGTTTTGTTTGAATATTTTATTACTCTCTACAATTACACTTATTATATTCTTACAGTACATCCAAAAGTTTCTGAAACTGAACCCAAAGCAACATCTCCAACATCACCCCAACCACTTGTAAGTATATATTTGAAATTTGTTGGTGCATATAGAATGTTTCTCTGTGTCTGTTTAGTTTAGCACTGTTCTTTTGTGTATGTGCAAGGTGTTCTCTATTTTACAACTTTAATTCTTGACTGTGTAATCACCCTTGTAGACTCCTATAAGATTTGGAAAGACCGGTCTTGACAAATGTGCTGCATGTGGATTGCCTGTCTATTTAGCACAAAGGCTCATAGTAGCTCAGAAATTGTATCACAGAAGATGCTTACGATGTTCAAAGTGTTCTGGACAATTAAATCCAAAGAATTTTCAATTAGATGAGACATCTGAATTTTCTTGTGATGCTTGTAAGAATGAAAAGAGTTTGACAAAGATATTCAATACCAATGATCAGATGGGGATGGTAGCTTTCAGTAGCAGTTCCAATGAAACAACACCAGGTAGCTATAATGAGGAACTTGTAAGTGAAAGAAATAAGACAAGACCACAGTCAATATTGGGTAAGCATTTGTTCTGCTACTATATATTGCCTTTCAACTTATTTCTATAAAACTATAATTACTATAATAACTAATATTTTCAAGATATTTCTGATGTTTTCATTCATTACTAAGTGTAAGTCTTGTTCCTGATTGCTTTGTACCTAAGTGTTTACTAATACTTTTACTATTCACCAATAATCTATATGAAACTATTTACAAGTTGTTTTTTATATGTTTTCATTTCTTACTTGGTAAATATTTTGTGGTTTACATTTTTTGTTCTTAAAAAAGGGTTTAATTATTGAAATAAATAAGTATCTCAACCAAAATCCTTGTAACATAAGAAAAATAAACAGAAAGATCGAAATAACTTTTTAAATTTAGGACAAATTACCTAGCTCCATATTTATTTAACAAAATATTATCTAAATTCAGAATAAATAAATCAAATCATGTAACATCAAGTAATTATGAAATGGTTAATTAATTATAATATGACAAAGCTAAAGTGTTCTTTTATCTATGACTATCCGACCCACTCAACACACATACTCCCACTGACACTCATATAAGACTACTGTATTATTGTTAATTTTACAGTGATGATTTACATTGTGCTAAAGTTAACTCTTTACGAGTCTCTTACAAATACATTTTTTTTTTATTTCTATGTATACATTATTCTTAAGAAATGAAGCATGAATTTAGCTTTATATAATTAATTGTTTACGCAAATACTGGCTCAAAAACAGGTAACTCATAGTTAAGGAGCTTGTGTTACTTCTGTGCTGTATTAATGTTTGAAACTATATATAAGCAATAAACAGTGTTGTGAGGCACCTAAGACTATGCTAAACTGGCTTAGTTTCACAGATGACCTGTTACTAAAATCTCCTTCAATTCCAAATAACACAATTGGAAAATGAAACAAACACAATAGGATTATTAAAAACAAGTAGTGCAAACAAAAACAAATTTCTTGGCAAAGGCATGTTGTGTATACTACTTAGTACAATAGCATATTTATTACAATATATTCTAAATAGTACTTTGATGTCTTTTTATGTATACTTTTTCAAGAAACTGATAGGAACTGTATGTTTTGTGAAATATTGAAATAGACAACAACTTTTTAAATCATTAATTTTTCTAAGCCATAAAATATCATATTTATTTTGTAACCACTTCAGAGCCGTGATGTTTTGTCCTAAAATTTATAGATGAATGTTGTGTTTGTAGTCATATTAGTAAATGGCAAATTAAGAGCTCTTTCTGAATGCCGTCAAATAAAAAATCGTTTTCATAGCTTATATTTGTTGTTAGCTTACGTTCTGTACTATAGTAATTTTATGTCAGGTAACTGATATGGTGCTATTGTATCTCTAAAATAAACAATCAATCTTCTAAACAGTTAAATTTGGTTTGAGCCGTCGCTGTTTCAAAAATATTGACAAATTAAACTGTGTATGAAAGCAGGCTGAATATTTTGTAACGGATAAAGTAACAAATGCTTTAGAGCCCACATATACAGAAAAACAAAAAAGAAATAGTGTCTTTTTTTGCATTCATAATTTATAAACGTTCTAGTAATTATTAGTGGTAATTTTTTATTTCAGATAAAATAAATATGTTTGAAAAAAATACGGAAAGAGATACAGGTGTTGAATATAAAATGGAAAATATTAGTTTAAAGGATTCCTCTTTCGATAAGCTTCAACGAAATAAAACTTTAGATGTTGAAGATACAAATAATCAACAAATAATTTTTTCTAAACATGAAAATATTGAAAATCCTCACAAAATTAGTTTTAAAAATATTGATATGATAACTGAAAACGAACAAAGCTACAAAAGAATTCCCGAAAATTTATACAAAAGCAACATAAATAAATATAATTTTTTACAAACACAACTATCAGACAATTTAGAAACAAGTATTGCTACAAATAATGGTCTTACTCCGGAAACAACACATATCACTGATGAAATAAATTTACTCAAAAAATCATCTCTAGATCAAGAAACATTCAATGATACATACAAAGAAATTAAAGAAGAAAGTAATATAACGGATGATAAAAGAATTGCCATATCTAATTTAACAGTTTCCAATTTCATTACCTCTTCTGTAGTTGAAGATAAAAGTTGTAATAAAGATGATTCTGTAAAAAGTATATGTGTTCCTCCAAGAAGAAAAAAACATCCGATCCTTCCAGAAAAAGAAACAAAAGACTTAAAAGAAAAAGTTTTAACCAAGTCTAATAAAAATGATGAATATCCTGATAACTTGAACCCGTTTTCAGATGACGATGATGAGGTATATTCAATAACAAAATTCAACCCATATTTTAATCATTACAACTAATTTCTAAAACTATGAACAAATTTTTTTAGCAAGAAATCCCAGAAGTATCAAGAAGAGTCAGTACTAATCCTTTTGGTAGCTCTGATGAAGAAAATGATGTATCTACGAACGAAACTGAAGAAAAATTACAGAAAACTCAGTTACCAGTAACCACGTAAGTACGATATCTATCTATTCAGATAAATAAAATTTCATAAACTGTTATTAAATCAGTTTTAAGGCACTTAGACAGAACATATGGTTTTATAACAAAAATGCTAATTGAAAAATTAGTCATAACTCGAGTAAATAAGAGACTCGATATAAGATACATATAAGAAAAGTGAGCATTTTTATTAACACACTAATTCTAACCCTTGGCCCCGAAGGCACTGTGGCTATCGAGCCGTCTATATTGCTTTTGATTTATTTTATATATCTTCGCGCTATTTCCCTTGCTGGAGTAGACAGTGGTCTAGTCAATGAGTCCTTTCGATCCACTTTTTATTTGGGACAACATTAAGTGGTGAACTTATTCCCGTCTTAGTTACCAAGCTAACGGTACAATATAATTACATACATATACACTTACATAGGTAAATATTCATATATACATATAAATATCCACGATTCGAATACAAATATTCATATTTATTACACAACACAAGTTTCGCAAGGGGATTTTAACCCCCGAGCCTTAGCTTTGAAGGCAAGGTCACTAACAACTCAGCGATCGGGTCGTCAATTGCTTGTTTAATTTCAGGAAAAGGCACATAATAGCACAAAATCCGTCTAACCCCTTTTGGTCAGATGGAGAAGAGCCATCTTCGGATGAAGATACTTGTAATAAAAGGTAAGTTATTTTGATTCACTTAATGGTATAGTAATAATTATTGCACGCCATAGAAAAAAGAAAAGAATCTGGGTATATCTACTGCTGAATATTGCCAGTTTCGAACAACGCTACTATAGTTTAATTTGAGTGGCGATGAATGTCGCAGTGGTCGGCCGCATCTGAGTTACAATTATGAACAGCACCAAGAACTGTCCTCTAACCACTTCCACTACTACTAGGTCGATCAACCACGCTCTGGCACTTCTCCAACGTAGTTCAAAAACTCAGGCTCGTGTCTTTTTTGTTGGCAAAACAACCATTTTTATAACGCCGCAGGTGCGCCATTAGCCGAATTACTATATATCACGTAGTAAGATACCGAAATAGGATTTCCAGAGAATTTTTCATAAAGCGTGAAAACTCATTCGTCGTCGTCTTGCTAAAAGTTTTTAACAGGTCTGCTCTCAGGTGAACCAATAATTAAATAGTAACCAGAAAAATAATTTTTCTGTCGCATGTTGCATGTTGTGATAAGTTCAAGTTGTGCGAATTTCTATATATTATTATCACACACTCACGTTTAGACCTTTGATTATACATAAAGTAAGTGGGAAAAAAAGTATTATGGACAAATATGGAATTCCACCAAGCGACGACAATCGTGAATGTCAACTACAGTAAGGTCAACTACGATGTTTGTAATGTTATTTTATTATCACAGTATTTAAATTTCTTCTTTTCTTTCTTTTATGTAGAGGTAGCCAAAGGTCTAGACAATTAATTCCTTTTGATCCACATTTCACCGGAGTTTATTTTCGGACAGCGTGACAGGTGGTGAGCTTGTCGCCGCCTTTGTGTCCAAGCGAACGATATTAATTTTACATAAGTTTTTCATACATTCGTGCATAAGTTTTTTGAAAATTTATTAGTACGATCGTACCTCCGGAGATCGAACTCAGATCTTTTGATTCGAATTCTGATCACCTTAGCGCTTAACTGTCATGACTTTTAAGTATTTTAGTTACGTTTAATGAAATCGACAGTTTTTTTTATCCCAAATAAATATGATAAAAAATAGCATAAAAATTTCTTAATATCCATTTGACATGTTGTAAGAAGTGAGATTGTGGATATTATCATTTGAATCAAAATTAAGAATCCGGTGACAGGCAATAGTGTTTAAGGTAAAGGACGGCGATTACTTCGAATATTAACCGGTTTGCCAAGCGTGAAGATTGTGGGAAACTCTTTATTAATGTAGGAAGACACCGTAGCCCTGTGGTGATCTTTTACAGGCCTTTATATATATATTTGTGTAAACTTGGTAATATTATCGAAACATTCACATATCATTTGTATCCACTTGCGTTGCGGCGTGCAGTTGCCGTGACCCCTTCCAATAGTTAAAATTTGACAAATACCTCCATATACACCGTCACACATACCGCGGTGCTATGACAATGCGTGAAGATAGAAAATTAAGTAACACTATTATTTCTTACAGCTTACATTAACACCGTCAACAGCAACTATAAATATTAAAATAAAAATTAGAAAAAATCAGTCATCATCAGTGTAATTCCTCTGTAAAATATAGCATTTAAGCCCACTACTTCTTGTTGTGCGGCGGCTATTAAGCGTGTTGTCCTACAAAATATTATAAATTTTGCTTACCAAAATATTATAAATGTTGCTCAACAAAACTGTACAAAACTATTTCAATGTTACAGCTCAAACATGTATATTTCATCTATGGCGACGAGTACACCAAATTTACCGGCCAGTACACCACGACGTAGAAAACCGAAAGCGCCGCCACCACCGCCCACGATCACTATAAATGAAGCTCAAAATTTAGGAAATAATTCCACCTCCATGGACGATGTTGCTAGCATATCGTCACTAAGCTCCCAAACGTCAACCATCTACTCGGATCAGGTAAATAAATTTCTTAATTCCTTATAATCTTTTCCTTAACCATAATTATTGTCCAGTCTGGCTTTATCCGTGATAAATTTCCTACTTATCTTATAGTTGTATAACTTACTCGACCAAATAAAGCATGACCAACTGTCAATCCTATGTTAAAATTCAAACAAATTTATAAATTTCAATTACAGAAATCTTATGGAAACTTAACACCCAAGTTTAAAAAAAAGCGGCCCGCTCCTACACCACCAGATAGTCTGTCAACAACGTCCGGCTGCGGGGAGTCCTTCGAGAAGGGTGTGGACACATCAGGAATACGCAGCAACAATTCTGACAGTAAAAATCTTTTTTATTTACCATATATCAGTATACCAACAGAATATTTAAGAGTGTAGCATTGGTTAAGTGTTGATGTACCCCAAATCCAATCAGTTTTAATAAAGACATAGATTTTTATATGTGTCCTTGAGTTATATGTATAAATTATATAACAACCATTGCTAAGACACTATGAAGTCATACTTTTGGACTATGCTTATTAAATATAAAGATTGTATAAATATTACATATTCATGCATAGATATCGGCCTATGAATCTATTACAGTACATAGGACTCTCCAGTTATATAGGTTTTGCCATAATCGCCACCTAAACTAATATTTTCCTAACAAATAGGATGGAACACGTTTAACTAAATGAATTATATTTTACGAACACTAGCTTATCATTTGTTGTTTGTAAAATAGTAAAATTTTTTAGGTTTAACCTCAAATTGATTCTTGTTATTTTCATAAAATTACTTTAAAATACACTAATTATTACATTTTTATTTTATATTATACAATTTATAAATTATTTGCAGAGAATTTGTAGGGCACAAAAGAATATACTTATAGAATAGAGGTTGGTGATAGAAAAGTGAAAATTTGAGGATTATTCTTATTTCACATCTCATGCAAACGTCTTAACTTGACGACAATTGAATATCCCATACTGATTGAAAGCCTTTTGTCAACCGAGGTTATTTGAAATATTTTTATCTGCACACAGGTGGGCGTCGCATGAAAGGACCTGCGCCAGGGTTACCGCTACCTGAAAGGCGTGAAGTGAAAATGCAAATGTCCCCGGAGGAGTTACAGGTGCAGCTGGACATGTTGGAAACCCAACAGCTCGGCCTTGAGAGACAGGGTGTGCTTATCGAGCAGATGATACGTGACAAGTGTGAGGGTAAACACTATTTTGTGCACTTTTTAGTTATATGCGAATTGCCGCAAATAAAAAAATTGTGCATTAAACTTTTTGAATAATATTTTTTATTTGCAGCTACGAAAACTTTCCTTGCACTAATATCTGTCTTCTTCTTTTCTTTGGTGTTGGTGTATGTGTTAAGAAATAATCCGATTCGCCAAGCATTTTTGGATTTTAATAGATCGTCCTTACCATTTTTGGCTATATAGATAAAGTGAGAGTATAAAATATATGTTATCAAAACATATATTTGCTTAAATTGTGTTCAAAGTATTTCACGCCTAAGTTAGTTACACTTTCAAAATTGTTGTGTTATTTCTCTTCTAAGGAAAAGATTAATGGGTGACGCCAAATTCAAATCTGGACATGGGTCTTTTAGGAATTACTTAGTAGAAAAAAACTTATGAAGTCCCACCTTGCACCGAAAATATTTTTTAGAAAAACGGGACAAGTGGTAAACCTATCACTGTCTTAATGTCCACGATATAAATCTTACATAAGTTTGAACCTGAAGATCGAGTTCGGATCTCTTGACATGAATTGCGATCACCCATTCACTAAGCTATTGTGACGTTTTAAATATAATTTTACTCAGTAGTCTAAAATATAATTTGTCTTAACGTTCATGCCACTATTCAATATAGCAACTTGCTGTTTTATTTGCGGTTCAGGTGACGAAGCCTCAACGGTGCCCCAGGAGGAAATTGAAGACTTGGTTATACAATTATGTGAACTTGTAAACGAGAAGAATGACTTGTTCAGGAAACAAACAGAATTGATGTATATGTAAGTTGTTAATATTTACAACTGAAATATTTTTCAAGTTGGAAGTTATAATTAATTTTTGAAATTTTTGCATATGGGTCTCAGAGGTATGAGCGTTGCCACAGTGGGACAGAAGTCCTGAATTCCAATCCCGCCCTGTCGGTTAATTTTTTAAATGTCGTATTAATTTAGTCATTATTGTTCCATTAAGTTACAAGTATTGATATTCATATTACAATTTATTTAATCCTGTCGCTATTGTGACTTTCATTTATTTTCGTGAAATATGACTTTCATGACTGTGAAACAATTTTTGTACTCCTGTATTTCTATCGTCAGACGTCGACAACAAAGGCTTGAGCAAGAACAGGCCGATATTGAACATGAAATCAGAATTATCCAATCACGGCCGGCCGTCAATCGTATCGACTCGGACAAGGTACGTCACTTATCACAAGGTAAATCACTGTTTATCATCATAACTACGCATATAGGTGGTTTATATATTCTACATATATGTAAGTAAATATTCATTGCCTAATTAATTATAGTCACGGTAGCCGATGGTTGGGTGATCGGAATTTGAGTCAAGAGACCCAGAGTTCGATCTCCAGGCATAACTTAGTTACGATTTAGATATTGATAGCTGGACATAAAGACGGCGACGGGCTCACCACCTGCCACGTTGTCCCAACAATGTGTGGTCGGTGGTCGAAAGTGCTTAATTTTCTTGACCTCTGTCTACCCCAGTATTGGATTTTAAATTTCTTACCTTCATACGTTACCTCCAGTATATATTTTTTATTTGTAATGGGATTAATAATAATAGCTTAATACATTTCAGTGTCTTTGACCGTTGGTTGTGTTTTCACGGCGAAATCTTGATAAAATTTAATACAATGATACTGTATCACATACATGTAAAAATAAGATACTGATTACGACTAAGCAAAAAAATATTTTTGGACATTGTTCGATTAAATTAATGTTATAACTATACAACAAATTTATCATAAAGGCACATCAACTTAAAAACGTTATTTTTTAAAATGTTTTAAACAAATTATTTGACAGATCGGGATACGATTTTCGTTACAGTCAAGGGAGAGCAAATAGGAAAAATTATTTTGAGTTTAATCAGTTTTCGCCATTTCGCGATATCCCACATCTGGTCCCACAGACATGTCTAGGCGTCCCAAGGGGTATAGGGAAACTTTGGATATACCTGACACGTTCATATATCATATACTTCATAACTTGGTAGTCACTCTATCAATATGGTAGAGCCACGTGGCACCTTCTACGAAATCAGACCAGCTCGAAAGAGACATATAGATAGATAACAAAGCTCTGGATCATAGGGTACCTTTAGCCCAGAAAGGTGCACACTTATATTGGGAAAGATTATTTTACTTATCACGTTTCATCAATAACATTTGGGAGTCTGTAGGAAAATGTATCTACATTTTCGATCGATCGACACTGGGCAGACGAACTCGCGGACAGAAACTAGTTTAATTATACTTTGACAAATATGATCTCTCTTCTCCAGATTTATCATTGTGTTAAAATTTTGGACAATGGTTGCTGATCAATGTTCAAATTTTGTAATTTTTAAAGGTAACGCTAAAGTGTCAAATTAGTGTAACTATTATATAATATGAATATCTAAAAATGAACCATGAGGAAAACACGCACCTGTAACAGAAAACCTTGATCGTTGTAGACAGAATATTGTATATTCGTTTACGTTGTATATGTAAATCACATACACGGACTAGTGTTATCTTCTACTCCCGGCTCGTGTCATACGCTCAAATAATAATTAGTATATTCGGGTAGGCTCGCGAAGAAGAGCTGGTGTCTCGGCTGGTGGCGATAGTGCGCATGCGCGACGAGTTGGTGCAGCAGATCGAGGCCGAGCGGCGGCGCGAGCGACAGGAGGATCTGGCCATCGCCGCCTCTATCGCCAGTAAGCGAGGTAACGTTCAAATGGTTGATGTAAAGTTGTTTCATCGCATCGCATGCAAATAATTCTTTGTCAAAACATTTTCTGGTGGTTATTGCCGATTGGTTGGCATTTTCAAGGCTTGTGGCTTAATCGCCTCTCGCGACACCCAGGAGATGAAATGGCTGTACTGAATGTTGGTTATTAATAAATGGAAGCCATTCCTCTCATTGTTATATTCTTACGACGTGACCACACGGTAAAAAGTAATAGTTAAGTGCACGCTCCAGGATAAACGGCTTGTCTCAAGCATTTGAGAAAGATTAGAGCAGGAAGGAGATTGTCCGCCACGCTGCTCTAGCGCATATTATCAAAACTCATTCCAGAGATATTATTCATATTTCAGGCGCGCAGTTTGTCCCCTGATGTTTTGATTCGCTGCTGATCTCGTAGTAAATTCATCACTTTGTATTACTATTAACTGGACGGACAGCTAGCTCTGGGATAAAGCTTGTGTTAATATAGTCCTAAAAGCGTCCGCCCTAACTACTGGGTTTCCACAGCTAACGCGCACGGTTTTCGGCCAATTAAACTAATCAAGTACATTCATTCATACCGGCCTTTTAAAGTCCACTGCAGGACAGAGGCCTCTCCCATAGGGAGGGTTTGCCATAATCGCCACGCTTCGCAAGCGGATTGGCGATCGCAGTATCAGACAACTCGCACCTTAGTCGCTGCTGCCCATCTTATTTTGGTCTGATATTTTTAGAAATGGTTATCCCGCCAATTATCGGTTGCCATAACGACGTTCAAGGCTGTTTCCCTTAGTCGCCTCTTATGACACCCACGAGAAGAACGGAAGAAGCAATATTCTTACACCGTCACCACACGGTAAATACTACTAATCAAGTATCTATAAATATTCGTTAATTGGGGAGAAAGTTACTCGAGCGGTAGCCTCGTTCAGGCAAACGCAGTGTAGTTAAGCCCCCAACAAGACAGACAGATGTGTACCGATGGCCCGGGACCGTTCTTTTTGGACATCTTTGGGGGAGGACTATGTTCAGCTGATAACTATTGATGGCTGTAAAGCGGTGTGACGGTATAATTTGTTCTCCCCTTTAATAGTCTAGTATGACATCCATAGAAAAATATGTATTGAATACCAAACTCCGACGTATTCGATGCGATCGAGCTAAACCGATATCAATCGATCACCTCGATAAGGACGAAGTGGTCCATTCTTCATTAAAAGTATAATGGGCCATTCTAAAAGCTTGAAAATAAAGTGCATCTTTTGTTCCGATTTCAGCTCAAAGAAACAGTGACTCTGTTTCTTCCATCAAGTCGATAGAAGCTGTTACAAGCCCTAAGAAAAGTAAAGTAAAAGACAAAGTTAAAAAACAATTGAAGAAGGCAAAACATACACTAATTTCAAAGAAAAAAGATGAAGACAAATCAGAAAAAGAAAAAAAAACAAAATAATTTTCATCTATTACTCATTCAAAATTAGTAGACGTATTAAGAACATTTTTACTTAACACTTAATTTTGAGTAAACATTTTTTTATGTTATATTACATTTAAAACTTTTATGTACGTATAAGCAAGGTACTTAATAAGACTGAAAGAATCCACTATTTTCAATCATTAAATTGCATAGACCATTAAAAACAAATCATAATTAGCTTTAAACATAAATGATTAATTTAAAATTATTACACGTTTATTATTGACATCAGTATTAATACAACGAGATTTTACCCAGATAGCCATATGAATGAACAAAAGTAATATGATACCACACCATACAGTCCAAATCTGGCATGCCACAAAAATGTCTCATATCGATTCTATATAAAATAAAATAGTAGAATTTTTTAAAAGTATTCTGCGTTTATCTATATTACATTTAATATATGGTTTCATTTATTAATGAACATTCCTTTAATAAAAGGTACCATTTGAAAAAATTATGCGGTTTACTTTTATAGGACTATGGAATAACTAATTGATTGAGGCTTAGCAGATAAAACCCACATTAACATAAGAAAAATGAGTAACGTTAGATACTGAAAAGTGATAGTCATTCTTCTTTTCACTTTTGTATTGTACCCTTTTGTTGTAGAAACTATTATGGCCATGTAGAAGTAATGCAATGAATATTGCCTTGACTAGTTTCCCCTTAGACGCTACTTACTAGTGAACATCTAACAAAAATATTAATTTAAAAAGTTGATAATACCATATGTTACTTACTGCCAATATGCAAAAACTAATAAGCCCTTTTTAAGAATATTATTGAGATTTGATATAGTGAAATTTATGTGGAGATGGAGGGATCCACAAACCTAAAATTAATACAGAATAAATGCGATAAACTAAATAAAATAAAACATTAATCAATCAATCAAAATCAATGCCAATGTCCAACACAATAGTAGATTATCAAACAGCTGAGATTGTAGATTTTAGCCAAAGGATTTTAAAATGTTGCCACACAAAAGTAAAATATTGTCGAAGTTCGACCGTTGAACGGAATACTATTATAATACCGGTCTTTTACTTATAATTCTTATAAGTATATACTATACTAAACCCTTTTCAATGATCTTGACTCTAAATTTTTGTCAAAGAGAAATTTAACGCTTATCTCTCTAAACGGTGCTCCAGGTTCACAACTAAGTCCCTGTAAGAAATCTTACACAGTGAAAAGTAATATGTGTTTACGTATGTATAATAGTTAAGACCATTTCATAAATTCATAAACTCGTTTAGTAACGGTAAGCCCATTTAAATAGATGTATTAAACATCTTTTTAAATTATTACTTACCATTACTACTGTTTTATAAGGTGCAAAACTATTCTATACTTTTAAAAATATTTTACTAATAAACTTATAAATTTTAAACGTCTTAATTATTACATTCCAATTCAGACACTATTTGTATATTATGAATTAGAAAATAAATAAAAAAATGTATTATTGTAGCTATATACCTTAGCTCAGAAACACTATTTTATCAAAAGATATTGTTTCTTTAAAAAATATATTGTTGTAAAATAACACTTGTGGCATAGAATATATAATATAAAACTTAAAAGATAAAATAATTAAAATGTCTGTCGTATTAAATTTTATGTTAATCGTCGTAATATTTAATACATTGATGGTATTAATATCATCCAAACGGCAAATGGTTGTAGTTGCACTAAAATGTATAAAATC